>OW388289.1:40373283-40973283 GCA_936450465.1 Gibbula magus
CTATTGTAGTGTTTCGCTTCTATACTACACCACTTCAATGAAGAGATTGTAAATCCATAGAACTTGTCCTTATTAATTTCAAATCTCTAAAACTTCGATCTGTGCATCGAAAGGGGGATTTATTCCTGGAAATGGCATCGTTCTTAAACGTGCCGTTACGCGAAGGTGAAAACATATATGAATTTTCCAATTTTTCGGAATAGCTAATTTTCAAGATTTGGAAATTCCGCTAAGGCTAAAATATATTAATTAAGTACCAGGAACCATACATGTAATCATTGTCGGGAGTCGATAGGGTAATTAGAGATTAAATGAGCATAGAGTCTTAATTATATGAGTTGAGGTGAAGTGATTTGGGATTTAACGTCGCTTTCAAGGGAATACTTTTGTTGTTGAAGTTTTTTCATAGTTTCAATATATCCAGTTAGTTTTGTGTACAGATTAATTTACATCTTTACAATGGATTTGTGTACCAAAGGTTACAAAGTTTCTCTATAACACATAGTCATTATTAATTCTTATAGCAGCGAGTACAGATTAGTTAAATGACCAGGTAAGCAGTGTTTGAGTTTCAATTATCGGGAGTTAATCTCTGCAATTGGAGATGAATCTAATTTGAAATAACTCAACATAATCTATTGTAAACTGACATAGAATTCTTGTTGACATAATTGTAATGGACAATGCTCAGATTAGAGATCGATTCAGTACGCGGAGGAAGCTGAGGCCAACAACACCACCAGGGACACCTCCTACAAAGGCCACGTGGCTCGGGCGAACCTCACAGACTCTCATATATTTCATATACATTAGAGGGGCGGTAGCACTTGTTTTTACAAAATTTATTTTTCCAATTTTCCATTTATAATGACAATTTATGTCATTGAAATTTACGTTAGGGGGTAAATCCTCTTATTACACAAACCAATTATCCGTAGTGGTAATAATGGTGTTGCTTATAAAGCAAAAATTGGCGGCCATTTTATTGTGAACACATTTTATTATTTCGAATTCATAAACGCTTCCCATCGCTTTACCGAGCCATGTACACACATTTTAAACATGATTTTCCGAAGAGAAAAAGAGTGTTTTACCATCGGTGAAATTATTTTTCAAATACATTTCATCAACTTATTTGAGCGAAAAAACGTTCTACTGCCCCTTTAACGGCAATCTGTTATTTTGATGCAAACATACAATGAGTTAATGTATAAATATCGCTGTGATACTTTAATATCCAATTACGAAAATGTGTATATGGATATATATCTGAGAATATATGAATATATTTTACGTGTGTTATTTTGATGCAAACATACAATGAGTTAATGTATAAATATCGCTGTGATACTTTAATATCCAATTACGAAAATGTGTATATGGATATATATCTGAGAATATGTGAATATATTTTACGTGTGTCCCTATTAAACAATATTCGCATTAACTAAGTGATCCCCGAGTATGATATTCATCCATAGCATAGTTGGTCAAGCACGGTCATTCAACCAAAGAATGTTGCAAAATAAGTTGTTTCGGTCATGAGGCCATTAAGAACAGGAATCAATTCTATATAATTCTGAAACATAACTGGCTATGTGACTGATCTTGTATTAGGTTGTGTATTGTCATATTTATTTACGGGACAACACACTTCTAACGTTTTCATAAATCACCATCTTTCATTCGTCTATCCGTTGATTAAACACTAAACAACAATCCTAATAAATCCTCTTATCAGACACCGCACTGTTGCCTCTCAACAAGCATCTTGAATTACCAAAGACATATTCTTCAATTTTCCTTTTATAAGGGATGCTCTAGTATACATGACCTTTAAACAACAATGTCAGCAATAGCGACACAGTTTCAGTCGCATTGTGCTTGAACTGTGTCACCAAAACAATGAACGGACTAACTTATTTATGACGAGTTCATTGTAAACAAACCTATATAATCTGAATCGAAGTTCTGCTCGAAGACCTTGAATCCCGGGATGAGTCGGTCTAGAAACCGCACATTCATAGATAGTATGACAACAGCCGCTTGGAACCAACCGCGCTGTCTCCACTGTTTCCATGGAAATGGCTCGTCCAAAACTCCCCCCACCCCGATAAACGTCGGCTGGTCGGTGATCTCCTGAAATAGAAAGTGGGTTATATCAAGGGACGGGATTCATTTGAGATAACTGATATTTGTACAGCACCGCCTTGTCAGGAGAAGGGAAACTGTCATTTGTGTTGAGGACAGGGATACAATCATTTCAATTATGACTTCCGTTTTGTATTTGCTTTAGCTTCACGTTGGCTAGGCCATTGGAAACAATTATTCGAAGATAAGGATAAACGTTACAATGTAAGATTCCAATTGCAAACTGATCCTTCACGTTGGTTGGGCTTATGATAGTTGGTCAAATTACATTTAGGAGGGGGAGGGGGTACATTACTTTTTAAGAATTTACCATAAATATATAAAATCTGTTATCACCCAGGGCAATTCCTTTGCCATAAATATATAAAATCTGTTATCACCCAGGTGAGTTCCTTTGCCATAAATATATTTGCTAATCTGTTATGGTATAGTACGATGTGTATAAACTCAAAATCCGCTATCTCTCATTTGTAACCGAAATCCACTCAAACAAGTTTCTCGATAATTTGTTACCCATCGTTGAACCAATAACATGGTCACCAGTCCTCTTTAATTGACTGTTTCCTTTAGCAATGTACTATTTATCTAGCACTCACTGATACCACATGTATGTACATACACATTAGTGAAACAGATGGTCGTTACAACCAGTAGTACAATGATGAGTTTATCTGCGAACCATGTAGAAACATTAAAGGCGCTGTCGTCGTACAGTGCTCTCACGAAAATGTTACCAATGGCTAATTTGTACTCCTGGATCAATACAAATAAGTTCTAGAAAGGAATGTACATGGTTCGGTTCCATGCAAGTCCGTTTCCCATCGAGCGGCCATTTTAAGGTGATCACATTAAAATGGCCACTAGAAGGTAATTCAAGTGATCTGACTGACATAACGATACCTTAAGACTCAGAGTAGAGTTTTTAATATGGTATAATGATTGAATGGCCAACCATCTTGCTGTTGGACCTTTAAAATCGCTTGAGGCCTACTCATCTACCTCTCACATTTAAGAATTTATCTAAATTGTCGCACAATTTTCTTCCAAAACGGATATCCGTTTTCTATGAATACGGCTTATCGGTTCGTGTAATGAGGTATTTTAATCTCTATCAAATGTAACAATATATTGTATAAACTTAAATAATAAATGGCAATTTTTAGTGAAACTGAAATGTAAAAAACGATCTATTGCGCCTTTAAGGATATTTTACATCACAAACAACCCTTTCATGACACACACGCATTAGTGCTAACTGCAAATCTTGCCAAAAAGATTTGGAACAGTTTGGACAGCAAGATCAGACACACAATGGTTTTCTTATAATATCTCGTGTAGTAGTTTAAAATTAAATATTAAAAGTAAGTAGATAAATAGTATACGCACTAAATGTACACAGCCAATCACTTAGTAATTTATGTGAGATTACATTGCACGACAGGCATATAAGTTTTTATTAATCTATAAACACGTGCAAGCCGTAAAAGCTGAATGCTGCAATAAAGCCTAACAGTAAAACTGACGGTTATGGTTCGGTTAAACAGCCCGGATCGATATCCAATCCTCGAATTATTAAAAGATGTTCACATGTAAATGGCTGCTTGCAGTTTCGTTTTATACGGATAACGGACTGCGGATAATCAGTTCGTGTAATAAGCCTCTTTGATTCTCTGAAGCAACTTTCATTATAAATGGCAAATTTGAATATGTATAGTTTTTTTAAACGTGCTACTGTGTCTTTAAAGGCGCTGTAGCACGTTTTCTGCATAATATGTTTTCTCAAATTTGCCAAGTTTTCTTATTAAAGTTTATACAATAACATATTATCCGTATTCGAAGAAAATGGCCGCTCGATGGGAAATGGACTCGCATGGCTTAACCGACAATTTACATTCGATTTAGAAGTCTATTTATTGAGTCAGGAGTATTATCATCTTTTTAGCCAATGGTAACCCATATTTACCTTTTTGTGAGAGCACTTTATTTCAGTAAGAATTCTAACACCGTTCTGCAGCGCCTTTAATACGTACACTCAATACTAACACGTGCTTTGTTTTCACGTCTAATCCGGCCTAGAAGTTGTATGTGTATGTTTCTTTATGTTTTCTTTTTATCGTGATAAAATTAACATGGCCTTAACAATACGTCAGCTTGCCTTGATGAGCCGTCATATCCCTCGTTAGCAGCACCATAAACTGATCATTTCCCATCAAGAATATTGACATCTCTTGACAGCTAGTCCTTCCCTTGTTGAGATTTATTTATCTATAAATCAAAGTCGCCAGTGGCACTAATATGCATTGACCACACGTCGTTAGCGTTGTGAGATCATTAAAAGATTCTATAACTGTATATCAAACATCGAACGGGTTAGAGATATTGGTCTTGTTATACTCTTTACATCTTTGAGGGTTTATCTCAAAACGATGGATTAAACTCTTTGTAAAGTTAACTGCACTGTGAGATGTATCAGAATCATTGACCCTGATTGGGTTGTTAATCTGTGTAACGGTAGGATGATGCCAGGTCCTAATGCCACGTACCTCTTTAGTCTAAGTACATGGAATAAACTTAAAAGGAAATACTCAATCTTTTACATGTCCCATCTGTGATTTGGGAAGAATAGTTAGCGTGTAAGTGGTATATACAGACAAGTTATTTAATGTGACATTTACTTTTTCTTAGATCTTGAACGTAATGGTGTTTAACTAGACATACTGTGATTCGATACAACAAGAGGAAAATCTCTTTGAAGCGAACCGTCCACTAATGGAGGAAAAGTCCTGCCAGGCTTACTACTTCCGTAGTCATGTAGTGATTTTACAGATTTAGAAACTGAATTTAGACCTTTGATTTTAACTCAGATATGTTATATTGATGTTTATCCACTGTGAGAGTGTTGGTCTGCGGGTATCTTTCTCCGCGAATTATTATTTTAGCCTGAACATCCAGATCAAGATAATACTTGAATACAAACGGATGATAATATATAAACTATTTGCACTAATTGGTATAATATTTTCTGTTATTATATTTTCAAATTGTGAAACACGGCTGGTATTGTTTAAAATATAACCAATGCTTTCACTGAGTCAAATAACATGTTATTCTACTCAGTGAAAAACGTTCAGTTGTATGACGTCATCGAAGCAATAGATTGACGTTATAAGATGACCGTAATAAAGCAAAGCGATCTTGGATGTTCCGTTCATAAAATGACCGCAATTTATGAACTATACATAATATGTTAAATCCAGTAAACAGAACATGTGTAATGTTTCGTCGGATATCATGTAAATTTCATCTTGTTAAGTAGAAATCTCACGTGGCTGTGCAACCTAAAATATAGTTGTCTACTTCACTCGATGAGATATGCAAAGTTTTCGACGAGAAATGTTGTAATACGCCTATTTATTTCTCCCATTGCTCTTGGGGAAGATCTGTAACAATCGCCACGTTCACAACGCCCAGAATATAATCACGTCACGCGTATCATATCAAAGGTGCTCTCTGTTTACATCAGCATTAAATTAACATTATTTGTTTTGCCTTCTGTACAATTTATATATATTTTATATGTTTCAGTTGAATGGATGTGCTTGATGCCTTTAAAGTGTCAAATAGGCTGTAAGTTATACTTTTAATATGTATAACTCTCGACACTTAAATAAACATTCTCTAGCTCTCGTTTGGAATTGTAACTGGAGATATGTTGGTACTTAGTACTTTAAGTGAGATAATATGCGTGTTCTACATCAATTATACGCTATTGGCATTAAAGAGCCATTAAGGATCCCTGTGTAAACACACTGATGATCCTAGCAACCGCTATGCATATGGTGGTATTGATATAACACGAGGATAACACCAGAATCTGAACTGCTTCTACTTTATTTGATCAACTTGCCTTAAAGATCCTTGCCATTGTTCAAAATATATATCCCCATGCTTAACAGTACGTTATGCACAAGATACCGTATCCAAACAAATTAGTATTTCGTTTTACTCCTCTGCAATAACAAGTGCAGGCATTCCAATAGTTTTAAATCTTGAGTCGAGATGTTCGAAGCAACTCCTACCCTGCTTTGTTTCCCCCATGTCCCGATGTAAGTCGTCTTAATCTATACGATATTCTTCAAATCATCACTAAAGTGCATCTAAAAAAGTTATTCCTCCCACTGTCACTGACGTACATCTAATACGTTATTATATCCTCACTTTAGCGTTATGTTAATGTGAAAAAGTACTTGTCTTCAACTCTAACATATATACACCCCCACCTAGATATTAGACACATGTCCTCACCTAAGATGAGTGCACCTGTACCGTTGGAAATATCGATTTCGGGATAATGACCAGTCATCATTATTTGGTTTGGTCAATTGAAATACCATTACTTAGACCAAGTTATGTATACTTGTCTAGTAATTACTATCATCGTAAAATAAAGCTACATCCACAGCCTTAAGATGAAACCTGACCATATTACGTTTCGTGTTCCTCAAAAGTATTGACTACGGTTATCACTACGTCATAAAATCCCATAATTATGGCTGCATCTTTTATAATGAACTCATGTCATAGTCGCATATCGTCTTGTGTTCTTTATACTGTGGAAACGGGTTTCACGTGACCTACGTGATCAAACGACTTCGTTATGAGTTTTTATAATCTCATATAAAGTATAAAGTATAGGTTATAAAGTATTTCGAAGTTAAAGCAAAGCATTTCAGCTTTCTGTGGCTTTGGATTCTAGAGAAGACGATGAAAATATTTCTTTTAGGTCGAGGCCCCCTATGCTCTTATTTGGTGCAACAGTCACCAAATGGCAAATCTACAATTTACAATCCTCATGGGTAAGGGGTCTGAACATAAGATGTCAGCTTTATGGGGCTTTTGGATCTGGAGAAGATGAAAATAACCTTTGGGTATTTTAAGGCCCCTTCTTAGGGCCACCAAATCTACAATCCATAATGCCCATTAGCTCAAGAGTCTATACCCAAGATTCCAGCTCTCTGTAGCTAGATGTTCTTGAGAAGTACATCACGGTGCCAAACTCGTTGCAAGAATCACCGTTTTCCCAGATGGTCCCATGTTATTTCAGTGTAGCATAGATGATTTTAATTATCTCAATTTTCAAAATATTTCACTGAAAATGTACACGGAAACAGGAAATCTACTCTGCAACACGTACACAATTTTGGATTTTGGATACATCGTTATTATTACTGCGATATATCCATTTTTTCAGCCCCTTAGGTCTGCTTATTATATTGGTGGCAATAGGGTAGTGATATTACTGTAAAAATACCCAGTCAATAGTTTGCCGTTTTCCAAAACATATGCTCTAAATTAATGAATTTGAATATTAAAAACATAATTTCAAGATGTTAGATTACAATCATGTTGAATTTTATAAGTTTTCGTTCACTGTCACGATCATGGAAATTATTTATGCTACACTGAAATAACATGGGACCTTATCGAAAAACGCCGATTCTTGCAACACTTTTGGCACCGTGCTGTAGTTGATAATCAAAAAACATACGGGCACCGAACGCGAGTGCCATGTCATAATCTTCTCGGGCCTTTTAGGCATAATGAGCTAAAAAGGGACACAATCCAAAATTCAAAAGCCCCATTTGATAAGGTCACTGTAGGCCCTACATAAGATACTGTAGACTTTGTGAATGCGAAAGGGTAACGGACGGGTGGATGAAGCAAATCGAGAAAGTGGAGCCTGATGTACTAAAAATGAAATCGAAATATTGAAATAAGAAATACATATAAAGAGTCAATAAATAGATGCAGGCGTCAGCTAACAGCGCCATGAATCACAGGAGAAGACGTATGGATAGCAATGTAAATCATATAAATCACAATCTTTAGAATGTCTCTCGTAAATTTCATTGATAAAGACACATCAAGTAATAAACAATCTTCATGGCTCACGTTCCATTCCACGTCTAAACAACACATTGTCATGGTGTTCCACTAGAAGCTGGGCTTGAAACCGTTCTACTTTCAGAACTACTAGCCAACCGTTCTACTTTCAGAACTACTAGTCACTCGTTCTACGTTCAGAACAACTAGCCACTCGTTCTACTTTCAGAACTACTAGTCACCCGTTCTACTTTCAGAACTACTAGTCACTCGTTCTACTTTAAGAACTACTAGTCACTCGTTCTACTTTCAGAACTACTAGTCACTCGTTCTACTTTCAGAACTACTAGTCACCCGTTCTACTTTCAGAACTACTAGTCACTCGTTCTACTTTCAGAACTACTAGTCACCCGTTCTACTTTCAGAACTACTAGTCACCCGTTCTACTTTCAGAACTACTAGCCACTCGTTCTACTTTCAGAACTACTAGTCACCCGTTCTACTTTCAGAACTACTAGTCACTCGTTCTACTTTCAGAACTACTAGCCACTCGTTCTACTTTCAGAACTACTAGTCACTCGTTCTACTTTCAGAACTACTAGTCACTCGTTCTACTTTCAGAACTACTAGTCACTCGTTCTACTTTCAGAACTACTAGTCACTCGTTCTACTTTCAGAACTACTAGTCACCCGTTCTACTTTCAGAACTACTAGTCACTCGTTCTACTTTAAGAACTACTAGTCACTCGTTCTACTTTCAGAACTACTAGTCACAAGTTCTACTTTCAGAACTACTAGTCACCCGTTCTACTTTCAGAACTACTAGTCACTCGTTCTACTTTCAGAACTACTAGTCACCCGTTCTACTTTCAGAACTACTAGTCACTCGTTCTACTTTCAGAACTACTAGCCACTCGTTCTACTTTCAGAACTACTAGCCACTCGTTCTACTTTAAGAACTACTAGCCACTCGTTCTACTTTCAGAACTACTAGCCACTCGTTCTACTTTCAGAACTACTAGTCATCCGTACTACTTTCAGAACTACTAGTCACTCGTTCTACTTTCAGATCTACTAGTCACTCGTTCTACTTTCAGATCTACTAGTCACTCGTTCTACTTTAAGAACTACTAGTCATCCGTTCTACTTTCAGAACTACTAGTCACTCGTTCTACTTTCAGATCTACTAGTCACTCGTTCTACTTTCAGAACTACTAGTCACCCGTTCTTCTTTAAGAACTACTAGTCACTCGTTCTACTTTCAGAACTACTAGTCACTCGTTCTACTATCAGAACTATTAGCAACCCGTTCTACTTTCAGATCTACTAGTCACAAGTTCTACTTTCAGAACTATTAGCCACCCGTTCTACTTTCAGAACTATTAGTCACTCGTTCTACTTTCAGAACTACTAGTCACCCGTTCTACTTTCAGAACTACTAGTCACTCGTTCTACTTTAAGAACTACTAGTCACTCGTTCTACTTTCAGAACTACTAGTCACTCGTTCTACTTTCAGAACTACTAGTCACCCGTTCTACTTTCAGAACTACTAGTCACTCGTTCTACTTTCAGAACTACTAGTCACCCGTTCTACTTTCAGAACTACTAGTCACCCGTTCTACTTTCAGAACTACTAGCCACTCGTTCTACTTTCAGAACTACTAGTCACCCGTTCTACTTTCAGAACTACTAGTCACTCGTTCTACTTTCAGAACTACTAGCCACTCGTTCTACTTTCAGAACTACTAGTCACTCGTTCTACTTTCAGAACTACTAGTCACTCGTTCTACTTTCAGAACTACTAGTCACTCGTTCTACTTTCAGAACTACTAGTCACTCGTTCTACTTTCAGAACTACTAGTCACCCGTTCTACTTTCAGAACTACTAGTCACTCGTTCTACTTTAAGAACTACTAGTCACTCGTTCTACTTTCAGAACTACTAGTCACAAGTTCTACTTTCAGAACTACTAGTCACCCGTTCTACTTTCAGAACTACTAGTCACTCGTTCTACTTTCAGAACTACTAGTCACCCGTTCTACTTTCAGAACTACTAGTCACTCGTTCTACTTTCAGAACTACTAGCCACTCGTTCTACTTTCAGAACTACTAGTCACCCGTTCTACTTTCAGAACTACTAGTCACTCGTTCTACTTTCAGAACTACTAGTCACTCGTTCTACTTTCAGAACTACTAGTCACTCGTTCTACTTTCAGATCTACTAGTCACAAGTTCTACTTTCAGAACTATTAGCCACCCGTTCTACTTTCAGAACTATTAGCCACCCGTTCTACTTTCAGATCTACTAGTCACTCGTTCTACTTTAAGAACTACTAGTCACTCGTTCTACTTTCAGATCTACTAGTCACAAGTTCTACTTTCAGAACTATTAGCCACCTGTTCTACTTTCAGAACTACTAGTCACCCGTTCTACTTTCAGAACTACTAGTCACTCGTTCTACTTTCACAACTACTAGTCACTCGTTCTACTTTCAGATCTACTAGTCACAAGTTCTACTTTCCGAACTATTAGCCACCCGTTCTACTTTCAGAACTATTAGCCACCCGTTCTACTTTAAGAACTACTAGTCACTCGTTCTACTTTCAGAACTACTAGTCACTCGTTCTACTATCAGAACTATTAGCCACCCGTTCTACTTTCAGATCTACTAGTCACAAGTTCTACTTTCAGAACTATTAGCCACCCGTTCTACTTTCAGAACTATTAGTCACTCGTTCTACTTTCAGAACTACTAGTCACCCGTTCTACTTTCAGAACTACAAGTCACTCGTTCTACTTTAAGAACTACTAGTCACTCGTTCTACTTTCAGAACTACTAGTCACTCGTTCTACTTTCAGAACTACTAGTCGCCCGTTCTACTTTCAGAACTACTAGTCACTCGTTCTACTTTCAGAACTACTAGTCACCCGTTCTACTTTCAGAACTACTAGTCACCCGTTCTACTTTCAGAACTACTAGCCACTCGTTCTACTTTCAGAACTACTAGTCACCCGTTCTACTTTCAGAACTACTAGTCACTCGTTCTACTTTCAGAACTACTAGCCACTCGTTCTACTTTCAGAACTACTAGTCACTCGTTCTACTTTCAGAACTACTAGTCACTCGTTCTACTTTCAGAACTACTAGTCACTCGTTCTACTTTCAGAACTACTAGTCACTCGTTCTACTTTCAGAACTACTAGTCACCCGTTCTACTTTCAGAACTACTAGTCAATCGTTCTACTTTAAGAACTACTAGTCACTCGTTCTACTTTCAGAACTACTAGTCACAAGTTCTACTTTCAGAACTACTAGTCACCCGTTCTACTTTCAGAACTACTAGTCACTCGTTCTACTTTCAGAACTACTAGTCACCCGTTCTACTTTCAGAACTACTAGTCACTCGTTCTACTTTCAGAACTACTAGCCACTCGTTCTACTTTCAGAACTACTAGTCACCCGTTCTACTTTAAGAACTACTAGTCACTCGTTCTACTTTCAGAACTACTAGTCACTCGTTCTACTTTAAGAACTACTAGTCACTCGTTCTACTTTCAGATCTACTAGTCACAAGTTCTACTTTCAGAACTATTAGCCACCCGTTCTACTTTCAGAACTATTAGCCACCCGTTCTACTTTCAGATCTACTAGTCACTCGTTCTACTTTAAGAACTACTAGTCACTCGTTCTACTTTCAGATCTACTAGTCACAAGTTCTACTTTCAGAACTATTAGCCACCTGTTCTACTTTCAGAACTACTAGTCACCCGTTCTACTTTCAGAACTACTAGTCACTCGTTCTACTTTCAGAACTACTAGTCACTCGTTCTACTTTCAGATCTACTAGTCACAAGTTCTACTTTCCGAACTATTAGCCACCCGTTCTACTTTCAGAACTAATAGTCACCCGTTCTACTTTCAGAACTACTAGTCACTCGTTCTACTTTCAGAACTACTAGTCACTCGTTCTACTTTCAGAACTACTAGCCACTCGTTCTACTTTCAGAACTACTAGTCACTCGTTCTACTTTAAGAACTACTAGTCACTCGTTCTACTTTCAGATCTACTAGTCACCCGTTCTACTTTCAGAACTATTAGTCACCCGTTCTACTTTCAGAACTACTAGTCACTCGTTCTACTTTCAGAACTACTAGTCACTCGTTCTACTTTCAGAACTACTAACCACTCGTTCTACTTTCAGAACTACTAGTCACTCGTTCTACTTTAAGAACTACTAGTCACTCGTTCTACTTTCAGATCTACTAGTCACCCGTTCTACTTTCAGAACTATTAGTCACTCGTTCTACTTTAAGAACTATTAGCCACCCGTTCTACTTTCAGAACTACTAGTCACTCGTTCTACTTTCAGAACTATTAGTCACTCATTCTACTTTCAGATCTACTAGTCACCCGTTCTACTTTCAGAACTACTAGTCATCCGTTCTACTTTCAGATCTACTAGCCACTCGTTCTACTTTCAGAACTATTAGTCACTCGTTCTACTTTCAGAACTACTAGTCACCCGTTCTACTTTCAGAACTACTAGTCACTCGTTCTACTTTCAGAACTACTAGTCACTCGTTCTACTTTCAGAACTACTAGCCACTCGTTCTACTTTAAGAACTACTAGTCACTCGTTCTACTTTCAGAACTACTAGCCACTCGTTCTACTTTCAGAACTATTAGTCACTCGTTCTACTTTAAGAACTACTAGTCACTCGTTCTACTTTCAGATCTACTAGTCACTCGTTCTACTTTAAGAACTACTAGTCATCCGTTCTCCTTCTAGAACTATTAGTCACTCGTTCTACTTTCAGAACTATTAGTCACTCGTTCTACTTTCAGAACTATTAGTCACTCGTTCTCCTTCCAGAACTACTAGCCATCCGTTCTCCTTCCAGAACTATTAGTCACTCGTTCTACTTTCAGAACTATTAGTCACTCGTTCTACTTTCAGAACTACTAGTCATCCGTTCTACTTTCAGAACTACTAGTCATCCGTTCTCCTTCCAGAACTATTAGTCACTCGTTCTACTTTCAGAACTACTAGCCATCCGTTCTCCTTCCAGAACTATTAGTCACTCGTTCTGCTTTAAGAACTACTAGTCATCCGTTCTCCTTCCAGAACTATTAGTCACTCGTTCTACTTTCAGAACTATTAGTCACTCGTTCTACTTTGAGAACTATTAGTCACTCGTTCTACTTTCAGAACTACTAGCCACTCGTTCTACTTTCAGAACTACTAGTCACTCGTTCTACTTTCAGATCTACTAGTCACTCGTTCTACTTTAAGAACTACTAGTCATCCGTTCTCCTTCAAGAACTACTAGTCACCCGTTCTACTTTCAGATCTACTAGTCACTCGTTCTACTTTAAGAACTACTAGTCATCCGTTCTCCTTCCAGAACTACTAGTCACTCGTTCTACTTTCAGATCTACTAGTCACTCGTTCTACTTTAAGAACTACTAGTCATCCGTTCTCCTTCCAGAACTACTAGTCACTCGTTCTACTGTCAGATCTACTAGTCACTCGTTCTACTTTAAGAACTACTAGTCATCCGTTCTCCTTCCAGAACTACTAGTCACTCGTTCTACTTTCAGATCTACTAGTCACTCGTTCTACTTTAAGAACTACTAGTCATCCGTTCTCCTTCCAGAACTATTAGTCACTCGTTCTACTTTAAGAACTACTAGTCATCCGTTCTCCTTCCAGAACTACTAGTCACTCGTTCTACTTTCAGATCTACTAGCCACCCGTTCTACTTTAAGAACTACTAGTCACCCGTTCTACTTTCAGAACTATTAGTCACTCTTTCTACTTTCAGAACTATTAGTCACTCGTTCTACTTTCAGAACTAAAAGCTACTCGTTCTACTTTCAGAACTATTAGTCACTCGTTCTACTTTCAGAACTAAAAGCTACTCGTTCTACTGTCAGATCTACTAGTCACTCGTTCTACTTTAAGAACTACTAGTCATCCGTTCTCCTTCCAGAACTACTAGTCACTCGTTCTACTTTCAGATCTACTAGTCACTCGTTCTACTTTAAGAACTACTAGTCATCCGTTCTCCTTCCAGAACTATTAGTCACTCGTTCTACTTTAAGAACTACTAGTCATCCGTTCTCCTTCCAGAACTACTAGTCACTCGTTCTACTTTCAGATCTACTAGTCACTCGTTCTACTTTCAGAACTACTAGTCATCCGTTCTCCTTCCAGAACTATTAGTCACTCGTTCTACTTTCAGAACTATCAGTCACTCGTTCTACTTTCAGAACTATTAGTCACTCGTTCTACTTTCAGAACTACTAGTCACCCCGTTCTACTTTCAGATCTATTAGTCACCAGTTCTA
This sequence comes from Gibbula magus, assembly GCA_936450465.1. Classification (NCBI taxonomy): domain Eukaryota; kingdom Metazoa; phylum Mollusca; class Gastropoda; order Trochida; family Trochidae; genus Gibbula; species Gibbula magus. Next base: position 40,387,673 of record OW388289.1, read on the forward strand.
CTTTCAGAACTATTAGACACTCGTTCTACTTTAAGAACTACTAGTCACTCGTTCTACTTTCAGAACTACCAGTCACTCGTTCTACTTTCAGAACTACTTTTCACTCGTTCTACTTTCAGAACTACTAGTCACCCCGTTCTACTTTCAGAACTATTAGTCACTCGTTCTACTTTCAGAACTAAAAGCTACCCGTTCTACTTTCAGATCTACTAGTCACAATTTCTACTTTCAGAACTATTAGTCACTTGTTCTACTTTAAGAACTACTAGTCACTCGTTCTACTTTCAGAACTACTAGTCACTCGTTCTACATTCAGAACTATTAGTCACTCGTTCTACTTTAAGAACTACTAGCCACTCGTTCTACTTTCAGAACTATTAGTCACACGTTCTACTTTCAGAACTACTAGTCACTCGTTCTACTTTCAGAACTATTAGTCACACGTTCTACTTTCAGAACTACTAGTCACTCGTTCTACTTTCAGAACTACTAGTCACCAGTTCTACATTCAGAACTACTAGTCACTCGTTCTACTTTCAGAACTACTAGTCACCAGTTCTACATTCAGAACTATTAGTCACTCGTTCTACTTTAAGAACTTCTAGCCACTCGTTCTACTTTCAGAACTATTAGTCACACGTTCTACTTTCAGAACTACTAGTCACTCGTTCTACTTTCAGCACTAATAGTCACTCGTTCTACTTTCAGCACTAAAAGCTATCCGTTCTACTTTCAGAACTACTAGCCACCCGTTCTACTTTCAGAACTACTAGTCACTCGTTCTACTTTCAGAACTACTAGTCACTCGTTCTACTTTCAGAACTATTAGTCACTCGTTCTACTTTTAGAAATACTAGTCACTCGTTCTACTTTTAGAACTACTAGCCACTCGTTCTACTTTCAGAACTACTAGTCACTCGTTCTACTTTCAGAACTATTAGTCACCCGTTCTACTTTCAGAACTACTAGCCACCCGTTCTCCTTTCAGAACTACTAGTCACTCGTTCTACTTTCAGAACTACTAGTCACTCGTTCTACTTTCAGAACTATTAGCCACCCGTTCTACTTTCAGAACTATTAGTCACCCGTTCTACTTTCAGAACTACTAGTCACTCGTTCTACTTTCAGAACTACTAGCCACCCGTTCTACTTTCAGAACTACTAGTCACTCGTTCTACTTTCAGAACTACTAGTCACTTGTTCTACTTTAAGAACTACTAGTCACTCGTTCTACTTTCAGAACTACTAGTCACACGTTCTACTTTCAGAACTACTAGTCACTCGTTCTACTTTCAGAACTACTAGTCACCAGTTCTAGATTCAGAACTACTAGTCACTCGTTCTACTTTCAGAACTACTAGTCACCAGTTCTACATTCAGAACTATTAGTCACTCGTTCTACTTTAAGAACTACTAGCCACTCGTTCTACTTTCAGAACTATTAGTCACACGTTCTACTTTCAGAACTACTAGTCACTCGTTCTACTTTCAGCACTAATAGTCACTCGTTCTACTTTCAGCACTAAAAGCTATCCGTTCTACTTTCAGAACTACTAGCCACCCGTTCTACTTTCAGAACTACTAGTCACTCGTTCTACTTTCAGAACTACTAGTCACTCGTTCTACTTTCAGAACTATTAGTCACTCGTTCTACTTTTAGAAATACTAGTCACTCGTTCTACTTTTAGAACTACTAGCCACTCGTTCTACTTTCAGAACTACTAGTCACTCGTTCTACTTTCAGAACTATTAGTCACCCGTTCTACTTTCAGAACTACTAGCCACCCGTTCTACTTTCAGAACTACTAGTCACTCGTTCTACTTTCAGAACTACTAGTCACTCGTTCTACTTTCAGAACTATTAGCCACCCGTTCTACTTTCAGAACTATTAGTCACCCGTTCTACTTTCAGAACTACTAGTCACTCGTTCTACTTTCAGAACTACTAGCCACCCGTTCTACTTTCAGAACTACTAGTCACTCGTTCTACTTTCAGAACTACTAGTCACTCGTTCTACTTTCAGAACTATTAGCCACCCGTTCTACTTTCAGAACTATTAGTCACCCGTTCTACTTTCAGAACTACTAGCCACCCATTCTACTTTCAGAACTACTAGTCACTCGTTCTACTTTCAGAACTACTAGTCACTCGTTCTACTTTCAGAACTATTAGCCACCCGTTCTACTTTCAGAACTATTAGTCACCCGTTCTACTTTCAGAACTACTAGCCACCCGTTCTACTTTCAGAACTATTAGTCACTCGTTCTACTTTTAGAAATACTAGTCACTCGTTCTACTTTCAGAACTACTAGTCACCCGTTCTACTTTCATAACTACTAGCCACCCGTTCTACTTTCAGAACTATCAGTCACTCGTTCTACTTTTAGAAGTACTAGTCACTAGTTCTACTTTCAGAACTACTAGTCACTCGTTCTACTTTCAGACCTACTAGTCACTCGTTCTACTTTCAGAACTACTAGTCACTCGTTCTACTTTCAGAACTACTAGCCACTCGTTCTACTTTCAGAACTACTAGTCACTCGTTCTACTTTCAGAACTACTAGCCACTCGTTCTACTTTCAGAACTACTAGCCACTCGTTCTACTTTCAGAACTACTAGTCACTCGTTCTATTTTCAGAACTATTAGCCACCCGTTCTACTTTCAGAACTACTAGCCACCCGTTCTCCTTTCAGAACTACTAGCCACTCGTTCTACTTTCAGAACTACTAGCTACTCGTTCTACTTTCAGAACTACTAGTCACTCGTTCTACTTTCAGAACTATTAGCCACCCGTTCTACTTTCAGAACTATTAGTCACCCGTTCTACTTTCAGAACTACTAGCCACCCGTTCTACTTTCAGAACTACTAGTCACTCGTTCTACTTTCAGAACTACTAGTCACTCGTTCTACTTTCAGAACTATTAGCCACCCGTTCTACTTTCAGAACTATTAGTCACCCGTTCTACTTTCAGAACTACTAGCCACCCGTTCTACTTTCAGAACTATTAGTCACTCGTTCTACTTTGAGAAATACTAGTCACTCGTTCTACTTTTCAGAACTACTAGTCACCCGTTCTACTTTCATAACTACTAGCCACCCGTTCTACTTTCAGAACTATCAGTCACTCGTTCTACTTTTAGAAGTACTAGTCACTAGTTCTACTTTCAGAACTACTAGTCACTCGTTCTACTTTCAGAACTACTAGTCACTCGTTCTACTTTCAGAACTACTAGTCACTCGTTCTACTTTCAGAACTACTAGCCACTCGTTCTACTTTCAGAACTACTAGTCACTCGTTCTACTTTCAGAACTACTAGCCACTCGTTCTACTTTCAGAACTACTAGCCACTCGTTCTACTTTCAGAACTACTAGTCACTCGTTCTATTTTCAGAACTATTAGCCACCCGTTCTACTTTCAGAACTACTAGCCACCCGTTCTCCTTTCAGAACTACTAGCCATTCGTTCTACTTTCAGAACTACTAGCCACTCGTTCTACTTTCAGAACTGTTAGCCACTTGAGCAGTCAAAAAATAGGTTTTGGCATGTGACGACTATTAGTGATGATAACAGAACCTTTTCGGATAGATGAAGTTCCATTTTCCAGGTATGACCTCTGTGTCTCGTTATAGAGCAGAGGGTTTGGACAGTCTAGAAATTTACAATTAATATTCCTCATTAGCAAAACTATTTCAGTCCTGATGAGCTAAAATATTCGTACAAGATTGACAATTTTAAGGAAATCCATTGGTTCAGTTATCCTATCTTAAATAGTTTCTGGGAAAAGCTGTCCCTTTGGGGATATCAAGAACAGAGTCCAAAATACGGAACAAGGGCAATAACTTCGAATATTTTCATTTTCGAGCCCCATCGAGGTATTAATGCCCTCAAGCCACACACCAAATTTGGTTGTCCTATCTTAGATAGTTTCTGAGAAAAGCTGCCCCCTTTATCGCGGATGGACTGACGGACACACGGACGGACGGACGGAGCTCAAACCTATATCTCACTTCCACTTAGTGACGGGGGATAATACTTCCCATGTTTGATGCATATTGTCCATTATTTCGCTTATTAATACTAACATTGGAGTACCTTTAGTGTTTAGAAGACAATCTTAATTGTTTTCTCTTATCAAAGAGACGAAATGATTAAACCAGGTATGAAGAACATCCCTCATTATATCGTAATCAATATTTACACCAACATCGCCAGTTTGTTCCTGCTTAAAATCAGCTCACTGCAAAGGTATCCCTGCGTCCACCCAAACGTCGTTACATGACGCAATTGTTTTACACTACACTAAACTTTCATAATTGTAAACTTCATTTGATTATTACACTTACTGCCATCTATCTGGGATATTATCAATTGAACAAATCACTTCATAGAATTAGAATATACAGGAATTTTTACCGGAACTGGAAGTATAACAAAGAGAAAGTAACGGTCTCGTGGTAAATTAAGTAAATGAACGGATAGTGGGAGTACCTTATAATTGTCAATAGGAACGTTTAATTGGATTTTACATGAAAGCTAGAGGCTCCAGCAATGAATGAAAGAAACATTTCCTTCGTGGTGTTGGTCTTCCACAATACTTTACACGGTTAATTTCGGATAGGACATGTGTTAAATATTATGAAAAATGTAATTTGTTATTTTATTTTGCCAATGCTGTCTTAGATTGATGACTGATGACACGCGATGAATCATGTTGTCTCGTTATGCTTCCTTTTAAAGTTACGCTAACTCATTACCGATAATATATGGCTGATTAGTTTCAAATAAAAACTTTTGTATTAATGTTTTCAGAAACAACCAAGACGTTCCCAGATCTACTCTTGGAGCACTTTGGACCAAAAGAAATAAGCAAACCTCAATTCACAAATGTCTACAGCAGCCAGCATCACGCAAATCCTTTTCCGTGAAGTCTCTTCTTGGATGATTTAAAACAATAGAGCCATGGGCTTTGTAGCTCATCAGGATTTTTATTGTTATAATAAATTTTCTCAGCTTGTTCTAGAGCTTTTCTTACTGGAGAAGATGAGACCTTATTTGGGGTCACAGGGTCACAAAATCTACAATTTAGAATCCCCATTACCCGAGGAGTCTCCCCACACAACTTTTCAGCTCTCTAGAGCTTTTGGAACTTGAGAAGAAGATGAAAATCGGTTTTTAGGGTTGTGACCCCTGTGGCCCCATTTGAGGTCACAGGGTAACGAAATCTAAAATTGAGAATCCCCGTTAACGAAGGAATCTGCAAACAACTTTTCAGCTCTCTAGAGCTTTTGGAACTTGAGAAGAAAATGAAAATAGGTTTTTAGGGTTGTGACCCCTGTGACCCCATTTGAGGTCATGGGGTCACGAAATCTACAATTTAGAATCCCCATTATCCAAGGAGTCTGCATACAACTTTTCAGCTCTCTAGACCTTTTGGAACTTGAGAAGAAGATGAAAATAGGTTTTTAGGGTTGTGACCCCTGTGACCCCATTTGAGGTCACGGGGTAACGAAATCTACAATTTAGAATCCCCATTACCCAAGGAGTCTGCACACAAAATTTCAGCTCCCTAGACCAAGTGGTTCTGGAGAAGAAGTCAAAAATGCGAAAAGTTTACGGACGGATGGACGGACGGACGGATGGACGCCGGACGCCATGCCATGCCATAAGCCCATCGAGCCTTTCAGGCCTGATGAGCTAAAAACAAGCCTCAAGTCCCTCACCAATTGGTTACAGAACATCGAAGTATACGACCTTTCGTTTTTTGTGACAAAAACAAAGCTGTATATCTACTGATTTCAAAATGTTGTGATAGGTTAACCTATACATATTAACTTAATACTGATAGAGTATTCACAAGTTACAACATTAAATAATGTATCATTTTACTTATCAACAATGTCAGTGGTCAATATTCGAAGCTTGAGTGAATCAGAATGGCTACGCTCATGGCTATTTGTTTAGATTTTAATGAAAGTCTGCTAGAATAAATCGCCTTGTCAAGAATAAAGTAATCAAAACGTTGCCCTCAGTAAATAAGTTCAATTGGAATGTGTTATAATCATGTATTAAAACACCCATGTACACCCATTCTTTTTTTTAAATACCCCAATAGTATCTTCCCTTTAACTAATTTTTATTTTTTTTTACATTTCCATACATTTCAAATATATTTCCCTTTAACTAATGATTGCAGCACTTCCTGTGACCTCTTTCATCAAGGATTACGGAACAACAACCTTTACACACATCCTTACCGAGGGCCTCCTGAAGATCGTCCGCTCGTACTTGTCGTCGCCGCTGTAGACGTAGGTGAGGGATGACCAATCTGGGGGAAAGGAGGGGTCGGTGAAGAGGTCATCCACATGCAGGTGCCCCCTGGCAGCACGTCTCAGGAAGGCAGCGCTCTTGATGCGCGTGAAGTCTTGATATGGTGTCTCCCTGTTGCGCTGAGTGGCCGCCATCGAGTTACATCGCTTAACATCGTGTTACTCCATATTACACGTCCCTTTTCTACGCTGGTCCCCTCTCACTTCCGGTGTACTGAAGACTCTGTAACAATGTAAATCCACATATCACCCAAACTCTTCTCGCTACAAGTTCTTCCTTGTCACTGCATCCTGTCCACAATGTGCGTACTGTAGTCTCTGGAAGGCCACATACAGCGTGTGACCATTACAATGCTCTCTGCCAGCTAGCTACCTCACAGCATCTCATTATCACTTCACTCCTTAGTTCCTTCACAATGTCATGGTGACTCAACTTCAGTGAGAACAACTCTACCCGGAAAGTGTATATAAATCGCCATGAACACCAAGATAAGTGAATAAGAAACAAACTGCAGTGTTTATTACAGTATCAATAATCAATTAATGATACCGCGGGTGTTGACACAGAAGGCAAGATATTGAAATTAGTTAATGTTGAAGAATTTTACCAGCCAGCCTCAAAGTTCCTTGATCTTGATCCGTTGTTCTTCCAGAAAATGTCACAAGTTCATGTATGTATATACAACAATGATTATGATATATAATGGCATGAAGTCAGGTGAGGAAAACTCAAGAACATCTAACCGTGTACGGTGAGAGAGTAATACACTTGCTCAGAGAAAATTACATTTAATCAAGGAGCGTGTATTTTAGTATAAAAACAACTTTTTCCAACGTTTCTGCATTAATAGAATTACGCTATCATATTCCATGATGCATAGGATTAATTGGATGATATAGGTTATATCATGACGACATGCCTGATCTTTTATTCGACGTTGCAAATTTATATTTCAACGGTATATCCACAGGAAATCAAGTGGACTTCGTACATCCTTTAAATTGTGGTCATTTTAAGTCGTCTGACTTCTTATGATTTTGCAAAGGACCTGAGATGTTACAGTTTAACGAAATTTGGAATATGGGTACTAGTAAAGGCTTGGTAAGTGGTCCGTGCATTGTCAGATCATCCCTATCAAAGTGTCCTTCTGTGGTGATAGGCGTATACGTTTATCGCAAGAAGCACAAACAGTTTCATGACAGGTTGGAGATCCTGCTTCACAGTTAGACATGAGTTGTGAGCTGGGGTGTTAACTTGTACAAACCATGTTATTTAGAATACATCTAAATTCACCAAACTGCACAAGTGGGTACAATTGGTGAAGGCAATGAACACGATAACCAAACAAGATACACTTGACTGCTTGATTGCATGATAACAACGGCGTCGTAAGTGAAATACAACATCGTTTATTGTCATACATGGGCAATAATGTGGTGGGCTCATCCATTCATTCTGTGAGAGTGCGACATAAAAGCAACCTGTCACAACCTGTGACAAAATGAAGCGAAACCACGACTTGGCACTGATAATTCCATCGACGCATGAATATTTTGGGGATCACCTAAGAATCTAGTTTAACTAACATTAGTGTCTGAATAATTATCGTTACAGCCTCGTATAAGAACGTGAGACAATTCATCACAACGGGAAAACGTGTCTAGAAGACCGTGGGGGGGGGGGGGGGGGGGGGGGGGGGGGGGGGGGGGGGGAGAGACAAGCTTCCATAAGTAGACATAGAAAACCTAGGCACATGTGTTAACGCACATGTCCAAGTCTAACAGACAGTTTTTTACTGCACCCTTACATGTACGTATACAAACCTGCCACTATAAAGGAAACTATCAGAGAGAAATGTTTCCTACGCTCCAATCGAATTGAGTCAGAACAACACGTTTTACTGTACTGTCCATTTTACGACACCGGTGAGGCTCTTTTACATCAGCGAAGCGTTAAATACCATGGTTTACTCTCCTATCGGAAACGAAGAAGCCAACAATCCCTTTAAGCTCTGAAATGTGTGCCAATACTGTTTTAAAATCTTTTAAGACGCCAACAATTGTTATATACTCTGATGTTATGTTGATACTCATTACATGTGTGAATATACTAATATTATTTAAGTTCAACCGTCCTTTTAACTACATTGTTCCCAAGCACATGGTAGGAAGATGCCTTGATCGCGATATCTTCCTACCATGTGCTTGTGATTCACTCATCTAGAACTTCTATCTCCTGTCGGAGGAAATATCCGAGGGGAACCGAACAAACCAAATCCAAGTATCCCTACCTTCCATCCACCAATCAACACCTATCAGCTCCAATCACCTTCCAACAACTTCAAAGCCACCCACATCAACAATTGGCCTCTCTTCCAATCAACTGTATTATTATTTGTTCAACAATTTCAATAAAGCCAATTGGCCTCCCTCGTCTCATCATGTGTGTTTATTTACATCTTCAATAAAGCCTACAGGCCATTGTTATCTACTTTCTCCCCCTCATGTTTTGCAAATCCTCATTGTATACCATTCTCATGCTTCGACCCAATCATTTTTGTATTACAAATCCCAATTGTATACCATGCTCATGCATGTTAATCTCCCTGATTGAGTTTCCTCACTATTGTTTTGTTTGCTATATAAATGTACCATATATTGTTATTTCCTTACATTCCACCTGATGAAGGAGTGAGTATATACTCCGAAACGTCTTGTATTTTCACATTAAAGAAGTTGTTATCCAGAAAATCTTCCTGTTCTTATTAATCCGTTAGAACATCTACATGTACTGCATGACGTTCTTGTAGAAGAGTGGCGTACTTCTCAGAGAGCTTTGATGAGCTAACTCATACAAAGTCTACAAGAGAGGTGCGCTGCAGTAATCAATAAACATGGGGGACACGTAGGATACTGACTTAGGACGTACAGTCTCATTAAAAACCATACGTTCCCTTATTCATTTCTCTGGGTATATGAATAGTCGCAAACACCGCGCTTGGGCATTGTTGGAGACTGGACTGGGTTGGAGAGATTAGTACAATGAACTCATCTAGACTGCAATTTCATTCCTATAGAGTATTCATTAAAAAGGTCAATACAAGGACAGCCTATCATTTATCAGTCATTAGAGAACAAAAATAACTTGATTACCAATTATTGGAAACTGAACGAGAATCGGACAGTGTACCGCTTCAAAAAATGATTATAATAATATGAAAATCATTTTCAGTAAACCTAACTCTTGTATTTCATCAGTACACAGCATGCTTGCCGTTGATAAATTCTTATCTTTAGAATATATGGTATCACAATCACATTCGCAGGCATTTATACAACAATATTGTCAACATTGGCGCTGTAGCACGATTTGCTCTAACAACAAGATGTGTTTGTTAAACACGGATGCCCCCGGATATACCAAAGTTATGGCCAAGGTTAAAGTTTTCTGAATATTGTCCACTGCGACAAGGTCAAGGTCACAAGGTCAAATATGATGACCTCATCTGAAAGGTATGCACATGCCACGTATGAAAGCCGTAGCTCTGAGCAATCTAAAGTTATGGCCAAGGTTAAAGTTTACTGAAGATGTCCACTGCGGCAAGGTCAAGGTCAAGGTCACAAGGTCAAATATGATGACCTCATATGAAAGGTCTAATCACAAGGTATGCACATGCCAAGTATGAAAGCCGTAGCTCTGAGCAATCTAAAGTTATGGCCAAGGTTAAAGTTTACTGAAGATGTCCACTGCGGCAAGGTCAAGGTCAAGGTCACAAGGTCAAATATGATGACCTCATCTAACGGTCTCATCACAAGGTATGCACATGCCAAGTGTGAAAGCCGTAACTCTTAACAATCAAAAGTTATGGCCAAGGTTAGAGTGTTCTGAAAATGTCAATTGCGGCAAGGTCAAGGTCACAAGGTTAAATATGATGACCTCATCTGAAAGGTCTCATCACAAGGTATGCACATACCAAGTATGAAAGCCCTAGCTCTGAGCAATCCGAAGTTATGGCCAAGGTTAAAGTTTTTGTGGACAAACACACGGACAGACGGACGGACAGACAGACGGACAGGTGAAAAACAATATACCCCCGGAATCTCCGATTCGGGGGCATAAATATATAAATAAGTGTTATCAATGGCTTAATGATACTCCAAAATCAATCAAAATAGATCTCAAACTAATGTTCATGGTTCGGTGAAACCAGGGCTCCGTTCCATAACAGCGATCGCTTATAACCGCTCATTGATCGCTCAATGTAGCGATCAATGTAGCGCTCAATGTTCACATTATAATCGTCGCTCGAAGGTAGTTCAAGTGATTTGACTGATATACAGATAAAGTGGTACCTAAACACTCAAAGTAGAGTATCAAATATGGTACAATGATGGAATGGACAACCATCTTGCAGTATGAATTATTAAAATCCCATGACACCTACACATCTACCTTTCACACTGAAGAATTTCACAAAAACAAAAAGTTGGGAGACTTCGTCTGGGCGGGTATTCGGTCAGCTGTCTGATTAAGTTTTTCGAGGAATAAAAAAAAGTTGCAAAAAAATCAATCGACGGGATACGAACTCGTATCGTTCGACGGTTTCCAAGCCAAACAGTCTGATACAAAATGAAACGAAACCACGACTAATAATTCTACCGGCGCATAAATAGTTTGTTGATCACATTATAATCTGAATATACAATTCAGTTAGCCAATCACAAAACCTCAAACGTCCGGTACGAGAAACTTCGGGCAGGTAACTCCAAACAGCTATGATTTCGTCTGTTTCAGTTACATGAAGAAAATGTTGACGAATGATTCCGAACCTTTCAAAATGACGACCATTTAAAAACTGTAGTGTGGTTGGTGAGCTATTGGGCTGGGTTGTGCCTGCATTAAACTGGTACAGAACAAAATGGGTGGATCCGACAGCATCCAGAAGGACCCGACAAGGCGGATTCCACCACTGTGTCCTGTGCTAGAAAGCTGAAATGCTGTGTACTAGTCCTCGTAGAATTGGTGAACCTCTGACAACTGAAAAGGTCCAAATGTGTCATGACCTAAATACTTATTTTCATCTTCACCTCAAGAACCAATGGCTCTTGAAAGCTGAAATGCTGTAAATGTATACAGAATCCTTGTCCAATTGGGATAAAACATTTTAAAAAATTAAAAATCAAAAAAATTAAAAATAAATTTATTTTTTTTAAAAACATTGTAGATTTGGGGAAAAGGGCCAGAGGGGTCATGGCCTTGATACCTGTTTTCATCTTCTTATCTTATAAGGGTCACAGGATTCTCAACCTAAACAAAAGTCCTAGAAAGTTGTTATCATTAATACAGACTCCTCAAGAACCAATTAAAGTTGAAGCAGACACCTTGGCCAATGTAGATTAAAACTTAGGGATGATGAGCTACAGAGCCCCTGGCTCTATTATTGGTACGTACATGCGAACAAGCTTATTTCGATAAACACGGTTCAACTCTGAAAATCGTGTTGAGGTCCATTCAGAAACATCATAATGGATGTGTTTAGTGCAGAATTTCAGCTGTAATGAAAGTCAACAACAATGACAAGCCTCTCACATATCAACGCAGTATGTAAATGCTTGGTCTACATGAACTCTGTGCATCTCATCGCAGTACACTGTATGTAAAATGCTTGCTCTACATGAACTTTGTGTATCTCATCGCAGTACACTGTATGTAGAATGCTTGGTCTACATGAACTCCGGCATCTCATCGCAGTACACTGTATGTAAAATGCTTGGTCTACATGAACTCCGGCATCTCATCGCAGTACACTGTATGTAAAATGCTTGGTCTACATGAACTCCGGCACCTCACCGCAGTACACTGTATGTAAAATGCTTGATCTACATGAACTCTGTGCATCTCATCGCAGTACACTGTATGTAAAATGCTTGGTCTACACGAACTCTGTGCATCTCATCGCAGTACACTGTATGTAAAATGCTTGATCTACATGAACTCTGTGCATCTCATCGCAGTACACTGTATGTAAAATGCTTGGTCTACATGAACTCCGGCATCTCATCGCAGTACACTGTATGTAAAATGCTTGGTCTACATGAACTCCGGCACCTCACCGCAGTACACTGTATGTAAAATGCTTGGTCTACATGAACTCCGGCATCTCATCGCAGTACACTGTATGTAAAATGCTTGGTCTACATGAACTCTGTGCATCTCATCGCAGTACACTGTATGTAAAATGCTTGGTCTACACGAACTCTGTGCATCTCATCGCAGTACACTGTATGTAGAATGCTTGCTCTACATGCACTGTGTGCACCTCACCGCAGTACACTGTATGTAAAATGCTTGATCTACATGAACTCTGTGCATCTCATCGCAGTACACTGTATGTAAAATGCTTGGTCTACACGAACTCTGTGCATCTCATCGCAGTACACTGTATGTAGAATGCTTGCTCTACATGCACTGTGTGCACCTCACCGCAGTACACTGTATGTAAAATGCTTGGTCTACATGAACTCTGTGCATCTCATCGCAGTACACTGTATGTAAAATGCTTGGTCTACATGAACTTTGTGTATCTCATCGCAGTACACTGTATGTAAAATGCTTGCTCTACATGCACTGTGTGCACCTCACCGCAGTACACTGTATGTAAAATGCTTGCTCTACATGCACTGTCTGCACCTCACCGCAGCATGTTAAGTGCTTGCTCTACATGTACTGTCTGCATCTCATCGCAGTACACTGTATGTAAAATGCTTGGTCTACATGAACTCTGTGCATCTCATCGCAGTACACTGTATGTAAAATGCTTGGTCTACATGAACTCCGGCATCTCATCGCAGTACACTGTATGTAAAATGCTTGCTCTACATGAACTCTGTGCATCTCATCGCAGTACACTGTATGTAAAATGCTTGGTCTACATGAACTCCGGCATCTCATCGCAGTACACTGTATGTAAAATGCTTGGTCTACATGAACTCCGGCATCTCATCGCAGTACACTGTATGTAAAATGCTTGCTCTACATGAACTCTGTGCATCTCATCGCAGTACACTGTATGTAAAATGCTTGGTCTACATGAACTCCGGCATCTCATCGCAGTACACTGTATGTAAAATGCTTGGTCTACATGAACTCCGGCATCTCATCGCAGTACACTGTATGTAAAATGCTTGGTCTACATGAACTCCGGCATCTCATCGCAGTACACTGTATGTAAAATGCTTGCTCTACATGAACTCTGTGCATCTCATCGCAGTACACTGTATGTAAAATGCTTGCTCTACACGAACTCTGTGCATCTCATCGCAGTACACTGTATGTAAAATGCTTGCTCTACATGAACTCTGTGCATCTCATCGCAGTACACTGTATGTAAAATGCTTGGTCTACATGAACTTTGTGTATCTCATCGCAGTACACTGTATGTAAAATGCTTGGTCTACATGAACTTTGTGCATCTCATCGCAGTACACTGTATGTAAAATGCTTGGTCTACATGAACTTTGTGTATCTCATCGCAGTACACTGTATGTAAAATGCTTGGTCTACATGAACTTTGTGTATCTCATCGCAGTACACTGTATGTAAAATGCTTGCTCTACATGAACTCTGTGCATCTCATCGCAGTACACTGTATGTAAAATGCTTGGTCTACATGAACTCTGCGCATCTCATCGCAGTACACTGTATGTAAAATGCTTGGTCTACATGAACTTTGTGTATCTCATCGCAGTACACTGTATGTAAAATGCTTGGTCTACATGAACTCTGCGCATCTCATCGCAGTACACTGTATGTAAAATGCTTGGTCTACATGAACTTTGTGTATCTCACCGCAGTACACTGTATGTAAAATGATTGCTCTACATGTACTGCGTGCATCGATTACCAATTTTGTCAACTGGCTACTGATGTAAGCAAAGTGTTGCTTTCTGTTGCCAATACGGCCCCAATCGGAACGTATTGATCCCTGTAAATAATTGCCAACTGGAAACTAATTCTTACGTTTAATGAAAACGAACATGAAAGAAGAACTCCGTCGAATAACCAGCTAATTATTCATTCCAAACAACATTGATTATTTTGATAGCGGGAGTCCGAACAGGGCAGGTCGCAAGACAAGTGCAATCCATTCTACAGTACATCAAATGTGTCCTTGTGTTTCAATATTAATTAATTGTAAAACCGAAAACGTAAACAAACATGATATTGATCCATTTGCTGTTTCCATCAATGAAATTGATAAAGTAACACAAACAAAATATTCCACACATTTTGTTTTAAATGAAATCACTGTGTCCGGATGCAATTTCTTTGGTACTCGTGTGAACACCGAGGGTCTGTTTCACACACCTAAACCTTCCAGCTATTACAACATTATCCCGACGTATTGACAATTTAGAAAATTTCCAACCAAGAAATCGTACAGAATACGTAAATATTCTTCTTGAATACATAATAATAAAATATTTAGATGATTTGCACCGCACCTAGTTTCCGGCAAAAACATGGAAACCAACATAACCATGTCGTCAGGAAAAATGTTGTCAAATTTTACAAAGTTCCTATTACTTACACTGAGCGACGCATTTGCACTTAACCAATTCATCAATTACTGCATATCACCCACCATTGGATCCCATGTAACGTATGTGAATTGACATTCACGTGCACGGTTACGTCACCACAAGAACTGAAATACGGCAAAAACGAGTTAAACCCTAATTATGTACAATGTAAGTCTACTAGAGATTATTATTTAGGATTCAGCACTAAAATGCTGAAACCTTGTTGTTATTGGCGTGTTTTACTATTATTTCAAAAATTTGCTCGCGATTTAGCCAAAACGGCTCAAACAAATGCAACCAAATTTTGCAGACTGACACGCAGCCCTTGCCATGGAATAGAGTAAACAAGCTGTTGGGCCCAATTGGTCCAGCCGCTAAAGGTCCAGTTTAACATTGGAAAATTTTCAAAATGCAGCTAGAGACTTGCAACTTTTTAAAAAAGATGTGCATTGATTATGCGAACAGAAAAGTAAATCATGACGAATTCGTACGTCATGTGCTTTAGCCACCATATTGATTTTAGCGTTCTGTGATACAAATATAATGAAAGCTGCGTTAGAAAGCTCTCGAAAACACCTTTAAAGGGGCAGTAGCACGTTTTTTCGCTCAAATAAGTTGATGAAATGTATTTGAAAACATATTTCACCAATAGTAAAACATCCTTCTCTCTTCGGAAAATAAAGTTTAAAATGAGTCTACATGGTTCGGTAAAGCCGTGGAAGTCGTTTTTGTAATACAAAATAATAAATTGTGTTCACAATAAAATGGCCGCCATGCAATTTTTGCTTTATACGCAACATAGTTTTTACCACTACAGATAATTGGTTTGTGTAATAAGATGTTTTACCCTCTAAGGTTCATTTAAATGACTTAAACTATCATTATAAATGGGAAATTTGAAAAAACAAATTTTGCAAAAAACGTGCTCCTGCTCCTTTAATCCAAAACCAAAATATAAACATTGCTAACATTTTATGGTAGCATTAATGTTAGCAAAATGGTACACCACTAGATGTTTTCACTTATAACTGTCTTACGTTTCATCCAAAACATAGATGATATCCTCAAAAGTAGAGTGTTCTAGGGTCATTGGTTTCTGTGATGAAAAATATACATTTAAATGAACCCTGTCACAATCAAAGTATTAAAGTTTCAGAAATTTACAAATCATAATCTCCATCCTCAAAAGTAAACACTGTCCAGGTGTCTGGATATCTCCTATTTTTGGTTCATGAGAAGAAGTCGTTTGAAGCTTTTAGGGTGAACCCCCTGCAAAGTTCATATTGCATAATTTATCTCAACCAAATTAACAAACTTGTATCTCCATCCTACAAAGCTGTTAATGACAAAATTTCACATTCCTATATCAAGCGCTTTCGGAGAAGAAATCGTTTAAAGGTTTTACTTTTAACGTCTCTGGCGGCCATATTTGTGGGCGTTAGAATTCGTGATGAACTAACTTTGTACCCCTAGGTGATGGGTACCCACCTACCAAATTACAGCTTTGGGGGTGTAGCGATTCTGGAGCAAAGTCAAAAGAGAGAAAAATTTACGGCCCAGTTTATTGCCCATGATATAAGCACATCAGGGCCGTGTTCAAGAGAGGTTTCAAAGTAATCGCTCAATGAGCGATTACATTTAATTCTCTTGAACGCGATTGCTCAATGAAGCGCTACGTAGCAAGGCGAGCAAACTTCGAGGAATTTGCACTATGTCGTTTAATAGAGAATGAGCACTACTTGAGAGCTACTTGAGAGCTACATTGAGCGACCAATGAGCAATTTAAGCGCTCGCCTTTCAGGCCTGATGAGCTAAACAGTTCAAATTTCAAAGGGGCATAACTCAAAAACCAAGGCTACCCGTCGAATTTCATGAATTGTTCAATACTTAGAGAATAACCAACGAGGTACGAGTGATTACGGGAAATATCCACTCGTCTAAATAATGTTCAGCAATGAGCTTTAGCGAGTGGCTCTGAACATTATTTAGACTCATGGATATTCCCGTAATCACTCGTACCTCGTTGGTTATTCTCTAAGTAGTTCATTTTTACTTCTATCGACGATGTACACATTGTATGAGAACGGTCTTAAAATACAATGTAAGCTAGAGAACTTGTTCACCGACTCAGTACATTATTACGAATAAAAATAGAGCCATGGGCTCTGTAGCTCATCAGGATTTCATTGATTTACTATCTAAAGTTGAATATTTAAGTTATTTAAGTTATTGTTTACAAGCAAAAGATAGGTTCTTAGATCATGACCACTGTGACCCCATTTGGGGTCAAGGGGTCACATAATCTACAATTTAGAATCCCCATTGGCCAAGGAGTCTGCACACAACTTTTCAGCTCTCTAGACCTTTTGGAACTGGAGAAGAAGATGAAAATAGGTTTTTAAGGATGTGACCCCTGTGACCCCATTTGGGGTCACAGGGTCACATAATCTACAATTTAGAATCCCCATTGGCCAAGAAGTCTGCACACAACTTTTCAACTCTCTAGACCTTTTGGAACTGGAAAATGAAGATGAAAATAGGTTTTTTAAGGATGTGACCCCGGTGACCCCATTTGGGGTCACAGGATCAAGAAATCTACAATTTAGAATCCCCAATGGCCAAGGAGTCTGCACACAATTTTTCAGCTCTCTAGACCTTTTGGAACTGGAGAAGAAGATGAAAATAAGTTTTTAAGGATGTGACCCCGGTGACCCCATTTGGGGTCACGGGGTCACATAATCTACAATTTAGAATCCCCATTTGCCAAGGAGTATGCACACAACTGTTCAGCTCTCTAGACCTTTTGGAACTGAAAAAGAAGATGAAAATAGGTTTTTAAGGATGTGACCCCGTTGACCCCATTTGGGGTCACGGGGTCACGAAATCTACAATTTAGAATCCCCATTGGCCAAGGAGTCTGCACACAATTTTTCAGCTCTCTAGACCTTTTGGAACTGGAGAAGAAGATGAAAATAAGTTTTTAAGGATGTGACCCCGGTGACCCCATTTGGGGTCACGGGGTCACATAATCTACAATTTAGAATCCCCATTGGCCAAGGAGTATGCACACAACTGTTCAGCTCTCTAGACCTTTTGGAACTGAAAAAGAAGATGAAAATAGGTTTTTAAGGATGTGACCCCGGTGACCCCATTTGGGGTCACGGGGTCACGAAATCTACAATTTAGAATCCCCATTGGCCAAGGAGTCTGCACACAACTGTTCAGCTCTCTAGACCTTTTGGAACTGGAGAAGAAGGTGAAAATAGGTTTTTAAGGATGTGACCCCTGTGACCCCATTTGGGGTCACAGTGTCACATAATCTAAAATTTAGAATCCCCATTGGCCAAGGAGTCTGCACACAACTTTTCAGCTCTCTAGACCTTTTGGAACTGGAGAAGAAGATGAAAATAGGTTTTTAAGGATGTGACCCCGGTGACCCCATTTGGGGTCACGGGGTCACGAAATCTACAATTTAGAATCCCCATTGGCCAAGGAGTCTGCACACAACTTTTCAGCTCTCTAGACCTTTTGGAACTGGAGAAGAAGGTGAAAATAGGTTTTTAAGGATGTGACCCCTGTGACCCCATTTGGGGTCACAGTGTCACATAATCTAAAATTTAGAATCCCCATTGGCCAAGGAGTCTGCACACAACTTTTCAGCTCTCTAGACCTTTTGGAACTGGAGAAGAAGATGAAAATAGGTTTTTAAGGTTGTGACCCCTGTGACCCCAATTTGGGTCATGCGGTCACGAAATCTACAATTTAGAATCCCCATTATCCGAGGAGTCTGCACACAACTTTTCAGCTCTCTAGACCTTTTGGTACTGGAGAAGAAGATGAAAATAGGTTTTTAAGGATGTGACCCCTGTGACCCCATTTGGGGTCATGGGGTCATGAAATTTACAATTTAGAATCCCCATTGGTCAAGGAGTCTGCACATAAAATTTCAGCTCTGTGGAGTCATTGGTTCTGGAGAAGAAGTCGAAAAAGCGAAAAGTTTACGGATGGACGGATGGACGGATGGACGGATGGACGGACGGATGGACGGACGCCGGACACCATGCCATGCCATAAGCCCATCGGGCCTTTCAGGCCTGATGAGCTAAAAAGATAAATAAAAGGGCTGATAGGTACACAACATCAATGACTCTATGCAAGAGATTATCATCATACTTTGTCCTAACTACAGGTATATCAGAGATAAATCCATGCGCGATGATTCCCCTGTGAACAATGCGTTGTGTCCATGTCTTAAAACCTATAGGATGAAATATGCGAACACATTAGTAGGTGCCGACTGTTGATCACACTTCTCAGTGGAAGTTGATTACAGTGGACATGATATTCTAAATACATCAAAAATACACAAATCAGTTAAAATGTTATTAAAATTAAATAAATGTGTTAAAATTTACATCATTTTCATTTAAACACGAGTACACGAAACCGAGTGGAGTTATAAACTATCCATCTGTAGGCTGTATGGCTCTTGTCTACCAGTTCGGATGCTCGACTATCCCACTCATTAATGTTCCGGACAAATTAAGTGTGTGTCCAGCTCACTGTAACTACCTGCTGAGCTTATTACTGTGCTTATCAGGTATTGATTCCTTCTCGCTGATTCAGGGTAATGGGCTAATCAGAATCAAACGTTACAATCAGTGGAGTTGGGAAAATGAAATGAACGTATACCTATACACCATTCCTTATTTGAGCATCCATAACCTGGAACCGAACCGAGATTTCTGAAACAAGATTAAATACTTTTGCGTCAAGTGCGAAAGCATAACTATAGACACTCGCGTCAACTGTGGAATCACAATTTTATTTTCGCGTAAACTACGAAAAAACAATGACTATTGACACTTGCGAACTGCGAAAACAAATCTACTCGATATAGATTACTTGGTGAACTGTGATCAATCACAGCACTGATGTAATAACTAAAGGGTGATCTTTCACTTCTTTGAGACTAATTCAATCGATCCAATCGTAGTGACAGGAACAATCCTTCATTAAAATTGGGCGTAACTCAGTATAAGTTACTTTCTCAGTCTAGGATTGGCTCGAGCTATTTGCAATCTAATGCGAACTGACGCTGCCGTCGCTCTACCTTTGACAAGATATATATCTGCTTCATCATGTACCGTTCGGAAACCGAGGCCTCAACTACATATGTAGTACACGCCCTTCAGAATGCACATTTATGTACTTGTTAATGTTATATCCTATCATAAACTGCCTCTGTATGTGTGCCAGCCACATGCATTTAAATGCTCGGAGGATATGCTGTGATTATATCGTCATTAAACGATTTAAGAGTGAATTAATGGATTAGGAATCAAAATGTTTAGAAAATGGTCATCCTTTTTTATTTCAACAAAAGATAAATAGTTCAATATGGCATCGGTACCTACATTTCAATTTCACCAAGGAAAGCATGTGTATTGCTGATCCGTTAACCTATACTATGTGCCAATTACCAGCTGAAGCAGTAACACACGCTCTTATAGTCCGGAGTAGTATACCCGCGAGTACCCATTGTCCAAGCCATATAACCACCATTACTCTACATTAGTGCTACATCATATACGGGAAACTATAACAGATTCCCTACCTTTCCTGGACATATCCTTATGTCCGTTTACAATGGCAATATGTGGTTGAGAGCTTACATTGCTATATATATCACCGGGCGTGGCTGGATGTTTTCGTAAAGCATCATGGAGTATTACTGCTCTTACGTATGGGCATTACGAGCACATCAACAATCACGATCACATAACGAATGCGCCCCTTGACTGCCGTACATCAATAACATTTGGGCGGTTTCGTTACTGAGATTGATAATCAATTAGAACAAAGTCTCACCAGCCTAAATGATGCACATGAAAAAGGAAATATACACCGACAATAAATGAAATAAATCATCAGTTATGGATTAAATATCTAGAGACATATCCACTGACGATGGGGTGATTTCGTTAATGAAACTCGATACCAAGTAATGGGACGAAATATATCAGTTACGAATGATTTGGATATGTGTCTCTTTACAAAATATTGGTGACTATTGCCCTAATTGATGATCGTTTGAGTTTGTCCAGTGGCGATTGTCCGGTGGCACCAGCCCCAGGTAGCATTTGTCCACGGCGGTATTTGTTTGGGTGGCAAGGTGGGTTAAGGTGAATTGAAAAGAAGGTGATACCACGGCAGCATGATGTCTTGTACTGATCTCAAGATTAAACATGAGAATGACGTATGCCAGGTTCCGTTATTTCTTAAATATAGCTCTCACAAAAAGGTAAATAAGTGTTATAAATGGCTTAATACTAACCCTGAACCAATCAAGTTTAAAACAAATATACATGTTTCGTTTCAGCCATGGGGCTCAATCTAACCATCGAGAGGCCAGTTTACATTAATATGGCCACTCGAAGGTACACTCAAATACACTTAAATATGGTACAATGATGGAATGGTTGACTATATCGTGCTCTATTAACTCTCAAACTCGCATTGTCATGTGACTTCCAGTGTGATAATGTCATAGAATTGTGGCACCATCTGATGACCCGATTTTCTTACTGAAATAAAGTGCTCTCCCAAAATATAAATAAGTGTTACCAATGAACTTTTAAATTAGCATGAAACCTACAAACCCACCTCACACTTGAAAGGTTCCACACAATTGTCGCTTTATTTCATTTTCTTCTTTTCTTGGGAAACCGTTTTTTTTTATAGACAAGGCTTATCAGGGTCACGTAATGAGATAATTCACCCTCTAACGTAACAATGTTGCTACAGAGCCTTTAAAACGTGGACTACTATAATAAGACGGATTCTTTCATTCTGAAGGAGGTAATAATTTGTACGCCAAAGAACGCCATTCCTATCTCGTTCTTTACATTTCGATTGATAACATGTGAGATTTGTATTTATATCTTAAATAGTAACTTGACACTAACAATGTACCGGTAAAGGTTATGTTCAGTTAATGGCGTCCTTGATGCAGCAAGAGTAGGACACCGTCGACAGGTATTACAAGCACTATGTCAGCAATGTTAATTGCAATAACAAAATGCTACAGACGTTGTTCCAGCAACAGCATCATAACCACTGTTTGTTCACCGCGTCCGACTGACGACATTGATGCCATCCCACGAGACATACACCGGATGCTTACTTCCGGGTTATTGGTCGCTGGTTTCCAGCCTATTTGTTTTGTTTATCAAAAGTGTCTTTATGATTGTGTTCTATATTGTTCGCATTATTATATTGCAAAACTGGAGGCTGTAAACATGTATGTGTGTAGTTGATGTTCCATGTCTTTGTTTTATCACAATGTTTCTATGTGACTCTATAACATAAGTGTACCTTTTGGATGCTACATTTTCAGGGGTGTCATTCTTCACAATTATCACACAGTAAGAGTTTTAGCGTAAATATCCTTCCATTGATAAGTATATCTCCCTCATGAACGACAATAATAAAAAAAAATCTTTTATTAAAAGTGTCACATGTCATTAAAGAAGGGCTATATCTGTTTAGATTACTAATATCAAATCTCTTTATATCAATCAATCAATCAATCATAATACTTATGAATTATAAAATGTATCCATTCATGACAGTTACATTAAAGCGATGAGTAACCAAACATCGACGATACGAGCCAAATACTGCTTACACAATCAGGAGATATATACCGTGTTGGAATAGGATGATGACACGAAGATGAAATTATCATCCGCAATCATTATTCATTAATTTTCAAAGAAAATGAACATCTTCTTTATGAGTTTTAAGACAGCATTGTCATTAGACTTTCAGCGTGATAATGTCATAGAATTGTGGCACCATCGCGTTTATGATAACACAATTTTCTTACTGAAATAAAGTGTTCTCCCAAAATATAAATAAGTGTTACCAATGAACTTTCAAATTCGCATGAAACCTACAAATCTACCTGTCACACTGAAGAGTTCCAAACCACTGTCTCTTTATACGTCGCACCATATCCTTCGATTACAGATAGCCGTTTTCACTTGATATGTTTTACCCATTTACACACCAATGACAACTTTGAGAAAACATAATATTGCAAAAAAACGTGCTACGTCGCCTTTAATGACAATGACTGCCTTAGTTTAGGTGATGTTTAGGGATATGAGGCCGCTTTCAAGAGTATTTCACTTAACGCGCGATAGCTAATAGTTTTGCAAGGAGAAATCCCGCAACAACATGTGGTTACGCATCGCGGTGAAACCTGCGAGCTCAGACTGGAACTAGCGAACCAGAGGTGGTACTGTGCTGAAATTCAGTGTAGCATCGCACCCAAAACCGGTAATTGCATTTAGAACAGCATAGATCTGTCCTGGTCGGATTCACAGGGGCGTGTATCGTTTTAAAAAGGCGTTTCAAAGACATATACCATAGGGTAGGGTCTATATAGGTATATGTATAACAATATATATCAATCGCGGGTAAGACTGGATAATATGTGTGTAACAGTACACTTGTCCCACTCGTGACAAAAGCCGTGTCGGAAAATTCCATATGCAGTTACTCAATACAGACAATAAGACGGTCTGTGCTAGACTAAAATTAAGTCTATGGAATTTTAATAAATACTGTACCTTCATCCTTTTGATTATATATATATATTAATACTTGCAGTGCCATTGTGTATTCAGTTTATATAGACTTGCTGAATAAAGATGTAGACTGTATTAAAGGCTCTTAATTTTACACAGTCACGGAGCAGGACTAGGTCTGTGCGTCTCTGTCTTTTCTTAACAAAGGACATGGTCATGATCAGAAATCATGCTGTTTACAATGTTGAAGATGAAAGACAAGGAAAGACTGAGTGGACATATAATTCGAAGAACTAATTAATTGGGGAGAAACAGTGTGATGGAGTCTCGCCTCTCGGTCCATGCCAGCTTGATCTCGCAGGGAAGAATTAATCCAACTAATTGACACACTATTCTGCCTCCCACACAGTCGTGTGGAATTAAACCGGAACTTTACCCGAGAAGGAAGCAAGTGAACATTTGTTATTTGTTTATTTGTTATTTGTTACAATGTTTAAATTTAGCCGACAAGACGAAACCCCAGGCATCTTCCATTCCTTACCTAAATATTCCTTTATATTTTTCAGAGACAAAGTGTGAGTGTAATAAACACACAAGCATATCAGATTGTGTTGTGACACCAGAGGCTCCAGACCCTAAATATACACCTACGTGTATATATCGATCTTTATGTTACACACATATATATATAGGGGCAGTAGCACGTTTTTTGCTAAAAAAAAATTCAAATTTCTTATTTATAATGATAGTTTGTGCCATTTAAATGTACTATAGGGGGTAAAAAATCCTATAACACAAAACAATTATCCGTAATATCCGTGATAACAGTGTTGCCTATAAAGCAAAAATTGCATGGCGGTCATTTTATTGTGAACACATTTTATTATTTCGAATGACAAAAACGATCCCCATGGCTTGACTGAGCCATGTACACCCATTTTACGTGTTTTACGATTACGAAAAAAAAACGTGCTACTGCCCCTTTAAGGTTCTGGCGCATGTGTGTGACACGTAGGGGTTGTCATAGTTATAGGACACGTTTATGTATGTATATTCCGCACGCTATGTAAGAGCTTGTTTTTGTATATTTGTGTACGCTATTTATAGGGCATGTTTAATATGTATTTATATTATGTGCGCTATTGAAGCGCATGTTTGTGCATGTATATTATTTATTGGAATTAAAGGCATGTTTTTGTATTCATATTCTATTTATTATTTCAGGGAATGTTTGTGCATTGATATGTATATTATTCAAGGGCATGTCTAGGTATCTATATTCTAGATAGTACTTGGAAGTAACAATTAAAATTGTTTATGTATATATATCGTATGTATGTTATATCATGACACGTTTTTGTATCTATAATCTGTACGCTATTCTAGGGCACGTTTATGTATCTATATTGTGCAAGCTATTTAAGATATGTTTGAGTTTTTTATATTCTCTTTCACATTAACGGTATGTTTGTATATTGAAATTGTATATTATTTAACTTATTTCAGGACGTGTCTATAAAATCACACCGGTATAGAAAAGTCTGCTTGTCACTATCTGTAAACGATTTGAGGCTTGACAAAGTGTAGGCCTATCTCCATAACATCCACTCGTATATTAAAGGTACAATTAGTCGAACGCGACCAATTAACCGAAAGTAATTTTGGAAAATCATTTATTAAAGATTTTTTTTAAAAAAACAGATTTGGGATGGTGTGGTCTATGTCATATAAGTATAACTTGTATACATGTTAATGCATTTCAGTTTCAGCACATTTATAATGCCGTTGCTCAAAATTTTATTGAAAACAAGTAATTGTCATATATTGGTTTGCACTTGGGAAGAATGTGAAAGTCGAGTAAGGTTATTTGAACCAGCAAATATGGTATTTTGACATGCATCGGAGCCAAATACAATTTTATGATGACTTATATAAGGCAAAGCAAGTCTATACTGAGAAAAAAGACGAGAAAGCGACAACGTTAAAACACAGTTCCACCAAATAATATTGCAATGTAATTTAGTTAAGTTTTACGTTTTCCCTTTAAGACAATATTCTCAAATTAATGAGGTTTTTGACGAGTTTTTGAACAAAGTTTAGTTGAACTACCTTTTGCATGGAACCAATACATGTAAAATGATCTTTAAGTGACAAATATTGACAAATATCGGTGTTTACGCATTAACTCAGTAGTTCAATCTTAGTGTCATTTTGAAATATGTCAACAAGTCTAGTGAAAGGCGAAATGTAAAACAGTAAAATATGAAATATTGACTATTGTAAACATCAATTCCAAGTAACACGACAACACAGAACATTCAAATCTCACTAACATATACATATCCTTAATATAGAGTTTAAATATCAAGTTACTAATCCCATTCTGTAATCGAAAAAAAACCATTTTCAAATCAAATAAGAAAATTGTAATGCATGTCACCAATACCATTCTGACATAATATCCTTAAAATTGAAAATATAAAATGCTTTCTGTAAAAAAAAAGGTCAGGGTACAATAATAACATGTAAACACAGAAAATATAACGTCAACATACCATTGCTGTTAGAGTTTGTCATATTTTGCATCCGAACTGGTCAGAATTGTCAAGAAAGAGTGACGATCTGAATTCAAAGTAACCTGTTGTTCGAGCAGACGACCAATTCTGTCGTGTGAACACCTGGTCGAGAATTCTCACATGCTTGCATGTACGCATGCGCAGACGAATAAACGCGCTCGCCGTTGGTCGTGTCTTTCAATTATGTATTGATTCAATGTTATGATAATTATGCGCAGTAGGGGAGGCTTTTGCCTATCATGGCATATTAGTTCTGCAGCTAGCTAGCTGCTTAGGCGTGTATCCTATATCTCCTAACACTATGAAATCGGTTGCCATGGAACCGGTGATGCCACCGGACAACGCCAGATTATGAAGTTGTCATTTATTTTATTTACACAGCGGAAGATCCGTTCATATTAGCAGCAAATATGACAAATGTTATCAGGCCAATGTTCTGGTCGATACAGAGTATTGTCAAGCTTCTGCGATGTCTTGGAAATCGTATGCTTGATATAAAAGTATAATTTAGAAAAAAATAAAATAATACACACACCACATCGCTCTATTGACGAGTTCCAAGTATAGTAAATGACCATCGAAACCATAAAACCATATCCAAAGCAGGGGTTTACGAGAGAGTTCGAAGTAACAAAAATTAAATAGTAAAGGAGCTTTGTGTCACGGAAAAACACAATCCAATCTTAAAAGCTGCCACTACCACCTAGCAGCTATATTTAATGGACCATTTGAAAGTTATGTGTAAGCAATACATTCGAACAAAGAATGGGTAACGTTTCCATTCATACCAAATTCACATTTCACAACTCACATTGATTCATCCTACCACAAATGTTTATCACAATCACTTATTCTTTAAAGACATTCAAGTTGATATATTTACTAAATAGGCGCTGTAGCACATGTTTTTGTACATTATGTTTTCTCAAATTTGTCATTTATTATTAAAGTTCATACGGCGGTATGCAACTCCTCTGGGTGAGAGGTAGATTTGTAGGCCTCATCCGAATTTGAGAGTTCAGACAGCAAGATGGTTGGCCATTTCATCATGGTGCCATAATTAAAACTCTACTCTGAGTGTTTAGGTATGACTACGTCAGTCTTGAACTAAACTCACGGGCAAAAGAAAGTATAGGTACAACAACGCAAGATATTTTAATCAACGAGTGATGGACAAGATTGAAACATAGTTACACCATGTCTCTAGAAGCAAACTAACCATGTCTGTAAATTTTGAAACAGTATCTGTTCATAATTCTGAAAAACACGGCTTTTTCGAAATCGTTGTTATAGAATCTCCTTAATCAGGCGAGATAGGGGAGTGAAATAGGGATTTCTGGCTTGTTTTCAACGTCCTACAGCAACAATGCGTCATTGATTTAAAGTCAAAGGAAGTACATTACGTCGACACTTACTTGTACTTACATAAATTATATATTTCATAAAATTAGTTCCCAAAATACCTTTTGAAATAGCTATTAAAGTACCCCATGTGTGCTTGAACAGATATAAAATATGAAGTAGTATACTCTCATGAATGAAATTGTGTATATCTCTTAACGAGATATATCCTCATCACAAACATTCAAAACCGAGTTTATCCGGCAGAAATAGTGTTTGACTCTGTTGAGAAGAAGATATACTTTCTTTTGCTCGTGAGTTTACCTTCGAGCGACTGTTTCAATGGGAACACTTTAAAATGGCCACTCGAAGGGAAATAGACTCGCATTGCTTAACCGAACCATGTACATTCGTTTTGGAACTCTTGATATTGATTGAGGAGTATTATTCTGCCATTGATAACGCTTATTTTCATTTTCGTGAGATCACTTTATTTCAATGAGAACGGCGTGCTACAGCTCCTTTAAAGGGGCAGTAGCACGTTTTTTGCAAATTGTATTTTTTCAAATTTCCCATTTATAATGATAGTTTATGTCATTTATGTTTGCTTTAGAGGGTAAAACAGTCTATTACACAAACCAATTATCCGTAGTGCTAATAACGGTTTTGCGTATAAAGACAAAATTGTGACAAATTATTGTGAACACATTTTATTATTTTGAATGACAAAAACTATTCCCATGGCATTACTGAACCATGTACACTCATTTTTTAACTTGATTTTCCGAAGAGAGACTTTTGATGACATTATTTTTCAAATAAATTTCATCGACTTATTTCACCGCAAAAACGTGCTACTGCCCCTTTAACAGCCAACGGTACTCTACGAGCTAAATCTAACTCCCTCATCTGTAAATACGGCTATTTGGATAACCATCATCAGACCTCGTCAATAATTTACACCAATGACTGATCACATATCCCACACTAATCAATATACACATTCAGTCTAACACTGTCTGCCCAAACTCCATTACTATAAACGTGCTTATCGACATTAAGAATAGACTTTTAAAGTAGAACTATTGGCTCTGTAGATCATCAGGTATCACATTATTCATTATCCCTACATTAAAGACTAAACTATCAAATAATATAAGATACCCTCTGCAATAAAACACAGGCGGTCAATGGGACCGACAACGTGCTTTATGAGACAATAATACATGCTCGTGATTTTAGACGTCAGTTATGAACGATTGCCCATACCAATGACCCTGCTGGCCTAATAGTCCTGGTGAGTATACTAGAACCATACACATGTTTAAAGAGCCATCACGGATGTAACCAAGATTATTAAGCCTGTGGTAGCATTGATATAATTAATTTTAATCTAATAATTCTTTTTCTTTAACTTTTATTTGTTTGATATCCATCATTACAATTCATTTAAACAATTCAATACATACACATGCTAAATACATATACTATAAAGGTACATACTGAGTCTGAAAACAGACGCTTTAAAGGAGCAGTAGCACGTTTTTTTGCTCAAATAAGTCGATGAAATGTATTTGAAAAATAATGTCACAAATAGTTAAACACCCTTCTCTCTTCGGAAAATCAAGTTATAAGGTGAGTTTACATGGTTCGGTAAAGCCATGGGAATCGTTTTTGTAATTCGAAATAATAAATTGTGTTCACAATAAAACGGCCGCCATGCAATTTTTGCTTTACACGCAACATCGTTATTACAATTACGGACAATTGGTTTGTGTAATAAGATGTTTTACCCTCTGAAGTAAATTTAAATGACATAAACTATCATTATAGATGAAAAATTTGAAAAAATAAATTTTGCAAAAAACGTGCTACAGCCCCTTTAACAATCATATTACAATTGTTTGGTTCATGAAAATGACAGTTGGCAAGTATAGTGAGCAGTAGGCCTATATTTCAGAAAAGATTATGACACATGAGTACATGCACTCTGAGTAGGTGTTATAGCGGTCAGTATCGTACGCTGTTTTGATCTACTCATTAACGTGATTTAAGTTTGGTATATTATCTATTTTTAATATATTTTACGTTACGATTGATATGATCAAGTTAAGAACATAGTTTCTCTTTTCGAGATATCCTAACATAATCTTTTGCTAGAGAATATTATTGTCGTTCCGGTTTTTACATTCATGAAATAAGTGTAATATTGATGCTGTTTCAGATTTGTAAAATGTATATATTTTAGTGTTTTTACATTTTTGCTTACAAATCATTTGCAGGTAGAGACCTATTAAGTAAACTGTATTGTTATATCATAGTTCTTGTCACTCATTAGTGAAAATAGAAGAAGCAGTCAGACAAGTTGTCTCGTTGTAAAACTTTCAATGATGTTTTCGAAGCTGTGGTAGGTTAACAACGCATTGAACTTACAGTGCAATGTATATAGTAACATTTACATGAGGTTTCTTTCAGTAATAGCCACACCAACCGTGTAATAGGTGTCGTTTAATTTATTAATTGAAAATTTAAATAATGTCAATTAGACACAATTTTAAACTGATGTGTTAGCAATGATGGAACTAGGATATCTGAAAGCCGAATATGTGTATGAAAGGGTTGCGCTATTATTGAATATAAATTTACGATAAAACTTGTGTTTTTCAGTGCCATCATATTTTATTTATATGCAGCCAGAATGTGCGAACAGAGAAAAGATTACAGTGACCCCTTTGTCGTTTTTTTTCAAATACTTAGACTTAACTTTTTATTGAGCTAAGACCAGCAAAATATGACAAATATATTCTCATTGACTATAAAATTCAAGCAAAATACCTAGTTGGGTAAAACATTTATTCCAATATCTGTATAAAATACATAATTAAATGGAATGGTAAATAAATAACCGTCAAAAATCATATATTTCGGTTTCTTTCATTGCTCATAAACTTTATTATGTCCCCGAATCGGAGATTACGGGGGTTTAGAAGACACACACCCCATTATCACAACACATGTTCTCATTCAAACACCACATAAAATTATCCTCTCCACTCCCGTACCCATTTAGAACATTCATTCGTCGTACACACCCCACATCCTCGCCCTTTTTGTTCATTCCTATACTCTCAAATTCATTCACTCGTACAAAAACATACGCATAAAACCACACATTCTAAAAACAATGTATGATACAATACAACATATGATAATATAAATACTGAAACATATTTTACAGTTTTGTGTTAGGTCGAAGCTGAAAATGTTTACTTATTGAAGCGGCTAAAGATTTTCCGAGCTTATCATTTTGCATTATATAAATTACTTTATCTGTTGGGTTTAATAAAGGAAAGTCACTGTTTAAGACTATAGCATGCATATGCTTCCATAGTTCTGAACGGATATCCATATATAGATGACATTCTCCAAGGAAATGAATCTCATTTTCCACCACATATGAATCACACATTTTACACAAGCGATCATGCAACGGGGTAGGCGGTCGGTTAATTCTGCCCAGCTTCACTTCTAAGGGCAGCGTTCCACATCTCAATTTCGCTAACAAACTACGATGTTGACGATAAGACACTTTATTGAGATACATTTCAGCATTTGGACTAGATTTAAACATTCTGTATGTCCGCAGCTTGTTAATTTACCGTTAACTAAACCTCTGTCGTTCCATATCTCGTACCACTGCTTTTCGGTATCCAATGTAATCGGTCCTTAAGCAGTAGGAAATCCTGTGAAGTTAGATTTTTAATGTCTATTATATTCAGCTGAAGGGACTGCAACCAATTAAGTTAATATGGTATTATACCAGGATTTACGGTACCTTGTTGACCAGTCGGTTGAACAGTGCTCACGAGTCTGCCTGTATCGATATCAGATAATCTCTTCCAAAATCTCAACACTTCTATACGTTGCAACGTTAATGATGATTACCATCCCATCTCGCCTCTCACTGCCATGTTTGGGGTTTTACCTCCTACACCAAGAAAAAACATGCATGCACGGTGTTGGATGTTGTTAATACACCTGAATTCCTTGAATCCCCATATAGCGGCGCCGTACGTAATGATTGGTTGGACAAGGGTACCGTAAAGTGTGTTAAAAACTCCACTGACATTCCTCCAACAGATTTGAATTTTCCTATAATTACTCCTAATGCTCTGATTGTTGATTTCGCTAGTTCTTTAGCAGTGATATTTAGATCAAGATTTTCATGCAGCCATAGTCCCAGATACTTATATGCGTCAGTATATTGTATGATATCATTACCAATCTTAAACGTGATTTCACTACGGGGCGTTTGATTTGTACGGTAATGGACAACCTTGGTTTTACCGATGTTAATTAACAGCCTCCATTTTGAACACCAAGTGGATACTGCATCCAGCATGCATTGTAGACTATATTTTATATTGTTTTCCACCTGTCCGTCTGTGTGTTTGTCCACAAAAACTAACCTTGGCCATAACTTTGGATTGCTCAGAGCTAGGGCTTTCATACTTGGCATGTGCATACCTTGTGATGAGACCTTTCAGATTAGGTCATCATATTTGACCTTGTGACCTTGACCTTGCCGCAGTGGACATTTTCAGAAAACGTTAAACTTGGCCATAACTTTGGATTGCTCAGAGCTAGGGCTTTCATACTTGGTATGTGCATACCTTGTGATGAGAACTTTCAGAAAATGTCATCATATTTGACCATGTGACCTTGACCAGTCCAGTATTTGAAGACATTTATTACGTACAATCGTCTTGGGTTTCCTTGACATCCCACTGACAACCCGTCTCTCCTGGAGTGAAATTTAAGGTTTGAGTTTAACACCCTGTCACGTCCATAATTGAGGGAAGATTTTGACCAAATGAACACACTTAAGTCTACATGTTATGAAGATGTTATTCTGAAAATGATAGCTTTCTGTATCAAACGGTTTTGAAGGAGTCATTAAAAGATTTTAGGGCGGACCTACTGCAACGTCCATATTTGCCGGAGGGGGTCGATTCCAAATAAACAAAGTTGATAGCCAACAAATTCTAAATTTCGCTGTGACCATGAGAATAATATCACGTCATTAATATATGATCAGCCATGTATGTTCCCGAGGGTGCGCATTAAAGGAACAGCCATTGTGTTGTTTGGGGTCATATATGCCAAACGTTATTAATAGTGTTATATTATCGAGAAGTAATGACTTTTGCCCAAAATTGCCGTTTTGATGATAATCGACTCAGCATACAAGTGATATAAAAGTAAAAGTATCGATTTCTGATCAAAAACCGGACAATGCACCGCTTGTGGCTCGCATCAATAAGTCAAAGTTAATTTTCAAAACTGATACAAAACAGACAATAAGACAAATTTATGTTCATTATGTTTAATAGGTCTTATAACTACTGTGCATGTACATGGGGCGTGTAGTTTCGGTTTCTGCACATGTATAATGATGTTTCTCGGTTTTAATTGGAAAATAGTAAATATGATATACTTGACAATTGGGGGAAAATGTGTAAGTTGACTGAAATCGTTTTAACTGAAATCAGCACATATCGTATGTTGGCACGTATTAAAGTGAAATAAAATGTTATGGAGCACAATGGATTTATCTTTAAACGATATGAACAGAATGGGATGAACAGTTCTTCAGATGCAATGACAATGGTAAAATAGCATAAAACTTTATGGGAGCCCATCCTCGATAATCCAGCGCTATTGTTCCGATAAATCTATTGGAACAATAGCGCTGGATTATCGAGGATGTATATTTATCGGAACAATAGCGCTGGATTATCGAGGATGATGGGAGCCATGCTCTCACTGTGTTTTATGCAAAATATGAAGAGACTCAGGAGACTCCGCTTCTTACGAATAAATGTACTACCGAATTCTCTATATTCCTTGCTATGAGATAAACACACTAGGGGGTCATACATCCCGAAATAACAATGTGATGATTTAAATTCAAATAATTCATTAGACATGAATTTTCGTACCCTATCTCCAAATATAGTATATGAATTACTGGTTTTCAATGAATATAGAGCAACGGCCTTATAAGTGTGTAGAAATAGAAATTACACGTCCAATTTACACACATTAACATTATAACATGACCTAACTATGTAGTTTGTCTGTGACAGATAAGTTTCCAAAATTACGTTTGACTAATTGATGCGAGCAAACGGAGTACATTGTCTAGGTATTTCTTAAAAGAAGTCCCATTATTGTTTTGACATTATACTGAATAACCTAGTGTTAAAATGGTAATTTTTAGCAACAGTCACTACTTCTCAATGAAATCATACCATTTATATCGTTTGACATAATGTGACTCAAACAATATACTTAATGTCTCTTAAAAGGATTTAAACAACTGAAAACGTGTCAGAAATAGGGAAAATCACCACCTCGAAAGATACACGAGTAGTACCGAAATTGTGAAAGAGACATAAAACAAGCAAGTATATAAAGAAAGAAAACAGAACTTCAGATAAAATGCATTTAATGGTTCATGGTTTATGTAGGTTTTGTATTTGAGTGAGACATCCACATTTATGATATAAGTAAAACATTTTTCATGTACAATAATGAAATGACTAATATGAATAACATAAATAATATTAAGAGAGACCCATGTTTCAAATCAATATTAGTTGCAAGACGTGTGTAAGGACTAGATCAGGTCAATGCCTTATTGTGTAGTAGCTTATCATCAACGTGGAGCCGAATTGAAGTAATCTAACATAAAATATTAAAATGATACAGATAAATGATCATTCAACATTTTTTTCTATTTTGTCACTAAGCTACTTCACAATTATGACTATCTAACAGAATTTTGAAAATAAAAATTTCAGTTTTCATATTTTGCTTAGCAACATTTATGATTTTACTTGTTTGCTGTTACTAATGGAGGATGTCTATTATCCAGAAATTCATATTTATAGTTATATAAGTTCTACGAGATAAGTGTCAAACTATTTCAACTACCTTGAACTGGATGAATGTATAAACTTGATGATCATTTAAATATCAAATTGGTATGTATATAAATGTAAATATTATACACGTTTACACATTAGGAGAATATATATTATAGACAACAAATATAAAAGCTAACAATGTGTGGTTGGAAGAGTTCTGACAAATATTTAAAAATATTTTTTTTTGCAAAGAAACTTCATAAACACTTATATATTCTTGTGTCTGATGATTATTTCAAAAGAATAATGGCAGTTTTTTACTTTAGAGATTTTCCTCGTGGACATGTGGAAGTTAGAAATGTAAAAAAAAAATCATTTTGAAAGTATTAGTTTGATTTTCTCTCGAGTAACTTAAAAAATATTATGGTCACCTTGAATGTTGCGATGAGAATATCAACTTAACAACAACTCTCTTATTTTGCTAATAAAACTTGGATATAGGAAATATAAATTAATCAAGAAGTGATGATATATTTCATATCAGAAATCACAAGGGTGAGACTACTTTTATCATCAAAATTTGTTTTTCATTATTTTTTAATGTAAAATGTACATTTCTGAACTGGCTTAAAACTTGCAGGGTAAATAAATCATAGCATTTTGACAGCATCACAAATATGAATCGGGACAATTCTGTATCAGGATGATGCCAAAGTACTGTTATGTAAGCAACTGATGATGTCATTGTACAAAATCATTGGAAGGTATTGCAGTAAGTGTTGTTTGGACAGAGAGGCAGAATACCCGGTAATTTAAAGTACAATCATACATAAAAAATACTAACAAAGTTTCAATAACTTAACACTTTAAATTGTAAATCTAATGTGTGTTAAAGGGGCAGTAGCACGTTTTTTCAGTGAAATAAGTCGATGAAATGTACTTGAAAAATAATGTCACCAATAGTAAATAACCCTTCTCACCACGGAACATCAAGTTAAAAATGAGTGTACATGGTTCATTAAAGCCATGGCAATCGTTTTTGTCATTCGAAATAATAAAATGTGTTCACATTAAAATAGCCGCCATACAATTTTTGCTTTATATGCAACACCGTTATTACCACTACAGATAATTGGTTTGTGCAATAAGATGTTTCACCCTCTAAAGTAAATATAAATGACATAAACTATCATTATAAATGGGAAATTTGCAAAAATAAAATTTGCAAAAACGTCCTACTGCCCCTTTAACATAAAAACTTAAAACTGTTTAAACAATATGCTTATGTAATGTGATTGAAAAATAAAATATTCAACAGTTGATGTCAATGACATACAGATCACTGCAGCTGTTTCAGAAAGTATTGTTCAACCATTTCAGAAAGAACACACATTTTCCTCTCCCAGGCGAACACTCCAAACCAGAAAATCGCTTCATTGCAATTCTTAATCCAGTCTCTTCGCTTCTAAAACCACCAATATGGAAACACTCGAAGGTTTTATAAAAGGTGTTTAATCGTCATCGCTATCATCATTTATTGCACTTTGACGGATTGCGATGTTCATAACGTCTTTGATTTCTTTCTTCGGGTTTTCTTCTAGATCAGTTTTGACAGCCCCTATTTGAGCAAGCATCCATTCAAGTTCTGAAAAGGAAAATAGTTGTAAATTTAAAAATAAAACAAGCAATTGATTACTCAAAATAGACAATGACAAAACTATGTAATCAAATATACAGAAATTTTATTGTCTTCAGAAACATGATCACCTTAAAATTTATATAGTAAAGTAAGTTTAATCTACCATGGACATAGGAAAAGCGTAATATATGGAAAAGGCTCAAAGACACTGACTTTTAGGATATTAACATGCAAGAAGAGATCTTTGAATTTCAATAAGGAACTATAATTATAATCATAATGGATGTTTTTATAAATCACAGAAATCTCAACACTCTTCCAACATTATCACCCTGACCTAAACTGAGCTGCATCTTAAGATAAGATAAGATAATACTTTATTACCCGAAAGGGAATTCTTTTTACATTCACAGAGTCATAAAAGTAACAAATATACAAACATTGAAGAACAAAACACACATAAAATACATATATGACACAGAAAGAGATGATGTACATTTAAAATATATATTTTGAGCTCTAAAATGATAAATATATGTAGGGTAAATAATAACTATTTATCACAGTTGCTATTTAAAAGTCTAATACTATTGGGAATAAAAGACTTTGTGGCACGGTTGGTCTTAAGTTTGGGCATCAGAAAGCGACGGCTCAGGTACCCACTTATGGCTGAGTGAACAGAGGACATGTTGGACAGTCTGATTAAAATCGACCTTGTTCCCAGGAATACAATTTGCAAAATAATGCATCTACCGGGATACGAACACGTTCTGTAGATTCCTCTCCAGAAGGTCTGAAAACAGCCCGTATAGGCGAATGTTCCGAACCAGTTTAGCACAGCCAAAGCCCAGTCCAATAGCTGACCAATCACAACGTAGTTTTTAAACGG
This sequence comes from Gibbula magus, assembly GCA_936450465.1. Lineage (NCBI taxonomy): Eukaryota > Metazoa > Mollusca > Gastropoda > Trochida > Trochidae > Gibbula > Gibbula magus. Next base: position 40,424,563 of record OW388289.1, read on the forward strand.
TCACTGTTTTGAAAGCATTCGGAACAGACCAAAGGATAGCTGTTTGGAGTTGTCTGCCCCTATATTCTCGCACCGAAAGCATTTGTTGGGCGTCTTTTGATTGGCTACCTGAATTGCGCTCGAACAGGCGACTCTACTTGATGGTTTGGCATGGAAGCTACGACTGATATGAGTTCGTATCCCGGTAGATGCACTATTTTTTTTTATTTTTATTCCACGGAAAACCGTCGATTTTAATCAGACTGACATGTTGAATAAAGTCATCTACCCAGGGTAACACCTAAAGTTTTTTAACTCATGTCTCAGTGTGGGGCAGGGAATCGCCATTGAACGCTCACGTACTTCAGCAATGAATCATCCTTAAAACTCTCAGTTACTTCAGCAACGAAGCAGGACACTTCCCCATGTGGAGTGCCGCACAAACTGTTGCTGAACTTCACTGAGAGCAGTCTACTGAGCTGTTCACAGGACCCATGCTACCACAAACTACAGCTAATAGATCATGTTCATGACTTACCTTCCAATTTGAGGTTCATTCCTCCAAAGGCTATAGGTCCTACAAACTGCTTCTTGAGGTCGTCATTGCAGTAGATGAATATGGTTGGAAGGTTCTTGTCTGGGTAGTTGGGAATGCATGTTAATGACACGCCTCGAACAAACTTGGTTTGTGGAAACTTCCTAGCTAGAAGGCTTAAGTGCTGGTTCACAAGTTTACATAAGGGGATCCTGAAACATAGGGAAAAGCATACTATTAAATATGTAAACATTATCATCCAAATTCATTATGAAATTTCATACTAAAAACATGTTTTTGTAAATATTCAAAATTAATACTATGTCAATGAATTGTTTAACTGATACATAGAGTTGTCTTCTCTTGTTTTCTAAACAGTGGAGGCTAGAATATTCAGCAAAAGGGAGGTAACTCTTTTCTTGCAAAGCTTTATTTTTTTTCGATCTACCGAAGTTTTTTTCGAACGTACATGCATGAAGTGGAAGGAGTGGCTCCGAACATTGTTCTGGGCGTGCGAAACATGTTCCATTGCTGTGTGGCTTGCACCACCTTTTTCAAGGGAATATGTTCTGCACGTCCAGAACCGTGTTCAGAGACACTTCTTTCACTTCGCACATGTATCGGACGTTGGAACAAACTTAAATTATCAATTAATTATCACAGAACCCTCAATTCATGAACAATAAACGCCATGTACACAATTGGTCTATCAAATCTGTCACATAGTTCTCAATGAAATCTAGGGGGAAACGGTTCATAAATACGGTTTAACTGCAGTATTTTGCTTTTGGTTCGATGCATCAAAGAGTATTTTCAGAATGTAGTTTGTAGCATATATATTTTATTGTATTTGTACACTTTCTGTGACCCTCTCTCTCGGAAAGGAGGGGGGTGCACAAGACAGTTTGAATGGCTATTTCAAAATTTCACATGAAAGGGGGGAGGGAAAGAGGCGCCCCTGCAACCCCTTCTATATCAGCCCAATAGCTATATTCCTGGCACTTTGTTATTTAGTCCTGAAGTACTTGTGATGTTTCCATGACGATGTACACTTACCCATCTTTATATACATGGACCACAACCCAGATATCCTCTCCAGCTTTGTTCACTTCCCGAACCCAGTCAGCCTTAGAGATCTCGAGGACATCGCCAAACTGGGACTTCATTTGTGCAGCCTTCATCTCAGCTATTCGCTGTCTCCTGAGAATAAACAATCATTCATTTATGTTTTGTCATAAAGGAGTGCATTGTCCTTAGATGTCACTCATACAAATGAGAACAAAGATTTATCCAATGTTGATTCCCTTGCAAATCTTAGCTCATGTCAGTTTCCATCAGGGCACTATGAAGTTCAGACACAGCCCACTGCTATGTTACCACAGAAAAGTTCAAGAAATGCAGCAAGGCTTAACTTCGTCAGACTTGAATGAGCTATGACTTAGGGGTGCAGTATAGTGTATGTTCATTCCAAAATTGTTTGATTTTATTCTCTTTATTCATTTTATTTATGCTTTTATAATTCAATTCTAAATATATGTGATGCTTTTCATGCCATAAAAAATGTATAATATGAAATTCTAACCGAAAAAAGTTATTCTCCGCATATTGTTGGATTTTATATCAAATTTTCGAAATACTATCTAATTCTATCCATTAACATTACACAACTTGTTAGAAATAAATATTCTGGGTAGCAAATCACAGGCACCAGACCCTAAATACAGTAACTATACAACTAGGTATAAATATATCTACCTACCTATGTAACATATAAAGAAGGTATGTCACTGTCCACCATCTTGAATCCTGGCATAGGACCGGAAATGTAAATTTGGATCAGTCTACGAATGTTACAAAGCGTATTTGAGCCAGCAAACCAGTGTAACAATTTCCAATCACTATGGCAGGATTCAAGATGGCGGACAGCGTCATACCTTCTTCATATGTTACATAGGTAGGTAAATATATATATGTAGGTGTATATTTAGGGTCTGGTGCCTTTGTAGCAAATGTATCTCTCAAATAAAACATAGATTTTTTAAAACTGTGTCTGTTTATATCTATGTTACTTACTTATACTCTTCAAACATTCTTTCTTCTTCTTCGTCAATATCGTCTTCATTGTCTTCTAGTTCTTCAAGTGACATCTCACCCATAGTTTTCCCTGTCAAATAAACACACACAGTGTTAGTTCAACTTCTTTAAGTATGTGTCACTGATCAGTTAAAGGTAACATGAACAAACTATGAAATGTATGGATTCTTTTAAATCATGTATTTCCTTTAAACAAAAATAAAGAGTATTAAAATCAAGATTTAATACCAAAAGTTTATACAAAAGTCTCATTTATAAGTAGTTAAAAGTTGTGGTAGGTGTTGATTATTGGTCATCCGGTAATAAATGAGGCCTACAACATTAAACGTTGTTGAACTAATTTATAAGGTTTTTGATATCTAGCATCAGAGAATTATATCTTCTTTGTTCATAGTGATCGGGAACATTATACAATTGAAATATACAGCAGTAATGACCACACTGTGATAAAGCTAAAAGGCAACAACTTCTATACAGTCAAGCCGCGATAGTCCGGCCACCGATAATCCGAATCTCGCAGTGTCCGAACGGTAGCAAGCTGTAACCAAACTAATCTCTATATCAACTCATTAAATGTTGATTCATTAGTCCGTTCCGAATCCGAACACCAATTAGCCGTAATGGATTAGTAAATTACAACTATTTCTGCTTCATTAATCTGGTTACAACCGATCATCACACTGATTGGATCAGTAAACTTTAATGACAGTGGATTGTGTGTCAGTAGTTTGTGATTGTAATATATTGAAATTTCTCATTTTGTGTGATAGTTATAAATATCTAGCGTGTCAAAGTCATTTGATATTCTAAATACGTTCTTCTCTGTCTGTAGATTCAAAGGTAATCAACTCCATCTTGTTTGGTTCATTTCAGTAGTCGGAACATTTCACTATCCGAACGTTTTTGATGAAAAACAGAAACGTTCGGATTATCGAGGCCTGACTATATTTTATCTTTTGGCCGGGATTCAAACCCTTATCATTCTGACACAATGACACTTTAAACAAGAGTCTAGTTATTCATGAATAGAGCTGTGTATCATAATATCAGTTTTACCTGGTGAAATGATATTGAACAAGTAACATGCAGGGCGATTATTATCACGATGCATTGGTGACAATATAATACATATCCCGATACCTGTTTATAGAATGTGCTAATAATATTATTCCGACAACGGAAAACTGAATTAGCTAATGCAAACTATTCACAAGTTGTCATTTTAAGATATTCCACTCTGAGATGAGACATTAAATGAATATTTTAAAATGAATATTTTATAAGTACTTTTAATTTGACAATTTATGATTAATAGTAAGAAACTGATACTGCGACATATATTGCCAACCTTCCCAATTATATTTTTATCACAATTATGAATATAGAATTTTTTGTATCGATACTTCATATTGTGAGGGTCATGATGTCAATATCGCAATGCCACAATATTGTGTTACACCTCTATTCATGAACCTTCCAACTTAAAACAGTACATGTACAAAATGTCAAATAACAACTTCTTTCGGGTTATGGACGGAACGGCGACACGACAAAACGGCGACAAGCCAGAACGGCAACAATTTGTACGGAATGGTGACAGATGGAAAAAATCTCCTGGACAAAACGACGAAACACATTTCTTACTAATTTTTAGACCAAAATTGCTGGACCAAACGGCGACACATTTGAACTAAATGGCGACAATAGTTTTTTATAAAATAGTTTTTATAAGTTAGATTGTTAGATCATTCATGTCTGAGATGTTTGTTCACGATGTTAAAAAGTTAAATAAAGAATTTGTCGCCGTTTCAACTAAACTTTTGTTGCCGTTTTGTCGTGTCGCTGTTCCGTCCGTATCCCCTTCTTTCAATGGCATTTAGAAGTTGGTGAGATGAAGCAGGGATAAACCTAGGAATGTTTTTGGGTGGGCCAATGCCCCACCAGGGTAAATTTAGGTGGGCCCATATATTTGATTGGGGGTCCAGGGGGCCCCACAAGGTTTAATTAAGGTGGGCCATTTTTTCCTGTGTTTGAAATTTAAAGATTAATGTATTTAAAAATATTTATGTGAATTAAAAATGAATTGAGTTGTTTTCATGCTGTATTATTGTTTTAATTTTCAGCCAGATTGAACAATTACTGTACATAAGTCAGTTGGCCAAATAGCAGTGAAATTCTGATCTTATTTGACCAGTAGTTTTAATTTTATACTAGCACTTGGCCGGTTCAATTTTCTAATCTGTCATCATGATCATACATGCAGATGGTTACTGAGCTGATATATATTAACATAATAATATATCCAATATAAATAATATGCTGATATACCCAAACTTTAGATAATCCTTTTCATCGTGATTTAGATAAAAAATAAAAATGATAAATGGAATATATTTATGTTCTCAAAACAATATCCTAGGAGATGCCCAATGCACACTGGTACATGTTAGCATTGCATGATATCAGACTTTGAAACACATATAATATAACAAGTTACTTTGACAATTTCAAGTTCGGTTTTTAAATTATGTAATTGAGAAAAATTATGATTAAACTATATATAACCAATGAGGACAAACTAACAAATGATATAACTTTACATTTCATAAAATGGTATGTGAAGCCATTTCGAAAACATTGTCGGCAAACACGACAATCTGTCAGGTATCTTGTATCACCAGTCACTACTTCCTATTTTCACTTTCATGAAATCAAAACGAATATGAGTTTTCAAAAATAATTAATTTGACAACCAAACTACACAATATAAATATGCTATACCTCATTATCTCGATGAAAGTCACATCGCAATATACGATGCCAGATTTGATCTATGACCCTGAACCGTAACTGGTTACAGAACAGAGACAGCTCATTGGCTGACCCAGTTACTTTTCCAAGAATTTTTCACCTTTGACCTGTCACTGTGAATGGATTTAGACACATTTGATTGGTTGTCATATTTTGACCCCAATACGGGGTGAAGGAATGTTTATAATGCTGTGTCTTTGCGTGACACGATGTCAAAAATGGAACAGCAAATGCTAAAATTTGCGATGATAAGCTGTCATCCTTGAAAATCAGACATGTTGACAGAATGGGTAAAGGGATACTAGTAATTAACAGATGATTGAGACAGCACATGGCACAATATTTTCATTATATACACCAATGTCGGCAATGACAAACAAAAGTAGGTTACGGTCATTCTTACAAATAAAAATTATCAATTATCAATCTGAATATTATTTAAGGACTATTAAAATTCTATGCATAGATTTTTAACATATATAACAGTTACAATGCCTCTGAAATTTTTTGGAAAACTTTATTCTGGTCGTATGACCAAACTAAAAATAGACTGGTAATTCCCGAAAGTCGAAATGTCGTACATATCTTTAGAAACACTTGTTTTCATTGGCTGAATTTATTACAACAACCAATCAGGGATGTTCATGCATGTGTATCAAACTGGTTCAGTTTATCGTCTTTGTGAGTTTGAAGTAGATCTAAATAATGACAATAATTATGGTTTGCCGGTTGATGTATTTTACTTTAATTTTAATCCATAGGCCGCAATAGTATTTTTTTAATGCGGTAGTTTCAAATAGTATGCGTTAAAAGGCCGCATCCAACTGTTCTGTCTGCGGGAATTTGTGTTTTGATGCGGAAATGCCGCAGAAACGCATCCTAGGTTTATCCCTGGATGAAGGCAAATGATTGCTTGATAGTTTGCATCTGCACCGAAACGTCGCACTCCTGCAATAAAGAAGTTGTATCCATAGAACTTGTTCTCCTTAGTCAGTCAAATAACAAGGCTGCAAATAAACATACCCTGAGATTTATCCTCTATTGTTTGTTCCACCATGTTTACAAAATCCTCCTCCGTCATCTCCTTCTCTTTCGGGGGAATGATCCCCTTTGCTCGGAGGATGTCATTCCACTGAGTATCTTCGTTAGGGTCCTGAAATTATAGTTTGGTTAGTTAAAGTTAAAGGGATTGATCTATCGGCAGTCTCTGCCATCTTGGTTTTATGACAATGAAAAACATACTGTATTTTTACTAGTTTTAAAACTGTTTAATAATAAAACATATACAGTAACATCATATCCATAATTGAAAAAAAAAATCATAAAACTTAACAACAATGTCCTGGTATCCCGTAGAGAGTTTTCCACAATCATTGCGTCGATGAAATGTTTCACTTTTCAATTTTCATTGTTTTTGTCTTATTCATTGTGTTTCTTCTTTTGACTTACATCAAACACAATTCAGGAACAATATATTGTTGAAAATTCTTTACTTGCCGGAGGGTAAGTGTCAACATTATTTGCCACAGGCCAATTAAGTGTCAACATTATTTTCACTTGTCTTGTCTATGTACATTTGGCCATGAAAAGCCTACGGTAATTTTTAACGTATTACACTAATTTTACATAACACTTAATGGTTTTATCTTGGCATTTTTAATTGAAATGAACTTCAAAGGAACACATTTATGTTTAATACATTATTATAACAGCATTAAGTTGAAAAATAATATCAATCATAATATGTTCATGACTTTGTATTTGACAATTAGATAAAGACAAGCACACATTCATTAACAAATAAAAACAATGAGAAGTGAAGCCATTCATCAGCGCTACAAGTGTGAGAAGCTTTGCTACAGCTAACAAGCCACTGTTCATCAAAACAAAATTAAAGGTACATCCATTGTGTTTCATAAAATTTTATTTGGCTTTTATACGTTCCAACTCACGACATGTGTTGTCTACAACACAAATAAATTCACTCAGCTTGCATATTTATCCCCAATCGCCAAATATATCATAATAACTAGTTTCCATTTAAAATTGAGTAACATAATTATGCATGTGCAGAAAACGAAACTGCACGTCCCATTTACATGCACAGTAGTTATGGGACCTATTAAACATTATCAACTCAAATTTGTCTTTTCATCTGTTATAAATAAGATTCCAAAATTATGTTTGACTCATTGACGCGCGCCACACGCTGTGCATTGTCCGGTTTTCGATCAGAAATCACTACTTTTACCTTCAGATCATCAAAATGCTAAGTCTACTATCATCAAAATGGTGGTTTTCGGTAACAGTCAGTACTTCTCGATAAAATAACACCATTTATAACGTTTGGAATATTTGACCCCCAACAACACAATGGATGTACCTTTAATTATATCTTACAAAATTATTTGTCACTTTGAGGATATTCAATCGATATATCCATTTTAAGTAAAGTTTTTAACCAACGAAATTATATATTCAATATCTTTCGCCTTATAATTATCATATTTACAACTTCATCGAAACACTGATAATTTCCCCCCGATGCTCCTATTCCAGAAAGAACTTTCATGAACAAATGGTTTCCCATTTCCGCAAACAGCATGGGTACATTATAATCATAATGTATTCAAAATTACAATAATCTCAGAGTCAAGGCCATTCTAATCTTAGATAACAATGTCAACAAAATAGATCCTTACGGTGTGGCCTAACTAAGGCAACAGAGGAAGTGAAAACCAACATCATTCAGATTTTCTTATTTAGATCCACGTTACTACTGACATCGTACGTACTAACCCTTAGTCTCACGATAATATCGCACAAGTTCACCGGTGAAATGAACTCGATCCAAGTAGCTTTAAACAAAGATAAACGTTTCTTGAGAATCAGCAGTACCTAATATTCAATACACGTACCTGCATTTTGCCGTTACAATCTCCGTTAGCTCGTGAAATCCGTGAGTATTTGTTGCTTTTTAATCAGTTCGCTCACATGTACAGGGCGATCCCCACAGCGAGCCTCGGTTTCAGTTCAATCGTGACGTCACACTAGGAATTCCCCGTGGCTCTCTTTCCATATATGGCATTAGGCCCGCTTGTCAAACAACCATTTGGTATTACTCAATATTATGAATAGTTTTAGACTAATTTTAAAGATACCTACTGGGGTGACGAATCGATATCCCATTGTGAAGGTTTTTTATGACAGTCATCACAAGAAAAAGTATTTTATGACAAGTTATCATTCATCTCATCCGACTTGGTCTTTCTTTTTTTCATCTAACATAAAAACCCATATTCGGTAAATAAGATCGACATGTATACTTTTATTGCTACTTAATTCAACGTCAATGATTTTTATTCATACAATGAAACTTTTTGTTAACAACAAAAATACTTCTATTCATTCCATTTAAAAATCCAGTGATTTTTATATAATTTTTCATTTAAAAAGTATAAATGGATTTTGATTTAAAAAAATAAAATTTAAATGACAATCGCTTTGCGTATACATCAACATATATTTGTTTAAAACATATTTTATTTCAGACAAAAAAGGGATTTACAAACAAGCTCTATGAACAGATACATAGTTGCATTATTTAGGTCACAGGTTGAAATTTAACTCCGTGATTAGTCTGCATAAAATAGTTTATCAGCATTATCATTGATGGACACCCGTTTTTGTATTATGACTGGTATAGTAAAGGTGTCGTTTTTGTAAATATTTGATTCATGTCGATGGCAGGTTGTTAACATTTGAGGAATTTTCCAATACATTTCCAATAAAGACTAACTTTCTAACTTATAAATCAGTGAAAAGAGCCATAATGACCTATACTCGATCGCTGAACATTTTACATGAGCAATTTAAAAACAAACTACCTGATCCTATTTATCCCTTTAACATATTAAACATTGATACCACCATTGGGAATAAAAAAAACTATATGCTTTCCTTATCAATTCAAAATTTGTTCGCTTGCCAAGCTATGCAAAATGGGAGAAGATCTTACAAACTGATTTTACGGAAACTGATTGGAAATTTTTTAACATCATTGCTACTAAATGTTCTAAGAGCACAGACTTAAAATGGTTGCAACTCAGAATTATTCACAATATCCTTCCGACAAGACAATTTCTTCACAAAATTGGCTATACACCCTCACCATTTTGTTCATTTTGTGAGACAAAAATAGAAAGTATCAACCATATATATGTTATGGGAATGTGAACATATCTCAAAATTATGGAAAGAATTAGAATCATGGTTGAATTCAGTCCAGCTGAAACTAGAATTTACAAACAAAGTTATTTTATTTGGTATGAAAGGAAAGAACAATAATCCTGTTAATGCAATCATTTTACTAGTCAAACAATATATTTATAAATGTAGTATAAATGGTTTTAAACCGAAGTTGGAATACTTAAAAAATGAAATTGTACGCTACAATGACATGTCAAGATATGTCTTTCTTTCAACAGGAACGGAAGAAATGTTTTTTCAATATTGGTCAACTTTACATCTTTTATTAGGAAAATAATGCAATGAAATTTATGTAGTCAACCAATTGTGGATTTTTATGTATTCATAATCATGTGTCTTGTGATTTGTCATATGCTTTTGTTATATTTGCCTGTATTATAAAATATTGAAAATAAATATATAAAAAAAATAAGATAAAAAAAAATTTTTTAAATTTTAAAAATTAAAAATTAAAAAAATTAAAAAGTTTAAAAAGTTAAATGTTTCCCGGGCACATTTTTTTAGAAGTGAAGGTAAGAGCAGGATTTTTATTTTTATTTTTTGTTGGACAAAAATTATGGCGAGGAAGGAATACATTTGTGTCCACCAAAACATAGCTTGGAAGTGGAAGAAGTATACAAAACAGTAGCACATCCCTTCCTGCAGACCCATACGCACAAATGGATTTTCGGGTTTAGTAGAAATGACGAGGCAATATTTTGTTTGGATAATTAAATAAAAAAATTTAAAAAATTAAATTTTCACGCGCTCAAACAAAAAGTTATGCGTCGATGCCGGAGAGACATTTCATTTTTTAGTCTTATTTACAAGAAACCAATGTCAATAAATGAATACAATGTTTTGTAGCTATCACACCTTTGTTCGTTGAATATTGTATAAATACACATTTTACTGAAAATGAATGTATATATATTTATGCACGTGTATGTATTATATTACGTTCATATGAATGAAAATGAACTAATGATAAAAACGTATTATTGACAGTTAATATGACCGTTGATAACTGACATGATACGGTGACTTGTAATTTGTACACGTGTGCTTATTACCGCTTATCAATATAAAAATCAAAAGGATGTGCTTCACATCGAATGTGTTTTAATTACCCCTCTCCCTCAGACCAAGTGTCATAACCATACATTATTATTGCTCATCTTTAGCTAGATCATTAATTTTGGAAAACGATTTGCGTGACGTTGCCCTGCTGTTTGACCCCGTGACCTTGCCGACAACAAACTGACCAGCGAGATGTAAACAACACCAGATATTCCAGATGGCCGATGATTACATAACGAGGGTTTATTATGAGTCATGTGTTATATCTATGTTGTTATATAAGACAGATCACGTGGAGATGAATAGGCCTAATTGAATTTTGACAGTTAGATAATCAATATCATTGTTCATGTTTCTCATTACCTCTCGCTCTAAAATAGAAACTTTAACACACCAGAAAATTACATTTTTGACCTTCCAAATACCTATGCATCTATATAGTTTACAAATTTCCATCTGAGAAAAGGTGAAACTTGTCCTACAAGGATTTTTTAAAATAATTTATTTTTAAAGTACCACCGATCATTGTTTTTCAAGTGATTAAGTGGTTATTTAGCACAATGAGTATTCATAGCATGGCTACCATATTTGGAAAATTTTACTTCAAATTAATAAGCCTACATTTAAGCGGCTTGAGATAAACCTGAGACCATACAATCAAAGCACGGTCGATTTGAATTTAAACTATTATCATCAACTTGTATCATTAACTTGTAATTCACTGTATGAATATGTTTTACAAGTTACACATCGCTGTGTATATATCATTATGCAAGGTTTACACGTCTATACCTTTGTGTGTACTGTCACAATCTAGTTAATGCACGTATAACATTACAGCTAGTTTTAACTAGATTGGTACTGTCAGGAGAAGATCAAGGCCTTCTATTTAAAATCTCAGCGCCAGGGAGAATTATACAAGGGAGACAACCCGCTCCATCTTAGCTTTGATCACAGATGTGTGCGAAAAGGACGCTTTTATTTTCGATGGTAGAATAACAATGTTCCAAATTTCAAAAGTTCACAAATACACAAACTATTTTTCTGGTGCATTAAGTGATCACAACACTGCCTCAATTTTATTAGTATTGTTCATGAACCAATGGTAGTAAACTTCAAAGTAGTAGAATTCGGGTCTGTGACCTGAATTGGATTAATTATATGAGGGATAAATCTCGAAGATATTTATAGATGGAGGGGAATTAAAGTAATAAACGTGCACCCCTCCCACGAAAATAATGATTCCAAATATAAAATTGCTCTATCTCTTATATATTTTATATACAGGTAATAAAATTAACTTAGAAATATATGCCATTTAGCTAGTGAACGTTATAACAATGTTATATTTGGGGTCATTCTTTTTGCAATAGTACAATCCAAATCAGCTATACAGCCTCTTCAGGCCATACATAACGAATAATACCGTTATGTATGGCCTGTGTAGCTGAAAGCGCTCGCCATTAAAATGGATGATATATATACAGAAAACACAGGGTTTTTTTTATGGATTATCAACTTCCTTATCTAATAATGGCGACGGTTATGTATATATCCTTGTACAGTTATAAAGCATAATATTTTGGGAAAATTGATAAAACAGAAGATAAATACACGATACATGATGGTATTTGGGTCTTTGAAGGGTATTTAGAAGTGGCATACATAAGAACAGTGCATTCCATCTGATTAAGGAGTGAGAATATGTGATAAGTTTCTTTAGCCGATGAGTTTCATCGGCTAAAGAAACTTATCACCTCAGTTGCTTTTATCATATGTATGATTTTCAATTGCAAATATCTCAAGTTTCAGAAGTGATAATCTAAAACTGAAAAGTACAGGTGTTTAGTCAGCAGTCAAAGAATAGTTCTATATATTCTATGTGAAAATTGATAAATGTGCCTGATTCTGCACATATCTACATTTCTTACCCCTGTCTTCATTAAACAAAGACATTTTAACTAAAATGTAACCACAGTCACCAATTAATTCATCCAAACTACTGCAGATAAGTATGATTGTATCTTGTCACAGTCAAATGCGTCTGATTTCTTTAACATATTGCATTAATCAAAACTAAATGAGGTGATAAGTTTCTTTTGCCGACGAGTTTACTCCGAAACGCAGTCTGATTAAAATCGACCTTGTTCCGAGGAATAAAATTTGCCAAATTTTACATCTGCCGGGATACGAACAGGTTCTGTAAATTCCTCGCCACCAGGTCTGAGAACACCCCGTATAGGCGTGTGTTCAGAACCAGTTTAGCGCAGCCAAAACCCAGTCAAATAGCTGACCAATCACATCATAGTATTTAAACGGTTGCTGTTTTGAAAGCATTCGGAACAGACAAAAGGATAGCTGTTTGGAGTTATCTGCCCCTAGTTTCTCGCACCGAAAGCATTTGTTGGGCATCTTTTGATTGGCTAGCTGAATTGCGCCCGAACACGCTAGTGTACGGGGTGCTTTCAGACGGTTTGGCGTGGAAACCCACGAACGATACGAGTTCGTATCCCGGTAGATGCTCTATTTTGCAATTTTTATTCCACGGAAAACCGTCGATTTTAATCAGACTGCTCCGAAACGTCGTGTAGTTTTACATTAAAGTAGTTGTTATCCAGAAAACCTTCCTGTACTTATAGCCTATGATAATGCCATTATGGTATAACAATGATAAGAATAAGTAAACTTTTAACATATGTTTGATGTAAATATCATCGTCTTCTTCTTCATCAATTATGTTTCCCCCGTTTCAAACGTTTCTGTCACCTTGGTGTTATCTATAAGATGTAGAAGAGACTAAAGAACTTTCAAAATGTTAACCCTTATAGACACACACGATGTCGAACAGGCGAACAATACATTAATGCGTGTATTGAATAGTAACAAAATAAATATTTTTACTTGAAATCTCAAACGTGTTTGTTCCTTCCAACTATAACTATAAAATCTTAGATTGGTAGAAAAAGGAACATGGGCCAACATAGGTTAATGTCTAAATACGTCTGTATTCCAATTTGAAGGTACAGCCATTGTGTTGGTGGTGTCACATATGCCAAACGTAATACATGGTGTTGTTTATTCGATAAGTACTGACTGTTGTGCAAAGTTACCATTTTGGTGATAGTCGACTCTGTTTAGCGACGATATAAAGAATGGTCTCCGGTTTATCTTTGGAAATCCGAAGTTGGTCGCGACAATAAAAGTGTCGCGACTAACATTTTTTTACAAACAAATTTCATTATAAAAATGCCTTACATAAGTTCTTTAGGTTAAAATTATTTTTTTTCAATTTTGAAAAAAAAAATCCAATGGAACAGCAGCCAACCAACGACAAGGTAAAAGTACTGGTTTATGATCGAATACCGGATAATTCACAGCGATTGACGCGCGTCAATTAGTCAAACGTAAATTGTTGATGGACATTCTAGAAGTTGAGGTGATGAAGAATGAATTTTTTTTAATGGATACTCAACTTCTTTATTCAATACTTTGATGATGTTTGGATTGGAGTCTTGCTCTTGTTGAGTTTAGCAATATGATTCTTTTTCAGGCAAGTACCGAGTCGTTGGTTGGCTGCTGTCTTGAGGTTACGTATAATTTGGTTGATACCTATAGATTGGGGACAGAAAAAAGAAGTTTTGTATCCATGGAATTGTTCTTCATTATTTAACAGACAAAGAGACAAAGTTGAGTTCATAATGTTTAATATGTCATAGACGTGTAGTTTTATCTTTCTAGACATGTATTATCATGTTACTCGATATTCATTGGAAGCGATTAATTATGATATATTTGGTGATTGGGGATGAATATGCAAGTTGGGTGAAATTATATTAAGTGAAATCAGCACAAATGGTATATTGGCACATATTATGGCCAAATAAAATATTATAAAACACAATGGATGTACCTTAAATGCACTTGTGACAAATGCTTAAGTGAAAAATGATACCTTTATTTTTCGTGCAATTCCAATTTTTAAATGAGCATTTATTTATTTATTTATTTATTTATTTATTTATTTATTCCATCTTCACACAGACATTGAGGTATACAGTATCTTGGAATATAAATACAGCAGTATATTAAACTCGACCATTTTGCTCGCTAACAATGGCACTTCATAACCAAGGGAAGATCTTCTATGCACGCATACGAAGTAAGTCAACCCTCTTGACGCTAGTTGATACCTATAGAAAGAACCTTTTGTTCAAGATTATTGAACCGTTGGACTCGAATGTCATAGATCGTTTACAAACTTTCACTTGCACCACTGAGTTAATGAGATCACACGATGGCCTCGCGTTCACTTGGAGACGAACTATTTGTCATCTGTAGAGTAGGCCTAATTAAATATCGTTTGACAACAGCATCCGATGTCCAGAATGCCATTAAGAGCCACTTATTGTTTGTATTCTGATTGTCAATCTCGGATGAGAGAAGCATAGTCTTCACAGGCAGCTATTGAGAGTCGCTGCGCAATGGTGATTTTCGGATGATGTCATTTCTTCTGGTGGAACTATTTCTGACAACACCGGTTTAGTGGATAGCAACATTGCAGGTAACTACTATATAGACATGGGATTTTAAGACGATAAACGGTAATTAGTTTTGTTTCTTAGAGTAGAACCTTTTTTGTAACGATACCATTTTAAGGTGAGTTCATCACGTAAAACGTATATGTGGTTTATGTAATGTGTATTATTTATTTACCTTAATTAATTTTGGATTATATATAACACTTATATGTAATCGTTTGTTACATGGATAGCTTTGTGTCATTTCAAACGGGATTTTAATTAAGGTTAACAGGAGATATTAATGTACTGTGAATTGACTCAATTGAGCCCCTAAATGGTTTGCTTTGAATAATTCTCAATGATTTCAAAATACCAAAAAATAATTTTAAAATGTGTATGTATCTATGAAGACAAAACACAGTCTATGAAGAGATATCAGGACTGATCTGATTTCCCTATTTTACACCATATCCCAATTAGATTGATTTGGACTCGTAAACTTAGTTTCAGCAGAGACCCTAAATGGTCTCTCGTTTCAGTTCTATTTCAAGATGGCGGCATCAGAAACTTCCCATGACATGCACGTATCTTCTATAGTGACGGACTTCCTTTTCAACAATTGTGCATGCATTCCGCTTATATATTTCACAACACAGCCATTAAGAGTGATTTTGACGCTCCATCAGGTTTCATGTCACGTGTTTCAGTTCCATTTCAAGATGGCGGCAGCAGAGAGCCTCCAAGACTTGCATTCATCTTCTATCGAAGTCCCGAAAGTGATGGCATTCCCGAAACCCCTCATCGCCCCTCGACCGGCGTTGGGGCGTCCAATCCCCTCCAATCCCCGAGTGACCCCATTTACATCCCCGGCACTTGATCTCACAGAGCTGAAGAAAACTCAGAAACGAGTGAGGTTCCTTTTAGAGAAAGAAACGTGTAAATCACCAGTTTCTTTTACGGTGAGTTCGATAATTGGAAATATTTTGGTTGAATGTTTTAAAAGCTTAATTTTAGAGATACAAATAAAGCAATGTGTGTAAATGGAAAAGATGGTGTACTGGGATCTGCTGTATAAACATGAGTTGGTATTTAAAGCATTTTGGGCTATGAATCTAAAATGCTGACTTTAAACTACGTTTGACAACGCATGATGATCCACTTTAACAACTACGGATGGTATATTATTTGAATTTTACATACACTGTGAAATATCTTTAATATTGGATAGTTTTCAATATCTGAAGTTATTCAGTGGATTCAGATAATACAATTTAAATGAATATAGTCATTAGCGTCCAATATCAGTTCAATCAAAATACAAATCCAAACTTTCAGATGCTTGCAAGACCAACCTACCATGGCAAATGCTTTCTGTGTAGGAACAATATCGGGGACCCCCACACGCACTATAATCACCCAGTGTTTAAAACTACAGACCAGGCCAATAAAACGTCCTCTGATCCACAAGTAGAAAGACGCAAAAGCATCGTCATTCCATCAGAATGGAAGAGATTGAAAGAACGAAAAAAACTTCAAGGATTTTGGGAGAGAAGAAGTGACGAAACGGAGGAAGAAAGATATTTCATTCCAGTATTTCCAAACAATAGCATGTCAAGTCGGAAAAATAAATTCCGTAATATCTCATTGAGCCAAAACCAAAGGTCTAAAAACAAAGAAGACGCTGTTGGAAAGAACGTGCGTCTAAGTGGACCTGGAGGCTCAGAGCTTTATCTGAAAGCAGGAACGATCTCCAACAGGGAAGCGTCGCTGTCTGATGATACTGACAGGAAGCGAGAAACTGATGCTCTGTCAAATAGTCAGAATGGTACCTTCAAAGACCAGGAAGGAACAGCTTCAGAAGAGAACACAAACCGGAAGTCTTCACATCAGCACGAGAAGACGTACCTGGTCCCGGAGGCAAGGAGACGGACGTCCCTGGGAAAGTGGTGTGAGTGCGATAACTCAATGCTACCCGAGTGCTGGGAGTGTGGGCTGGAGTCAGGGCACGAGAAGTGGTGCAGATTCAGAACGGGAGAGTGTCCAGACTGCGGCAAACCAATCAAGGGTAAACATCGCGTTATCTTCCGTCCACGGCGTTTCAGGACCTTGTCCTCGTCCTCCCTCGACAGTGACGAGACATATGAGAAGAAGAGATCTTCTGAAAGGTCAGAGAAATACCCAAACTCTGAAAGATACCGCAGCCATAGCCGTATTGAGCAATTCAATGAGCCTAACCCTCATCGTCAGGCGTATCTCCTAGCTCTTGCTGATGCCAGAATACAAAGATGGCGTGAGGACCCATGGAGTTTCGCTAATCCTAGTACTGGAGGATACTTCTCGTACTTTCCTTCTTTGAAAACTCCACGTAATAAGTCTACGTCAGAGGTCAAGGACGGTCCTTCTCTGGGAGTCAGAGGTCATGTGGACAAGGTGAAGGTCAAGGATCCAATGAAACATGTTCTTGGATCTGTAAAACTAGGCGATTATTACCCGAACGGAAAGAAGTTCCCTAAGGGAAACTGATATCCATGTGAATGAATATCTGTTTATTAACGAATGATTTGAAACGATAAAGGTCATGCTTGAATTTTAGAATTAGGTAAAATATAACGTGATTTTATTTCACATAATGCAAAAAACAAGATGGCAGATACTGCCGAAAGATCGGTGACAGATATTACTCTTTGAGATACTATAGTCATCTAAATTCTATTTTAGAGCCTAAAAGTTATATTCACAGTTAAATCTCATACCTTTAATTAGATCATTTTGTAAATTTCGAAATTCTTTACATTTTATTTTATTTAAAATACATGATTACCGTAAAACAAAATATTATCATCTCTGTGTGTAATTTTTGCAACCTCGACGCATTGGAAGATGTTTGTTTGTGATAAATATTCAGTTCTCCAAATATTCTACAAAATATTTTCCACCATTATTCCTTTTGTCTACCAAAAATTCCGAAATAATCACAAATGTAGCTATATTAGAAATGTATTCACTTTACGTGCAACGTAAAAGTCACGGTAAATATCACGTGATATTCAACTGTATTTTGTACTGAAGCCTATGAAGCCCACATACGAAATAAAAATCCTTTTCTGTTTTGTTTTTTTAATTTCAGTAAATATATTTTCAAAAAATGAGTACCAACAAGATCTATCTTCAATTAGATTAAAAAGATTTACACAATCAGCTGATTATTCTTAAAGGGGCAGTAGCACGTTTTTTCGCTCAACTAAGTCGATGAAATATATTTGAAAAATAACGTCACCTATAGTAAAACACCCTTCTTTCTTCGAAAAATCAAGTAAAAAATGAGTGTACATGGTTCGGCAAAGCCATGGAAATCATTTTTGTAATCCTAAATAATAAAAGTGTTCACATTAAAATAGCCGCCATGAAAGTTATGCTTTATACACAACACGATTATTACCCTTATTATCGCTACCCTCTAAAGTAAATATAAATGACATAAACTATCATTATAAACGGAAAATTTGAAAAACTAAAATTTGAGACAAAAACGTGCTACAGCCGCTTTAAAGGGGCAGTAGCACGTTTTTTGCAAATTTTATTTTTTTAAATTTCCAATTTATAATGATAGTGTATGTCATTTATATTTACTTTAGAGGGTAAAACATCATATTACTCAAACCAATTTTCCGTAGTGGTAAAAACGGTGTTGCGTATTAAGCAATAATTGCATGGCGGCCATTTTATTGTGAACACATTTTATTATTTTGAATGACAAAAACGATTTCAATGGCTTTACAGAACCATGTACACTCATTTTTTCACTTCATTTTCCAAAGAGGGAAGGGTGTTTTATTGTTGACGACATTATTTTTCAAATACATTTCATCGACCTATTTCACCAAAAAAAACGTGCTACTGCCCCTTTAAGTGCAACTTTAACAGACACACGTTTAACGCAAACATAATGTGACAGAAGGGTTGGTTGCGTTCATTACGGTATTGGGGCTTCAAAGGAAAGCTAAATGTTGTGCCTATCATTGAACAGTTAATACTAAATAATTGAATATGCTTTCATTTCTGTTCCAACAACGGCGCATTGGTCTATTCAATGACTGGGGAAATCATTCACCGCACCTGTATAGTAAGGCGTTTATCGACTTAGGACATTCATTTATTGGTAATATAGGACCGTACTACGTGGATAATAAGTGAATGTTGGAATACACGTCCTCGACGTTCATATCCTAATATCCAATGTGACAAAGATATCACCTATGATGTAATGTTTTAAGGTGCAAACAGGGTATATGTAACATGTATTACATATATGCTTGTTCAAACGCCAATTGAATTAGTGTATCATCGAATATTCGCTAGTCAGATATATCGTCGAGAGATGTATAACAATGGTCTGAAAATTTGGTTGATTGATAGGCTTACCAAAGACGTATCTTTGAAGTTCAAATTCTTGTAAAATAAGTAGATAAAACAAAAGCATTTAACAGTACCCGGGAAATATAAGTACACTTACAAAGCAAATATATACAAAATACAAACAAATGCCAAGCGCACAACAACAACAACATTGGTCAGAAAACAAAGCAAGTTGTCACTTGATAATTACTACCAAGCATGAGAAAACACTGTAGTGACTCCAATTTGTTTTGGTGGCACTACTACTACTACTACTACTACTACTACTACTACTACTACTACTACTACTACTACTACTACTACTACTACTACTACTACTACTACTACTACTACTACTACTTCTACTACTATCACTTATACTACTAATACAACAACTACCACTACAACTACTACTAATATTACTACCATAGCTACCACTACAATCACTAATACTACTAATACAACAACTACCACTACAACTACAACTAATATTACTACCATAGCTACCACTACAATCACTAATACTACTAATACAACAACTACCACTACAACTACTACTAATATTACTACCACAGCTACCACTACAATCACTAATACTACTAATACAACAACTACCACTACAACTACTACTAATATTACTACCATAGCTACCACTACAATCACTAATACAACAACTACCACTACAACTACTACTAATATTACTACCATAGCTACCACTACAATCACTAATACTACTAATACAACAACTACCACTACAACTACTACTACTACTACTACTACTATCACTTATACTACTAATACAACAACTACCACTACAACTACTACTAATATTACTACCATAGCTACCACTACAATCACTAATACTACTAATACAACAACTACCACTACAACTACTACTAATAGTACTACCACAGCTACCACTACAATCACTAATACTAATAATACAACAACTACCACTACAACTACTACTACTACTACTACTACTACTACTACTACTACTACTACTACTACTATCACTTATACTACTAAGACAACACCTACCACTACAACTACTACTAATATTACTACCACAGCTACCACTACAATCACTAATACTACTAATACAACAACTACCACTACAACTACTTCTAATATTACTACCATAGCTACCACTACAATCACTAATACTACTAATACAACACCTACCACTACAACTACTACTACTACTACTACTACTACTACTATCACTTATACTACTAAGACAACACCTACCACTACAACTACTACTAATATTACTACCATAGCTACCACTACAATCACTAATACTACTAATACAACACCTACCACTACAACTACTACTACTACTACTACTACTACTACTACTATCACTAATACTACTAATACAACAACTACCACTACAACTACTACTAATATTACTACCACAGCTACCACTACAATCACTAATACTACTAATACAACACCTACCACTACAACTACTACTACTACTACTACTACTACTACTATCACTTATACTACTAATACAACAACTACCACTACAACTACTACTAATATTACTACCATAGCTACCACTACAATCACTAATACTACTTATACAACAACTACCACTACAACTACTACTAATATTACTACCACTGCTACCACTACAATCACTAATACTACTAATACAACAACTACCACTACAACTACTACTACTACTACTACTACTACTACTACTACTACTATCACTAATACTACTAATACAACAACTACCACTACAACTACTACTAATATTACTACCACAGCTACCACTACAATCACTAATACTACTAATACAACACCTACCACTACAACTACTACTACTACTACTACTACTACTATCACTTATACTACTAATACAACAACTACCACTACAACTACTACTAATATTACTACCATAGCTACCACTACAATCACTAATACTACTAATACAACAACTACCACTACAACTACTACTAATATTACTACCATAGCTACCACTACAATCACTAATACTACTAATACCACAGCTACCACTACAACTACTACTAATATTACTACCACAGCTACCACTACAATCACTAATACTACTAATACAACAACTACCACTACAACTACTACTAATATTACTACCATAGCTACCACTACAATCACTAATAATACTAATACAACAACTACCACTACAACTACTACTACTACTACTACTACTATCACTTATACTACTAATACAACACCTACCACTACAACTACTACTAATATTACTACCACAGCTACCACTACAATCACTAATACTACTAATACCACAGCTACCACTATTACTACTACTAATGCTTATACTAATAATAATACTATTTTGAAAATTAAAATTTCTTTAATGTTCGAAGAAAAGTCCTCGAATCGATTAAATGAGAGAAAATCATCACAAATACATTGAATGAGTATTAGAGGGAATACACGATGTTTGACCCAGTTGATCACTTACTGGATATTTCACAGAAGACAATAAAACTGTAGTTTTGGAAGGAAGATACTACTGTATCTGCTACTACTACTACTACCACTACTACTATTGCTACTACTATTACTACTACTACTACTACTACTACTACTACTTTTACTACTACTACTACTATTACTACTACTATCACTACTACTGCTACTACTACTACTACTACTATTACTGCTACTACTACTACTGCTACTACTACTATTATTACTACTGCTACTACTACTACTACTATTACTACCACTACTATAACTACGTCTACTACTACATACAAACATACACACTTTTTCTTTTAGAAATATTGAAATACGATATTTTTAAAGAAGTGATGTGTCCGTTAACACGTCACCGATACCATCTGTAGTTGTCTTCAGGCAAGCTTGATATATCACTTTACGGATTGTTCGATCATGAAAGTAATATATGTAAGTAAACCTCGCCTGCTCATTGTAATCGATGAGCTTTATCTACACGAACATGCATATGTACTGTCAACCAGTGGACTCGAGATGAAAGCCACTGGCAACTATTAATACGGTTATACAAGTCGTTTTCATTTGATTTAAAGGACATTCCATGTTGTAAAGAGTCACATGTGTACAGGTGTTCGCTCCCTGGAAGGTAGGTGATATGTCTCACCTGTATGTAATTTTCTTGTGATAGATATTCTTTAATTCTTCCATAGATTTGAAGATTACATATGTTTATACAGTTATATTATTGACACAGAATGTACATGTACATTAGATGATAATACAGGGTAAGGATACAGACTTTAACGCGTATATAATTACATATATCCATCTATCATAGTTTAATTGGGCTTGTACATTATCGGGTATTCCCCCGAGTAAAAAGTTCAGAAACTGATCATTGTATGACCATAATTTTACAAATACATCATCATCAATATGACCACATATATTTTCAAATCAAATGTTTATCTAGGACACATTCATCTTGAAGGACATAAAAACATGTTTTAAAATATCATATGCCACAGTACCACATGTGCATTACTTTGATATCATATTCGTACAAAATGATTTGGAACATGTAACGTATTTCTGGACATATTTACATGTAAGATATCAGGATGTTAATTACATCCACTATACATTATTCAAATTATATTTATTATTCTAAGTTCCGGTTAGACCAATCGAAAACAATACTTTATCAGAAAATGAAGGTTTAGTTTTGATGACGTAACATTTGGATGACGTACCCGCTGTTCCACGCCTCCCCTCTTGCGATCAAATTTGTCCATGGTAACTAACGAACGTCCTCGTGCTTTAACTATAATAGTTCAGGGCAAAACTATACTTTATTACAAAACATATTGGGGTACATCGAACTTTATTTCTTAATCAGTACCTCATCCTCAAATATGTACGTATATTACAAATGAACATATTACAGTATTAATATAAAAAAAAAACATTGTTTAGAATAAAATAGTTTCCTTGGTCAGCAAAATAATTCATTGCTGTGTTGAATATGCCTGCTAGCACCATTAATTGCCTGTTTGTTCACATTTCGTTTGTACATAGTGTTATTTTAGGCAAAATCATACACAAATAGTTAAGTGTAGATATAGTGCCTTTCACTGACGTCCAAAGGATTCCCTACCAACAATGAGAGTTTCATTAGAAAGATACAGTAGAATGGAATAATATTGAATTGATGAACCGATATGGCACAACATACGTCAAACAAGAAACACACATATTTTATAGACGAATAGTGTACATTGTTAGTCAAAATGATTAAATATTAGATATATAATGTAGAAACAAATATATTATAAAGTACATTATTAATTAAAAATTCTTAAATGTCGTATGGAAGAATATAACATAAAGTACATTGTCAATCAAACATGATCAAATGTTGCATAAACGAATATAGAACAAATTACGTTGTCAATCACGTTTTTAAAATGTTGTGTAGACAAATAAAGAATGAAGAACATTGTCAATCAAATATTATATTGTTATTTGCACTAACATACTAAAAGGGGAATTGTCGAAATGCCAACAAAAATGTAAACCATTTGATGGATGAACATTGCCCAACACACGCTGTCATTTAAAAGGTTGAAACCATCCTATGAATCAAAATAGCACAGTAACGTATGCTTTTAATCAATAATCTGATCCGGTCATAATCTTTGGCAGTTTCATATTGATTTTGGAATGAGAACCTGACAGGTAAGTAATGGTAAGTAATGGTAATGATGTGAGAAAGTAATTATCCCCATTTCTATTACAGTACTACTACTATCATTAGTCGCGCTGATGTCCCTAACAATGGAGGTGTGACAAGGGAATATACCTTATCATAAGATATTGAATGCATGATAATGTCATTTTGTGACCTTAAGATATTGAATACGTGAACAGGTAATACATGTATGTACCTAATCATAATATATCAGGTAATACATACACTCAACCGCAAAAGAAACGCCACCTTACAAAATGGAAGCTAATTCAATAAACACATCTGCAACAGAGATTGAGATCTTCAGAAGCCAACTAAACTAATCGTGAGTTTTCAAAACATTATCTGTTCATAAACCTGAGAAACACGCGTTTTAAGAATTGTCATTTACGAATCTCCTTAACTAGACGAGATGGGAGTGTCAATTAGATTGTTTTTGCTTGTTTTATGTCGTCCTACAGTAAAGACGCGTCCACGAAATTAAGTTCAAGAAAATTATTTATGTCGACAACATGTTTTATTAATTACATTTCTACATTTTTACACATTTTTTACTTAAATGCCAAACACTCTGGCCAAAAACCATTTGGAAAAAAACGATTTCGGCACCCAAGCTTATTTGAACTGACATAAAAGAAAAGTATCATACTCTGATGCATGAAACTATGATTACTTCTTTATGAAACATATGTCTATTGAATACATTCATTCTCAGGCAGAAGTGTATTGTTTTTTGCACTTTGGTGACGTTTCTTTTGCGGTTGAGTGTATACACGAACCTAATCATGAGATATCGGGTAATACATTATGTTCCTAAACATAAGATATCAGGTAATACAAGTGTGTACCTAATCATACAATATCAGGTAAGCTATTTTCATCCTACAAATTAATGAGCTTGCTGTAAAGCTTGTACTGCTTGTTAATTTTGTCTACTGCTATTTCAGCAGACTTGCCTAAGAGAGAAACCCATTAACTCACTTCGCTAGTTAGACTTTGAATACGAGAAGTCTTTATACTCGAATCTCGGCGGTGTCGCTGTTTACTACATAGAAGCAAGGAAATGCCACTCCGAATCTTAAACAAAGCATCTTGCTCTGATACGATGTAACATTATTTGGCTGATTCTATTCATCACATCATCTGCCAAATTCAGTGTCAAGCAAATTTAATGTTTTAAAAGTATACTAGCAACGCCAAAACAACGTGGTCCATTGGCAGAAGGTTCGAACTCCCCTTTTGAAACATTAATATTTAATGTAACGTTGATGTACCTCCTTGATGCCCGCAGAAAAATTCAACATACTGAAATAAGAAATTATACGATGTATTTGTTGACTTTAGTAAAGCCTTCGATACTGTCTAGCGCTGTGGCCTATGGCGGAAAATGGTTGATAATGGTATTTCTGGAAAACATTTGAATGTGTTTCTCATAATGACAGTGTAACCAAATTTTTATATTGGCAATATTGGTGCCAGAAAACTTATCCTCATTTCTGTTTGCTCTTTATCTAAATGATTTGAAATATTTTTTGTTAGCTACCCTCTTAGATCCGCCTTAGTGACCCGTTATAAAACAAAATAACACATATTGCAATACTTACGTTGTTTGTTTCAGCTTTTAATCATCAGCAATGATACCGACTTGCAGGAACGTGACTAATCCCTGTCCTCCAACAGATTTAACAGATCTAATGATTACTGTAGCCATGGAAACACCTCGCTCATGTATCTCGTCCCGACCGGAAGCTACCAGATTGGGTATTCTGCCTCACTCCCTGGATCTTGGAGACATCAGCAGAACACAGCGGAGAGTGGCAGCGTTACTAGGCGTTCACACTCCACGTGGAGGTTTATTGGTGAGTTGTTTCTCCATTCTTCCAAGGAATTAGATAGAAAGAATAGCAACCCTGTTAAATCTCTCAACTGATGGTCGCCTCGGGTGTACTAGATCGCACGTGTTATTCGTCTTTGATTCTTCTTTTCTTCATTCATTCCTTATCATTTTTCTCTTGGAGATCATTTATTTTATTCATTTGTTCTGGTGGTCCATTTGTTTCTTTCATCCTTTTATTTATACTTATTTAGTAAGTCAATCATTACATCGTTTTTATTCTTCTATTATATTTTATTCGTTCTCAGGGTTATTCATTTGTTTTATTCGTTTGTTCAGATAGTTCGTTCCCCATTCGTTTATTCATCTATGTATTCACTCATTTAGTCAGTCTATTTTAAAATTGATTTTTATTCTTCAACTTCAGTTTTCGTTTATTCTGCATATATAGTCATAGTGATGTTTACTTGTCCAATTTCCTTAGTCACAAATTTGAAAAAGAACAGCGTTTTAGATTCATTTTGTCATTTTACTCATTTAACATGTTAAAACATTCATTATTCGTTCAGTTCATTGTTCATCTCAAGTCTTACATTCACTCATTACAATACATTCGTTTTTTTCGTGCACTACTTTATTTGTTTTCATTTCTCTTAGTCATTATTTCGCTTACATCAATTATTCATATCATGTTTACGCGTTCCTTTATTTCTTTGCTAACAACTTTCACTAATTTCACGCGATTGATACAACAATTTAAAGGGGTCGTAGGACAAATTCATTTACTTTAGGTCATCATTCGATTGGTAATCAAATTATCAAGTTTGGATAACGAAGAGATTTTTATATTCATTTTCTTTTTCAGTTTACTCATTCAACATATACGCTCATGTTTAAACATTCATTATTAATGTATTTTACGTATTCGTTCAGTTCATTGTTCATCTCAAGTCTTACCAGGGGCCTTCTAATTAGAATAAAGAGTCCCTGGCAGAAATGATGATGTAACGAACTCAAGATTCGTGTCCCTGGACTTACATTCATCGAATTCGTTCATTTTTATTTGGTCAAACGTGAAAGCTTTGAAAGCTTATATGTAGCAAGCACACAAATAGAATTTACTTTTTAATTGAATTCATCCATTGTTGTTTAATACAATGTACTTTGATATAATTCATCCATTTTAATATATTCACTGTCAATATGGCATTCATGACTTATTTTCTCTTACTTCTTGGAAGCATGAAGAAATATACATCACGTTCATCAGTATTTTTGTCTGATCTATTATAATCCATAATTAATGAGTTAATTAGTTCAAATCATGACAGGAAATGAACCGGATATTCTTTGAAATAACAGTCCCAATTCAGAACGATCAAATCAATCAAGAACTCTTCTATGCCGGATATTCCAATTAGATCTGTTGAGGCTTTCTTATTTTCTTATCTTTATTAATCTCCGATAAACTCGGGTTGTTTTCTAACTATAGGTAACTAACTAACTATATTGAATCATTTAATTTTTTAAGTCTATTACTAATGACCTAGGAATAGTTGTTTATCACAAAATATGAAAAAACACTAAATCCGTCCGTTTTCATATTCCGAAACAAAATATATCTTCATTTAAAGACGTCATACGTTGGTGATATCTTTTTCCAACTTAAATCTATACAACAAAGGACTTTAAATCTCCATTTAAAAGACCTAATGCTAATGGATGGCTGATTTTTAAACTACTCGTAGAATAAAAGAATGTTTCAGTACAACTGAAATGGAAATGATTTTACCAGTGTTTCTGCGTCATTGAAAATTCTGTTACAATATAAGTTTACCGATATATCGTAGTTTATGCGTACATTCTTAGACCTTCGATTAATTCAAATGAGCTTGTAAAAGGAACATCCATTGTGTTTCATAAACAGTATTTGGCTTTAATACGCTCCAACTCCCATATGTGCTGTTAACAATACAAACAAATTCACTCAGTTTGCATATTCTTCCCAGATCGCCTAATATATCATAATTACTAGTATCCAATAAGATTCCAAAATTACGTTTGACCCATTGGCGGGCGCCATACGCGGTGCATTGTCCGGTTTTCGATCAGAAATCACTACTTTTACCTTCAGATCGTCAATATACTAAGTCGACTTTCATCAAAATGGTAGTTTTCGGTAACAGTCGGTACATCTCAATAAAGTAACACCATTTATAACGTTTGGAATATGTGACCCCCATCAACACAATGGATGGACTTTTAATGTGTTTCTATGATCGTAATACACGTATACGTTAGAAACAACTGACATGATACCTTTCAATATGATCGTTGTTTACCACGCATCATTTAATTGCTACTGTTAAACTTTAAGAGAAGAAAATGTCCTTTGCCTTACAGTCAGAGTGCTGCAAGCATCCATAATATATCCAACCAGATCAGTTGGTATAACTTCACTAAGTAACTATGACAAAATGTATGTTTCACCAATATTTACTCAGGCTAAGTGAATATCTTGTTTGATCTTAGATTTTGCTGATGCGCATTCGTCAGAGAGTCAAATTATAGAAGAAATTAAAGTCCATTAGCCTTGTATATCTCATGTTACACCATTATAACATCACTTAGTTATCCAATTTCAGTATCACTGTTTATCACCGAGAGGGTTCATGTAGCCTTATACCCGATAATAATAGACAGTGATAGATTATGCTTGACATACACTCTATTTTATTTATAAAAAGAAGTAATACATTTCCCCCATATAACTTTTCACCTAAAATAATTTCCTGTGTTTACATTTAAAATGTATTTCACAAAGTCGTAAATACCTCATACCTTAAACATTTAAAATCATCAACCGTGATCAACTAATTTAGTCTTGCAATGCGTAGCAAGTTTCTCCTAAATTTTGAAATCTTAAGTGTTTCTTCTTTCAGAGCCGACCTCAAAAGCGATGCAAAATTTGTAGGAGAAAGATGGAGGACGGTCCCGGACATCGCCATGTCTTCACCTATTCTGAATCTGAACAGTTTGACGATGATACTTCAGAACAGCTTATTGACAGATATACCACATTCGGTAAACCCAAGAGGATCGTCATTCCCTCAGAGAGGACCGTGCGGCAGGACTCTGGGGACCTCTTGCCTTACCTGTCAGAAAGGACCATCACGATGTCCTCAAGCGCCAGCAAGTCCGAGGACCTTGTACTTCCGACCATCGACGGGAACTTGGTTTCGGGGAGCGGAAGAGATGAAGATGATACCGAGGCACCGGAAGTGGATGAATACTTCCTGTTCTCTGACAATGCTACAGGGAAGTACTCTGCTCTGATTAGAGAGCCTGCAAAGAAGGACAAAAGACCTCCCAAGCCTACTACAATATTCACAGATCTGACGGGACTTGGTCCGTGGGTGGAAGAGGACGAAGTTACAGATAGTAATGATGAAGAATGTTATCGACATGATGACGAGGTTTCTTTTTTAAGCAATAGTGCAAAAGTTGATGAAAAAGTTCCCGATGAAGATGGCCGTGTCAGTCGTGATTCAAGGCAATCGTTTAAGACAAAGAGTGGCAATGAAGCTTCAAGAATCAGACGAGATTCGGACAATGGTCATCAAAACGACAAAGACAGGACGCCCTTGACCTCGGGGCAGAAGGGAAGACCTCAGTCTAATGTTCCCTCGCAGAACCCCATATGGTGCGAATGTTTCCCGGATGATCTAACACTAGATGAATGCAGAGAATGTTTCAAGAAAGGGGGCCATGAGAGATGGTGCAAATCCCACACAGGAGTGTGCCCTGAATGTGGTAAGCCTATAAAAGGTATGTTCAGAGAGAAAACCAAATCCTCTCATTCCTTGAGGAAATCCCCCACGAAGATGAGAACAAATCTGTCTCTGGTGTCTCACAACTCTGGCCTTTGTTCTGCCCATTCCCGTTCAGAACATCAAATATCATCAGAGTCGACCAGCCTTCTAAAACCAGACAAGAAACAAACAAGAAGAAAGAGTAAAAGTTCTTCGTCCAGTCACCTCAGCGTCCCCATACACACAAAAGAAGGTTCAATGGTCAGATCAAAGAGATATTGCAGAGTCATCCCTGGCGTCAATCCGTCCTTGCCATCATTTGACCCTGATATTCACAGACACGCCTATGTCCTTGCTCTGTCCACCTCGAGGGTCTACAAGATGAAAAATGACCCATTGGGTATAGAAAGCAATGTTCCCCAGCAATACTTCTCTTACTTTCCCCTTTGGAGAAATCCAGTCAACAAACCGGAAGCGGAAGGAGATTCCGGTGTAAACCAGAGCGAGGCTGCTCCGAAAATTGGCATCCGAAGACAGGAACATAAACTGAAGGTCAAGGATCCCATGAAACACATTCTTGGATCCTTGAAACTTGGGGACTTCTATCCCAATGGGAAAATGTTCCCTAAAACACCAGAGAATAAAGGAAAAGATGTAAATTAATTGTGAATTGACGTACATTGAAAAACATTTTTGTAAATCGGATTTGAAACAATTAATAAAGAAATATTAAAAATATATAATTCCCAACATTTCTATGGAAGATGCACAGCTATGTATTTAGTTGAATCCTATTTTAACTTTACAATAGTAATAATAGTATATCTATCTTGAAATACTCACCTTCAGCAGTGTTTAAAATTTGCTCAGCTAAACCAAATCTTAGATTCTACCAAATCATAAACTCATATTTGCTTATATTTCCATCATGTGATGTTGTGTCTAAAGGCGTAAACTGCAAATATCAAGTCAAGAGGTTATTTGGTTTCTGTGCAAGTTTCTTACTTCCATGTCTCCAGTGTAATTTAGATCTTAATGGACTCAAGAAAGATTCACAAAATACAATTACCAGCGCTACATCGACGGCCTTTTCTACATACAGCGTTTTCGCGCTTTGTTACATTTCTCGCAGTTCCCTTAAATGGTTGGATTTATATATAGACCAATTCTTTGCCATCCAAACATAGTTGTTTGTTATATAATTATTCTCTTCTCGTTTAACTTTTGCCACATTCGAATGAATGTGCTTTTCAGGAATCAGTGGTTACCATGAATACAATTTCTGTTGTGTGATGTGCTTGACCCCGAAATTGAAAATTCGTTAACGGAACTCTATTTAAAAATATATGTACCTTAAAGGGGCAGTAGCACGTTTTTTTCGGTGAAATAAGTCGATGAAATGTATTTAAAAAATAATGTCACCAATAGTAAAACACCTTTCCCTCTTCGGAAAATCAAGTAAAAAATTAGTGTACATGTTTCCGTAAAGCCATGGGAATCGTTTTTGTCATTCGAAATAATAAAATGTGTTCACAATAAAATGGCCACCATTCAATTTTTGCTTAATACGCAACACCGTTTTTACCACTATGAAAAATTGGTTTGAGTAATAAGATGTTTACCCTCTAAAGTTAATATAAATGACATACACTATCATTATAAATTGGAAATTTGAAGAAATAAAAATTGCAAAAAACGTGCTACTGCCCCTTTAAAAACATTAACGCTTACTACATGTTTCATGTGTACATGGATTCACAGTTGTTTCATCATTATAATCAGTGGTTGACTTTGCAATCTCTTCTCGTACAAAATCTTCCTCTTAGTGTTAAATTACGTGCGCTTCACACACATCATACGACAACGGAGAAATAGCCGCATACAATGTGTTTGGGATAATGATGACTTCGAACTCTTTAGATATAATATGTTTTTGAAAAAAATTTTAAGAGCTGTTCAGCAAGCCAGAAGATTTTTGTTTTACTAACACTGATAAAATCGTAGATCTCATTATACAGCTTCTTTGACTTAAATTTATTGACCCAGCTTTACTGTATGACGTCATAAAACAAAGGAAAACAGCCCTTTTTGTCCTATCTCGTCTGGGTAAGGATATTCCAAAACAACGATTTCTTAAAAGCATGTCTTTAAGAAATAATGAAAATATAATGTTATAAAAATCAAAGTTCGTTAAGTTGGCTTCTGAAGACAAGATGTGACTATGTTTCAGTCGTATTCATCACTTGTGTATTGAATCATCTTGTATTTTGTATGATGACGTTTCTTTAGAAGTCACGTGATATTTGAATGCACTGAGTTGTTATATATTTGCATTAAAATTTTATGAAATAGGAAATCGGGTTAAGTGAAAAATTCAACAAGAAATTTTAACAGAAGAAAAATATTTAATAAAGCTCAGAAAGACAGACAGACAGAGTGGGTGTCTTAGAACAAAATTACATCGAATGCAAATATAGAATTATTATATGCAGATTGATATCATGTGTTGAAAAAGGGATTTTGAATTAGAAAAATTACATTAGGAATAGATATTTAAAGTGAAATATTTATTACTAGAAAAATAAATTTAAGCAAGAATATTCAGTACAATGATGCAAACTTTTATTCATCCTTTGACTTTCACATCTTATGCACTATTCTATTATCATAATTTATTTATTGACAGTCAAATAATATCTATGAAATCCACCAAGAGGTGTAGTAACAGGGAGCCTTACTATATGTTTCACAACTTATCGTGAACATGAAGAACATTTTGTGAAGGGCGAAAATTGCTTCAGCTTCATTCGATATTACATCTGAAAGTGTGAGTGCCTTTGAGAAAGTAAGGCATTCTAGAGCACGTTCAATTAGATATTCCATTCTGTATTTTGACTTCATCATTGACCTTGTTAAACTGACCAAAGCCGCGTATCAATCTGCTGTCATCAACTATTTGAGACAGATTCGTGAAAAACAGTCTGTATGGGAGGGGCTTTGCAGTGAGGCATCTGCTTTGGAGGTTACATGCCAAAACTTATAC
Organism: Gibbula magus; assembly: GCA_936450465.1. Taxonomy (NCBI): domain Eukaryota; kingdom Metazoa; phylum Mollusca; class Gastropoda; order Trochida; family Trochidae; genus Gibbula; species Gibbula magus. The sequence continues at coordinate 40,457,640 of OW388289.1, forward strand.
ATGCCAAACTAATACATGCCAAAACTTATACATGCCAAAACTTATACATGCTAAAACTTATACATGCCATAACTTATACATGCCAAAACTTAAACATGCCAAAACTTATACATGCCAAACTAATACATGCCAAAACTTATACATGCCAAAACTTATACATGCTAAAACTTATACATGCCAAAACTCATACATACCATAACTTATACATGCCAAAACTTATACATGCCAAAACTTATACATGCCAAAACTTATACATGCCATACCTTATACATGCCAAAACTTATACATGCCAAAACTTATACATACCATAACTTAAACATGCCAAAACGTATACATGCCAAACTAATACATGCCAAAACTTATACATGCCAAAACTTATACATGCTAAAACTTATACATGCCAAATCTTATACATACCATAACTTATACATGCCAAAACTTATACATGCCAAAACTTATACATGCCAAAACTTATACATGCCATACCTTATACATGCCAAAACTTGAACATGCCAAAACTTATACATGCCAAAACTTATACATGCCAAAACTTATACATGCCATACCTTATACATGCCAAAACTTATACATGCCAAAACTTATACATACCATAACTTAAACATGCCAAAACGTATACATGCCAAACTAATACATGCCAAAACTTATACATGCCAAAACTTATACATGCTCAAACTTATACATGCCAAATCTTATACATACCATAACTTATACATGCCAAAACTTATACATGCCAAAACTTATACATGCCAAAACTTATACATGCCATACCTTATACATGCCAAAACTTGAACATGCCAAAACGTATACATACCATAACTTATACATGCCAAAACTTATACATGCCAAAACTTATACATGCCAAAACTTATACATACCATAACTTATGCCCTTTGCTTGATCATATGGCTCAGAGGTAACCTCCCAAAAAAAGTTTTGGCATGGAGAAGTTTTGGCAAAATACATTAAAACATATCCTGGACTGTTCCATTATGAAATAGGTAATTGCATAATTCTGCCCTGACTTTTTGTAGGAGTTTTGGCATGTAGAAGTTTTGGGAGATAATAATAATAAGACTTATCCTCCAAAACGATCGATTTGATGGTAACTTCTTTGGTCCATAATATCGTCGAAGAAATGGGTAAGCGAATACTTGCACAATATACCAAGCTTAAGGAAAGATCACATGAACAACAACGGATGTTCCAGCAGACGAGGAACTATCGTGTTGACACTGGGTTTCGCAAAAGATATTAAACTATCTATGGTACCCTCAAAACACTTGAGACAATGTCAGTGTCTCCTGGAACTGCTGGGTGTTCCTCAAGCGCATTGAGATATGTTCAAGGTTATCGACAATGGTAACGGATCAGCTTATTTCTTTTGCGCTGCTTAATATTCACAGAGAATTTGGGGTGATAAATCATAGTTTAACGAAATACATTATTTTACATTAACATAAACGTACGGGCAAAAGAAAGTATATGGCTCAGTTGTATTTATCATATGTATAATTGTTAAAGTCAAATATCTCGAGTTTTCGACGTCGTATTGTAAAACGGACTAGTTTGTGAAATAAGTCTAAAACATTAAATCAGTCAAAGAATACCTCTACGCGGTTTGATTTTTTTTATCAAAATTAAAATTTTAATTTTGAAATTCCCCCAAATTAATTTTGAAAAAAACAACTGATCATCGACATATAACACATACTCTGTGTGAAAATCAATAAATGTGCTTCGTCCTGCACCCATTACAATATTTTGAACATGGTAGGAGTCATGTTGGTGTAACTTTCATTTCTTACCCCTGTCTACTTTAAATAATGATATTTTAGTTAAAAAAATAAAACAGTCACCAATTAAGTTATTCAAACTACTGCCGAAAGGTGTTATTGTATCGTGCCATAATCAAATGCATCTCATTTCTTTAAAATATCGAATTAATAGAAAACAAGTGTGTGCTATACTTTCTTTTGCCCGTCAGTTTACATATTGATTAATGAACAATACATTCTGCCTTTAACATTGCCAAACTAGAATTGATATAAAAGACATGTGCTATGTACAATATGAAATCCTGCCTTTTAAGTTTCTTTTCTCATAAGGATCATTTTTTTAAGGGACACACTCAAAATTAACCATTTTGTGAAAGATTTCATAACTTTATTGTCACACATAAGGAGACATACTATTAAGATATGAGAAAAATACAAAATTGAGGCTTAATGTTATATAACAAGTTTGTGTCAAATTAATTTAATCAGCCGGTGTGACCATGAGTGTCTTTCCTGTAACAGTTATGTTTTATGGTAAAATTTGGTTAATTAAGTGATTATTTAATATTATTAAAAAACGTGTTTAAACCTTGTCTTTTAAGAAGTAGGCAGATCATATTTAATAAGATTTGATGTTAATTTTCTTTGGAGGTAAAATAATAGCAAACAATTGTTTCCCTAGAAAAACAGGGACTAGAGTAAATATTCAAAACCTTTTATTAGATTCCAAAATAATTGACTTTGAAAAGCCGATTTTACTGACAATGTCACATACATATTAATGTATTCTTTCTTTTTACAAAAATATCTGTCAAATTCCAGAACACACGGCTAGTTTTGTGAAGTAAAAGATAACACTGACCACGAACGGAGTTTTTCCTGGCAGAAACTTAGGGGTCATCATTTATTATTTCAAGATAATATGGCACTGTTACAGGAAAGACATTTTTGGTTACAGTATTAATGGTTTTCATGCAATGTACACAATTCTATCTAGAGTATTTGATTTCATTTAATATATTTTGCAAAGTGGCCAGCGTCTATTGGTCTTTTCCGGTTGTAAATGACAGGTTCAGTCTTCTGTGTCTATTCGAGTCAACCAGAGTTAACATGTTGAATCTATTAATCATATCTGTGACCAATTGCATCCATTGAATCTTGTTGTCAGAGTTACAGGTATCGAAATATTTCTTTATCTTATTTTCAAGATTGTATCTTTAGCAAGTCTGAACAATTTGAAAGCGATTGAGTAGAAATGTCTTTATTGTTGTTTGGCTGACCAACTCAACTAAAGAAGAAGACTCCTTAGCCAAGTAAAATCAAAGTCATGTTTGTTTGTTGGGTATATTCTTTCTAGTGCATTTTAGGGCAGAAGTCAATCACTTGATTACGTATTTAAATCCCAAACATATTGAGTATTACATCAAATAAAATTAATTCCTTACATCTTAATCTTAGTCAACCAAACGTTTCGCTTACTGTTAATGTCATAGTCGTTAATAAGTAACAAGTTTTGTTTAAAAGTGGTTTTGAAAAGTGTCCGTATATCAGGTATCAAGACTGTTTTGATGAAACAGTCCTGATATCGATAAAGAACAGAACACTTTTATGAATGTTTGCTATAGAAAACGAGGTCTAAGGGGGATTTGGTTTCTGTGTCGCCCCTATTATGGGCCATGGATGTCACACAATAAAGTACTCATCCTCGATAATCCAGCGCTATTGTTCCGATAAATCTACACACAAGCGCTGGAAAACAGTAAGGGTATTTATCTCTAACCTAGTTACCTCCTCTTGGGTCCATGTTATCCAATCAGAAACGAAACGCAGACACTATCTGCGTAAACAACTCGACCAATCAAACCGCATCACTACCGTTGTTTATAGAAACAAACATAGCAGCGGCCGACTCACTCGATTACGATAAAGTTTGTAACACATTCAGCGTAGAAAACCTGACAGAAACTCAAAAGAAAGTTTTAAGAAGTCTGTACGAGAAGAAGGGTGTATTCATGTCCATCAAAACGGGTGGAGGTAAATGATTAAAATCCCTGTACTGCGAAAGCCAAGATCCTGACACGAGAGTGCTTGTTATTTCACCCTTGATTTCAAGTGATCTCATTGGTTGTTAGAAAGCAAGCGTTTCGCTGAGTCATTGCGAAGGGAGGTAACTAGGTTAAGGATAAATACCCTTACTGTTTTCCAGCGCTTGTGTGTAGATTTATCGGATTATCGAGGATGTAAAGTACTAAGATGTCTCAAAATCTTTATCCTCCAGAGATGTAATGTATTGGTCCCTGTTAATGCATCTTCCGCACGCATTGGGCCATACATGCACTTTTAGAAAATGCATACTGACCCTTGGGACAACTCGAAGGGATTTCTGAGACAGGGTCAGCGCCACCCATCGCCCAAAGAGAGTTACGTCCCCTCTATTGACCAATCAAATCGGTCGTTACCAACTCTATCGATCCAAAACTTGGTAATGCACCGACAGCTTTACAAATTGCTTTTAATACTTTGGGATTTTTCATCTCGGATCTTAAGCTCATTTGCATAATACAGGTTCAACTTCAATGGGAAAATTAAACAAGAGAGCTATTATCAGATATGAAATAAATTGTGATTTGTTTCATTTACCCGCACGTTGTGATTTAGTTTTATCACTAATTAATCGAGGATGGTCAGCGTAGTACAGGTTATTCAAATTAGAAGAAGAAACGTTCACCCAACGTGTCTGTGCGTGATTTGTAAACACGCATTTCATTGGTCTACACCATAGCTCAATAGTTGCGTTACTTCCTATCTCACGAATCCCTTGGAGTTGTCGCAAGGGTCAATACGCATTTTCTAAAGTGCATATGTGGCCCGATGCGTGCGGAAGATACTGTTAATGAGGCTAAGCCCTTGAAAGCTTTTTAGCCTCAGAAAGATTATATGCCTAGGTGTACAAAAGTCTTGGTCGATGTGGATTATAAATTGTAGATTTATTAATCCTCATACAAATATTTCTTGAAAATTACATTTCTGTCAATCAAAAGCCAGGCAGAGTCTCAATGAAACATGCTTACATTACATAGAAAGTGGAGAAAATTTGTGGCATGATTTTTCTTAATTGACCACTTTCCAAAAAGCCAGTACCATTTGGAATTGGATAAAGAGGCCCTTGAAGAAATAACAACCCAGATATAATTGTGAATGTTTTATTTTAGCAAACTGCTATATATATATGTATCACAAATGGATTCTTTTGTATTGACACAATTCTCACTTCCTTAATATTTTCATAACAGAGAGAAAGAATCTATTTATTGCAAACACAAACAATTCTCATACTTAACATATTTCCAGATACATTGGCATCAAAGTTAGCAGTCTTGGTAAACATACATGAATAAAAAATATAGTATGTGAATGCTTTGTGTAAGGTAATATTTCTGTCAATTTATAAACTGAATAACCAAATTACAAACTACGAGTATATTCTTGTGTCAGTCATAAACAAAACATGAAAGATGATTTATCAATGTGAGAATGAAAAACACATCAGTGTATCTATCATCTATGACATTTTGTAACAAATTTATATTCCTGTGATGTGTATGGTGTACACATAAGTATCACATAAAGTGGTTTTGTTATGTATGGTGTAAACAAAAATAGTTTTGAATTGCCACAAGTTTTAGGTGGTGTAACTATGTTGTGACATAAACAGTAGTTATTTCATAATGATTTCAATGTGGAACTAAAATGTACTTCATATCTTTACATACTTTCGGTTTGAATGTAGATATTGTGACATAAAAAGGCAAAATTATAACATTATGATCTGGACATCTATTTGCAGACATCAAAAGCAGTTAAAGATCTTGACATATACTTTGTGATATAATCATGTGACTTGTTATGATAAGTTAGCTGTACAATAGTATCTTCACTTTCTATATACAATTTAAAACAGCAATATCCACAGGAGACTGGTTTATGAGCTTTCAACAAATCTACGGAAATCTTCCAGGCGGATTCGGCCCTCACTGTCAACTGTACACTGTGCCACAAGCTGAAAGAAATAATACGCAAATTTATAATCAATTTTTCCAAATTACTTAAGATCAATCATCTTAAAAGCCACAGAGTATTTTTCTTTTTTTTCTTTTTCATAATATTTTATTTGGCTTTCATACATATGTGCCGATATGACTTGATTATTCATATCATAATGCCAAATATATAATTACTTGTTTCTTGTTTGAAAATTAAACAAAAGTCTCGTATATGTGCAGAAACTGAAATTACAAGTCTCTTATATATGCAAAGTAGTTATATTACTTATTAAACATTACCTACCCACATCTGTCTTAGGTTAGTTTAAAAAATTATGTTTGACTAATTGACGCGGGTCATTGTCCGTTTTATATCATAAATTTGACTTTCACCTTTATATTCTCACTACACAAAATGAACTCACATTAAATTGATAATTTTCAGAAACAGTCAGAAACCGTGTCATACATTTCTTCATATGTTATATAGATAGGTAGGTATACTTATAAATATTTAGGGTCTGGCGCCTATGAGAAATTTGCACTTGGCGGATCTGGAGGGGTAATTTATGGACTTTGTACCCCGCAACTTCTAAGGAATCGGTAACACAAGAAACTGGCACTTGGCGGATCTAGAGGGGTGATTCATGCAACTTCTAGAAAATTACTAAGAAACTGGTTCTTACCGCCGCAATAACATCGTCGTCAACAGGAAGTTGCAGTCTGCGGCAGAGATCGCGCATGTTGTTGCAGTCAATGTAGCCGGTACGGTCTGTGTCGTATCTCAAGAACATCTCGTCGACACGGGTCTTGTCTGTGATTGCTATCTTCTTCAGCTGGGCTCGCACTTGAAGCACCAAGTTCTCCAGATCACCCTCACTGTAAAGAATTTTAAAAAATATTATGTCAATTAAAACCAATTTTGAAATTCAATAATCTGAAATCTTTAGATTTTTAAAGCAATATATAAATCTGTGAGTTGTGATTTTACATAATAGTTTTCTTGTTTTTACATTATAAGCCTCTAGATATTCAGTCTGATAAAAAAAATTCACAATGGTTGAAATGTAGGACTGGCTTTTTAGTAAAAGGTATCAATTGTGTTTAAAAACATACAAAAGGTTTAAAAAGAAGATATAAATGATTTTTTTTTAAATGCCAAGTAAAAGTTGTTATTAATTTAATGTTATTTAAATTGTGTCTTATTTGTTGATTATTCTTTAGCATTATCTGATCCTTATCACATCTTTATATATTCTTTATCTTACCCTTATATTTGCCCTTATCTTATAAATTATCTATATTATGGATAATATCATTGATGTGATGACTCAATAAGTTGTAAAACCTTTTATTACCCATATGGTTGAAAATAACCGAGTTAACCCTTACGTTGCGTATATATATTTTACCATTTTTAGCCCCTGTGGCGGAATTTACAGGCTCGCAGCTCGCAGCTCGCAGCAGTAGTTTGAGCTTATTCACTAACGAGCTCTGCTGGCGGAATTTCCAGGCGGCGATTCCGGTACCGTTTTTACGAAATATACCGCATCTACATGGCGAATAAGGACTATATACGGGCGTTCAATACAAATTCAAGTAGCGACACCCGTACACAAATGGCTAATTCACACCCGAAACTTTGAATGAATTTTCTATGTTTTTTCGTTTTTATTCTATTACTTTCGAAAGATTGTCTTTAATTCGGGCCTCGTAACATCATAAATACGAATCGAAAAAAATTCCATTTATATACGGAATTGAAGACAAGATGTCTAGCTTCACAATGATATAAAAATTATTAGAATGCGACCTTTGGTTATAATTCTATAGCTATGTAAAGTTTGTCTTTATTTCCACCTATAAAATCGTCAATACTTACAACATGTATGCGGCATTGCAAAAGGTCGTTCATCGCACTTTTCCAAGAAATCATAATCTCGAACCAGTTGACAAATAAGCACATGTCAACCCAAATATGGTTATGTTGTTTGACTTTTCAAATAAACGCTAACCTCGAACCATAACTGATGAAAATATGTTGATTAGTTTGTGTGCCGTTTGGTTTCACATGCCTCTCAGAAAGGTAAAATTGTATCTTTATTTCTGTGAATAAATCTGCGCATTTTATATAGAATAAAAGATTATTCTTTTCGGTTTATTGTGATATAAAAATTATGAAAATGCATTCAGTATTTTAGCCGTGATAAATGTTTTAGAAGTTGTGAAAATCGCCGATTGTTTCAAAATTTATGAAGTGTAAACATGACCTTTTTCACGGCGCTTGCTGTGTCTTTATTATTTTTTTGAGATTTTCTAATTTTATATGGGAATGTAGTCCATTGTTTCCCCTTTATTTTGCCGTATTTATTTTTGAAAACAAACTATTCGCTCACATGATATGAAGTGCGGGAGTAAGGCGAGTTAGCGATTTTGTCCCCCGTCTCGCGAGATGCGAGGCAGATAGCAGTCTCGGGCGAGGCAAACCCGAGGCAATACAAACACGTGGGTGAAAATAGCCTCAAGCGAATTAATGCTTCGGGGGCTAAGCCCGACAAAATTGGCCTTTTGTAAAGCTAATTATCAATGCGTTACGGGTCAACAATGCACACGCAATTTGGTGTGAATTTTACTTGATATTTCGACCGGACATTCACACAGACTCGTTATCGTGGCTATCTGCGAGATGTATGTAAACAAGTTTTCATGTGGCGATATACGGACACACTTCGTCTCGCATTTCGCCTGGGGGGCAAATATAATTATTACTGACCCGGTAAATGCACTAAGTCCAACGTACGGGTCTCGCCAAGGGTTCTAACATTTTTCTCTATGAGCCTCCCGGATAATTCCGTCGCCCGCATGTTAAGGGTTAATATTATTGATATGAGCACATGTGCACATATTACATTTGCCTAGCAACCATTGTTTCACCGCCACTTCCCGTATTTTGTCTTCTGTGACGTCATAAAACGATTGTTCGTGACGTCACTGAAGCTTGACGTCGCAAGAGAAGTGGGCCGTTTTCTAACTATTTTTACGGATAATGAGTAATAAAGAAATTATTACACTAAAAGTGTGCCATATGACTTTTACGAAACTCGTGCAAATTTATATATAACACACATTCGTTTCGTAAAAGTCATATGACACACTTCCTCGGGTAATAATTTCTATTTATGTCACCAAACTTTATTAGTTTCAATGTATTCAATAATAAGTGACTTACGATCGCTTCACTTTCATCGGCCCTCCCTTGATGGTTTCCTTGGCTGTCTGTGATTGGCCGAGAGCGTCTCTTAGAGACTGGATCGTCCTCTCTACAAACATTTCAATAAACCAATGGTTAGAAAATATCTGGTTTATCTAGTGATTCAGAATACATATTATCACTTGACAGCATTTACATCATTTCAAAATTTTCACTTGTTATCATAAATTCAATGTCATAGATTTTGTCAAGCAATTAATGTTTCAAAATCAAAACTAAATTCTCACAGCAAAGAGCTTTCAAGCACAGAAGCCAACATTAAAACTAAATTAATCTTAAGGAAAATAGCTTTCAGGTCCAGAAGCAAGTTCCCTATGCAAGACTCCAGTCTCCATCACTGGCGAATTAAAGCCTTGCAGCATTTCTTTCACTTTCCATGCTAACATAGCACCCGAAATGCATAGTGGGCTCTGATTCTCTAGCAAAGAAACATTATGAAAATGCGGCAAGGCTTAAACTAGCTACTGACAGAGACTGGCTTAACTAAAGCCATGTGGAGGGAAGTTTGTACAAAAGGAATATTTAGTCAAAGGACGAGCCCTAATTCATCAATAAATGTTGCTCTCTCTCAGAAAATAAAACTTCAGTGATATCCTCGTACCTGGGAACTGTGAACTATGATCCTCCATGTACTGTAGAACAAAGGCATCAGCGTTGACGATCTGAAAGCGATGTTTGAAGACCTCAATAACGGCGCCGATGTAGAAGTCTTGGGGACCGTAGAACTCGGGTTTGTCGGGGGAGGTGCCTGGCTTTGCAACTCGCGTCCTTTCCAAGAACTTTCCTCCGATGATTCCCGAATTTCTCACTGGAGGTTCGTACACTGTCATCATGTCATCAGCAAGACGGTACGAGATAATGAAGCGGCGACCTCTTTCCTCGGGGCGCACAGAGTCCTGCACATGAAACAAGTAGGATGTCAACTCAAGTGTGCAGAGTGTGAAAAATATGTTTTCAATTTTGACCCCCAAGTTGTGTATATTTTTTTTTACCCATTTTAGTCCTGTGGCGGAATATTCGGACCCTCTAGCTCGCAGCGGTATTTTGGCCTTAGAATGAGCATGATCAAACATTGTGGGACTGGTTTCAGTGACGGATACAGGGGTACAGGGAACCCGAAACACCCCTTTGGAAATTCTTGTAAATTTAACCCCCAATGAAACACCACTTTCTCTTATATCTCTTTAAAATGTCCTAAAAACGTAATCACTTCCCTTTGGTAATATTTCTAGCTTATTTAGGTTCATTTTCAAAATGATATTGATCATTAAATATAAGGTTGAGAGTAACAAAAAAAGAATGGATCTCGCATTACCCCTATGAGTCTAACAACACATTTCGGAACATAAACAAATAAAATCCATCTCACCATGACAGCCTCAAATCTGAGGACTTTGTGATCGTTCTCCAGCATCTTGATGAAGTCTTTCTTCGGTGGTTGAGGCACCAGGGATAGACAGGACTGGAGGGAATCCTCCATGGAACCGAAGTTGTTGTACGGCGGAATCTCCTGTACACATACACATGAACTTGTTAGCAAGGAGAGATGGAGGTATATCAGCTGATAAATAGAATATCAGAAATACATGCCATTTAGACAGTGAACAAATCTAACATTGCTATATTTGAGATAACACAACCTTCAATAACACAAAGTCTTGCAACTTTTGCGGGATTCAAACCCACACCCTGAGAGTCAGGCACCTATCGCCAGCACTTACCATACAAACAGCTTACCACAAGACCACGGGGCCTCAACAGACTCGAGGTCCAACAGTTAAGCTATTTTTACATTCAGTACCCTTCTGATAGATGTTAAATTGGCACAGCTCCCAAGGCTGAATGCATTAGATATACATGCCATAGTATAGATAGTGAAAAAATCTAACATTGTTACTTTTGGGATAATACTACCTTCAAAAGTACAAATTCTTGTACTTTTTCGGGCCGAATCCCTTGTTAAATGTGTTCTTGAGGGTGTGGGTTAGAATCTATTTACAACGGGTGGATAAAAGCCTGAACAGTGACAAAAAAGATCCTGGATGAGAAATTACTTTCTATGGGAGAGGATTGTGTTTAATTTGAATGCGAACCTTGAGCTTTATTCCATTTTGTCAGATGATTAAAAATTTACTTACCATTCTTGGCAGGTCCTTCGGCAAGCCCTTGATGTCTACAGTGTTGAAGTCTGTGATTCCGAAATTGTGATAATAGAAAGCTTTTGTAAAATTGTCACAGGCATAAATGATGAATCGTCGGCCGTAGATGGACACAGTTTTGCCAATTGAAAAGTCCTTAGGTGTGAAATAGTCCTTCACTTCATGATCAGAGAGCTCCATGACAACAGCTGGGAAGGAGGATGGAGCAGAGTTGCGGTTCTTGGGAACCTTGTGTCGGCCAATCAAAACTGGGAATGGATCACGGCCATCATTGGGTGTGTGCATTTCTCTGACTTCCAGGGTATCATCAACAAGGTAGTACTGAAATTCAAATAAAATGTCACTGAAATGATTTCCTAAAAATCTATTCATTCAACCTAAACATATTTAGGGACAAGAATTTAAACATTATCTACCAAATTTGATGAAAGATGTTCATTACACTGTGAAGAGACTGGCTAATGGCTAGCTTGTCACTTTTGCAACTAGCCCTATCAGAAATTTAGAGAAATTGGTTGAACTTGGCAGGCAGCTATTTCAAAACTGATCCCACCTGATGAAGGAGTAAGCATATACTCCGAAAGGTTGTGTATCTTGAAAATAACAAAGTTGTTTATAATATCAAAAGGCTTGGTTTTCTTATGTATTCCATGCCCACTTAAAGACTTGAGACGCCAGAAGTCAATAAATAGCCAATAAATACTTACATGTAGAATGAACGACCTCATCTCGCCAAACATGACGTCCCGATCATCCCAAGCACAGAAGAAGCGTAGAACTTTTCTGTCAAGTTCCAGAAATTGCCTGGTTTTGTCAAAGGAACTGGGTGTGTTAAATGTGCGGAGAGCGGCAGCGTTCTTGCGGCGTTCGATATACGGATCAGAAGGTGCCAACTCTGGCTCATTGACAACGATACCTTCGCTATCCAGGAAGTCCTGAAAGAGTTCAAGCAAGAGATCAAGCAAGAGATTAAAAAATGTTATTTTAATTATTTGGGCTTCTTCTAAATTTTACAGTTGTAAGGGATCTTAAAGAGCCATCACTGATGTTGATGAAAATATCAAAATTTTTCCAAAAATCTATCTCCGTGAAATAAATACACTTAATTTTTCCCTAATTTTTCCAACTGAAAATAAGCCGAGAAATTGCATTAATTAGTAAAGGTGTTTTCCAGTCTAAATATAGATCCAGTCTATTACTTTCAAGCGCAAAGCATTATGGTCTAGCTCACACACAGTAAACCCGAAAGAATAACAAAAAATATGAGCAATGAAAGAAATCGAAATATATAATTTTTTTATGGTTATTTATTTACCATTTCATTTAATTATGTATTTGCTACAGATATTGGAATAATTGTTTTACTGAACTAGGTATTTTTCTTGAATTTTATAATTAATGAGAGTAAAAATTTGTCATAATTTGCTGGTCTTATCTCAATAAAAATAACATTAAACGGGAAATAATTTGTATATTCTCAGGACATTTAGAAACATAGTTTGTAAAGCAATCGTCACATTCAGTAATGTGTGACAAGGGTACTTTGCAAGAGAGACACGTGCAGCACTTGCAACACATGGGTTGTTATGGCTTCGGAAGCGCTTGCTGTTTGTGTAGTACGTATTACGCAAAAAAGGGGACTCTGTTTATATACGTCAGATACCCGTAGCGCGCGCTAGTCGAAGTGATACTTCTCTTTGAAACCAAATTGCAATACATTGTTGTGATATGAAAATTATTTAACATATGCCATGTTGTAGATAAAAGATTTCTCTGGCAAATGACGTTATAAGAATATTTTCCAAAAATTTGAAACACTAACATCTGTGATCTAACAGCCCGAAAAGACCACTGACAAAAAATCTTTACACTGAATAACATGTTCAACTACGTAAACCATGTGAACTAAGTAAAATATTAGGTCTGAAGGGTACTCAGATGTCTCACAGTTTTCTCATCTGTCAAGAAGGGTTCAAGGGGTTTGAACCACCCCCTTAGAAATTTGGAGCATGTAAATGTGATGGACCCTGTTGGTAAATCCACCCTGATCCCCTTTCAATATGTGAATCACCACTATCCCAACCCACTTTCAAAATTTCTGGTTTCGTCTATGATCAAGTTTTGCTCACCCTTGTGAACTTGTCACAGCTGGTGACATGGAACACCTTGCCATAGAAGGTGATGTTGAGACCCAGGTTGATGTCTTTCCAGTGCCAATTGTCTCCCTGGTCGTTCTTTGGTAGCTGTTGTCTCTTGATCAGTTTACCTACAGATTGAAAATACAAACACTGAACATCTTTCATGGTGCATGACCTAAATTGACAATTTTACGTTGGATTTAAAAGCAGATGTGTTGCAAAATTAGAGTTATATAAAAAATATCATTTTAATGTACTCATGATGTTCAGTGTCAAACTTAATAAAAAAAAGATTCACCTATTTATGCAAAACTTTACAATTGTATCAAAAAGTAAAGGACGGAGTATCCTACCTTGTGGCATACCACTGTTTTCTACATGGGGCTCAACCACAGCAATTGTATCATCTTCCAAATAGTAGTAGATGTCAACTGGGCGAACACGATAAAACTCGTCAGGAGATTCATTTACAGTCTGCTTGAAATAACCATTGAACCTCAACACCTGAAACATAATGACAAGAAACATGAAACAAATATGTAAGCAAAGGAATAATAATTCCCTTATATAGCACATTTATCAGTACATAGCAGAAAAAACAGACTTAAATGCCTCATGGATCTATCTATTTTCACAAATTTTATATCAAAAGATGAAAATGTTATTTCACGGTTAGGGTTAAAACATAAAACTTAACCCATCTCCCCCAAATCAAATTGTACTCTATTCATTCGTCCAAAGTTACCTTCTTGTCCCACGCTACATGGCCTGGTACAAAGTCCTCCGGTGGAGCCTGCTTTGCCTGTCCATAGGTGAGTGTTGGGTTGTAGTTGGCCAACTCATCAAGATCAGCCTGGTTCAGTTGATTGTGAATCAGGTACTCTCCTCCTATACCCACTTCAGGTTTCTTCTGGATAGCATAGCCATTTTTGTAGCCTAGAGAATGAGGTCTGTGATATTTGCCACGCTGAAAATAAACAAAATATATGCTTACACTTGTCTGCAATGAACTGGAATTAATTTTCAATAAAATACATAATTTTATGTTTATTTAAAACTTACATTGTGTATGATTGATTTGTTGCCGAGAAACTCGAAAGTGCAACTCCATGATTGGATAACATAAGTATACAACTGGTTGTGCAGGATTTAGCAATCTGTCGACGGAAGTTTAATGTTTAAGAATTGCACATCTAAGTGTAAATTTAACATTTTGTACCTAAATTAATTATTAACGTTACATAATCATTATTTCTTAACCGATTTGCTCAAATTTGGAAAATAAGCTCACCATATCGTATATAAACAGAAAATGATTGCAAAAATCTAGATTTTGAATTTTGAAAATATTGTCAAAACAGCGATTCGAACCCCTTTGGCTTTGGCCTTAGGCAAACTTATTAAATTAAGAGAAAATGAGGAGAGGAAAATCTCACTTGCCATTGTCATTGATTAAAAATGATGATTCGATGTCTGGAATCTGCAATTTGTTTTTCTTCAGAAAAATATTGTTGTGTTTTTTAAAATATAATATTTTATTCAATGGGAGTGTAACTTTCAGGGGTTTATATACATGTAGTAAGTAAGTATATTATAAACAATAATGTCTGTGGAATTAATAAAATGACAGCCCATATTCAAAGATTATTTGCCTATTAAAAATATTCAGAATTCAATTGGGCATTGTTATTGACAAATAACAGTTAAATTGATTAGTCTGCAATAGAATTATCAAATTAAATTATATTTAAAAATATGTAGAAACACAAGCGCCGGTAATAGTACACATGGCTGTAGTTAGATAGCCTGATCAATGAAAATGTCTTCATGCGTTGAACATCTTGAGTTCGAGAAGTCTCCTCACAAACTAAGTTAGACTCTGAAACTTCGTTAGAGTGCATGTGAGAAAACAAACAAACTAACAACATTAACTTACTGTTGGGTCATTGAATGAATTTCCGGGAAGAAACGGTAAACCTTCCATCTTCAAAGTACTGCCTTCCCTTTGGCAGGTGATATGCAAACTCAAAGTGTTTCAGATGTTTGGTTGTTGATATTCAATGCTTGCGTCCCTGTTGCCGGGTGTTGCTAAGGGACGAACTCCCGTTAGAATCTCGCGTTATTTGGATTAAGCATTTTCTTGCCTCACGGTTAAAAGAGTTACAATACTACTTGCCTGTTACTTACTGTAAAACTTCAAACAAAATCCGAAAGCCTCAACCGATTTGTTCAAAATATTCGAAAAGTTATTGTTTTAATTTGTATTGTATTGTAAAATGTATTTGTAACTTTTGACAATTAAATTACATCAAAATTAGTGAGCTAAATATCTTAAAGACTTGCTGCACATATTTTATAAATAAAATTGCATTGAAATTGTCTTTTTAAAGTAATTTAATATTAACATCAAATTACTTTTAGTTACAACGTGTCAATATGAAACTAAATAAAAGATAGTTCTTTCGTGTAAATTAGCCACCGGTCCATAATATATATTCTATCTATAATGATATTTCTGTGAAAAAATGTATTTGATGCAATATTAAAGGGGCACGTTTTTTTGCATGTTTTATTTTTTTTCAAATTTCCCATTTATAATGATAGTTTATGCCATTTATATAAATTTAGGGGGTAAAACATCTTATTACACAAACCATGAAACCAAGTATCCGTAGTGGTCATAACGTGCGTATAAAACAAACATTGAATGGCGGCCATTTTATAATGTCAACACATTTTATATTTCGAATTACAAAAACGATTCCCATGGCTTTACCGAACCATGTACACTAATTTTTAAACTTGATTTTCCGAAGAGAGAAGGGTGTTTTACTATTAGTGATATTATTTTTTAAATACTTTCATCAACTTATTTGAGCGAAAATAACGTGTTAATTACTGTTACATTACAGTTATTTAACATAATTTCACAAAAATAGTAAGGTTTTTCTGTCGTTTTTATTTCAGGGACATTACAAGAGGTGCAAATTCGATATCATGAGCGTAAATTTTGAGCAGGGAAATTATGACAGCAACATGTGTTCAGTATATCACTAAAAATCAATGATTGAATCGTAACCATAACTATAACGTACAAACACATTTCGGAGAATTCTAAGAACTGGTACACGATATAGATGGTTAAAAATTTGTAAGCGACACATATATACAGAGAGTTGCCATGACTCCAAAGTATTTGGGTAAAAAAGGTTTTCTGTATTTATAATAAATGTGTATATCCCATACATAAATATCCCAGATTCCTCTATGAAGTTGGTTGGAACATTAAAATAGATAAGTAATATTGAATACCTGTGATAGTAATATTGCTAAACTGTAACTGTTAGTGCTGTTAATTACATTCAATGACCTATGACTAGTCTATCATTATTAGGTAGCTAAACTGTAAACTATTAGTGCTTACTAATGTGCTGTCAAAGACCTGTCACCTGTGTATGAACAGAATTTAAAAATGAATAATGAAAAAAGTTTTTCTGTATTTATAATAAATTTGTGTATGAACAGAAATAAAAAATGAATAATGAAAAAAGTTTTTTTTTATTGTTTTTATTGATATTGAATTTGTGACTAATACAATTTTGTGACGTTTATATCTGTGACCTTTTTCCTAAGCAAATTTAGGATTTTCTTCATGTGTTTTTTTTTCCAATCACCAAAAATACCCACATAGAACCCTCCTTTTAACCCCTATTACATGTGATAAAAATATTGTTTGTGTGATAACAAGATATTGAGTGAAAAGATAAGATAAACAAAATAAAGCTCGCTTTTTTCATCCTAAAAACCTCCTAAAAGTGAAAAAAGTCATTTGCAAATTGGTCTGACACAATTTAAAAAAATTTCTAGACTATAGCCTACATCAGACACCAAATCATACTAATCATATTTTACTTCAAATTCTACCTTGAATCTCAAATAAAAAATCGAATTAGATTACTCTGTCTTTTGGTTTCAAATTCACGTAGTGGTTATTATTATTCCAAAATAGAAGTCAGGAGAGAGCGATTTACAGATCCTACTTTAAAATAAAAACATTACACATGCGCCAACAGAGTATCCCACAAGCGAAATAAGTCGCACGGAAATAGCATTTTCAAAATTTTACCTTCATTAGAGAAGATTTTGATGTGATGGAATGCTGTCGAATTCGTGATGTCACCTGTGAAAATCAACGTTTTCCAGCTCTTGTTTGTTTGTAATAATGGTTGATTAGGAAGTGGCAATAATGACGGAGGTAATAAACATAATTTTTATGTAAAAGTTTTAAATATATATGAAATGGAAAGTTTTAGAGCCCGTCTAAGTCACACTTAACGTCTTGCAACAAAATTTACATGTATTTTTAGGAGACCGGTCTTGGCTTTTTTTTGCCGTATTCTGTATTCTGGAAATGAGATAGATCACTTTATTTTCATTATCTCAGATCTGTTTTTGAATAGGTTTATGTGATAATTCCAATTTTATATATCCATTGCTTAATTAATAATTATTGCTTTTCTGAGTTTCATTTAGGTGTCAGAAATAAATTTCACTGGCCAAGTATTTTGTCCTTGGGGAAACCTACATATCGAGATAATATATACTTATCATATAATTATATCATGTACATGATTTGTATTATAATCTGATTTTAGTATCTCATTTTTGTTTCAACCAGGTCTAGCTTGATCTAACTTTGACATTTAGAAATTTTAATGGCTCTAAAAAATACCACCCTTTAAAAATCAAGTAGGGCTAGCGCAATTGACCTTTTATGTTGTAGAATGGATGATTTGTCAAGTGGAGCAATTTATTTGAATTTTGGCTACAGACTAGAATGAATATTGCTCACCGCGAGTTGGAAATTAGACAACGTAATGCTCTGTTAAACATTCGTTCGAGCGTAGCCCAGCATAGAGAATCGTCTAAGTTGAAGTAGGATATAGGACTGGATTCTATTCATCCATCTGTCAATCTATTTGTTCATTTCAAAACTAGAACTTTTAACTGATTGCACAGAAACCCGCAGTTCAGAGCATGGGTTGCAAGGTTACGAATTGTGGCCAGACATTCTTCCATACGTTCTACTTATAAACGGAAATAGAAATATAATGGTTTGGGCATTTATTTTACATTGTGAGACAAAATAAAAGTTTGAATGAAAATGGGCTACCGTTTTTCAAAAACTTTAAATTTATTTCTAATGGTTTCTGTAAACCCCTGTAAAGGATGTCCTTTATTACTTTTATGTGATATTTAATAATTCAAATAACTAAAATAATTGGTAAATGTAAAAAAAAATCATTATAGTCCTTCAAACATGTTTAAAAATTACTATTGTTATTCAGTGCATTTAGGGCTGAAATTGCCAATTGATCAGTTGCTATGGCAACACAATCAAGCATCTAAACAACAGGATTTCTAAAATGAATGTACATGGTTCAGTTAAGCTATGCAAGTCCTCTTCCCATTGAACGGCCATTTTAAGGTGTTCAAGTAATTCAAGTGATCTGACTGATGTAGCGATACATAAACACTCAGAAAAGAGTTTAGAATATGGTACAATGATGGAATGGTCAATCATCATGGTGTCTAAATTTTCAAAATCGAAGAAAACCTGGAAATCTTTTTTTTTTGCTTTTTCATCACACCATTTTCTTCTGATACAGATTACCGTTTTCTATGGATACAACTTACCAGGTCGAGTAAATAGATGTTTTACCCTCTTACTTAACAATATATAACAAAATAAATGGAAAATTTGAGAAAAAATAATTTGGGAAAAATATGCTACAGCAAAGGAGAAACCCTTATTACTAAATCACATCTTCATTTCCAGATCAAGACTGGTTTGGTAACATTACACGATGGGCGTGGAAAATCTCAGCCAATCAGATTGCAGCTGTCATCCGACACACTTATCATACAGAAGGAAGAGTGGGTCAATGCGCCCATGGAGGAGGAGGATGAAGTGTTTCTCAACATGGTATGTAGTTCTTACTGCTTGACAAACAAGACAAACCTGAAATGATAACTATCCTGGTTACAGGGCTTCTATATTTTTTTAGGAGGCCCTGAATCAGTATAGTTATCATTTTAGATTTTCTTAAGTTTGTCAGGCAGTAGAGATGTTTGTGCAACTGAAGACTTGCAGTACAAGATACAACCAGGCAGTGAAGAATGTTAAATATACAGTCAACTTCCTGGACCCCATATATCTGGAAACCCGGCCATCTGTACAGTAATATTTCAGATCTTCTCTAGGCATTTCTATGCAAATGATGATCCGCACGACTCGCTTTCAGGATGATTTTCAACTGTAACGAAGTTGTGGAAATAAACAGGGTTTGACTGTATATTTATATAGAATGACGCTGTTATCAAAGTAATAATATACTCAAGACCTCTTCTCTTCGTATTATTGATAAATGTCAAAACGTATGCAAAGTTCAAGCAGCTACTTTTTATCTATTTGGGCCTTTAATTGCATGGAAATCACAATAGATTCTTTTTCAGAAGGGATCCTCCTTGGGGTACATATAGCATAAAAATCCTAATTTTTAACCTGATGACAGATTGTAACTTAATTTTTAAAAATAACAGTAAAAATAAGTTCAAAAAACACAAAATAAGTGTTTTCCGAACGTGTGACCACCCTGTGTAGAGCCCCATCCCAGCGCAAACCAAGGGATGTAACTCTAATCTCACCACTTATCAATCTGTCATTGACCAGACAAGACGTGTTTTTGTTTGAGAGACCTTTTGACTTGAGTTTCACAATTTGATGAAAATGGACAAGACTAAGAATACTGTATGTGTGGTAACCCCTTTTTATTCGTAGAGGCGAATGTTTAGGTTACTTATATGGTTTTTGTCGCGTTGTAACTTCGTTTTTCAATTCGCACGTGCTTCGTATGCTTCGAATAATGGCGGATGGAAAACGCTCAAAATGGCGGATCTCAAACAAAATGCAATGTGTTAGTACTTTGCTATTCTTGTATTGAGATTTGTTTGTTTTGGAGGTTCTTTATCATGCTTCGCATTTTAGGGCAGCACTTTACTGATGAGGATTTCTCCCTTTTTGAATTTTTTCATTCTCGGGGTTATCGTCTCAGTCGGCAAGATATACTAGGTATATTCATGCTCTATTTCTTTCAGTGGCTTACTATTTATTACTTGCCGAGTGCTTAGTTATTATAGTAGCGCCTCTGCGTTTGTTTGTATGATGCACTTTTATGAAACATAAACATTGCACTTACACACATGCACACCCCTAAACATTCTGTGTTTGACTTGCAGTCTTTCACCGAATGTGTGGGGTGCAAGTCCCGCATCCCCCCTGCTGACAAGCACGTCAGGTGCTTAGCATGCCTGGTAGAGGATGAGCACGACGACTCTACCTGCCAGCTGTGCCTCAACTTCACACCAAGGGCGAAGAAGGAGAGGGGCATTGACATGCTCTTCTTCCGTAACCTCCAGAAGGCAGGGCAGGAAATTAAAGGGGCCATCCCACCCTCTAAAGAGAAAAGGTGTAAGTCAAAGGGTAAGGGGAAAAAGAAGGTGCAATCCACTCCTGTCCCCTCTTCCTCATCGGATGAGGCGGATATGGAGGTGGGGTCACCGGCTGTGGGGGGTTCGCCTCCCCCTCCAGTTCTTTCTCCACAACCACAGACTAACGTAAACGTTGCTGTTGCTAACACACCCATGACTAATACTAATCTGGACGCGGCAGCTATCGCTACCATAATCCAAGGGCAGATGACGGGGATGGTGGGGTCGATGATGGAACAGCTCTGTAAGGAGTTGACCGTCGTGGCCCTGCCGGACCTTGATGCCCAAGGGTCGGCCGGCACTCGTGCAGGTAACGACCTCGGGGGCACTACTGAACCGGGCGCAGGCCCCGGCAAGGTAGTGGCTCCCGACGTAGGCATCCGAGAGACTGCTCCGGCTCTGCCTCGTGCTCAAGTAATCAAAGCCCCCTCGTCGGTGCAAGGTGCCGAGGTGCCGAGCACGTCGAGGGGCGCCGTTAACCCCAAGGGCAAGAGCGCCGGTGCTTCGGCGCCGGTGCCGTCGCAGCCCCGGGGACCGGCTCCGGTCGGGGGACGAGCGCCGGTGAGCAGCGCCGGGTACCGCATCCCTCTCAAACGGACAATCCGAGATCGGGCTTTGGACACTGGGTCACTGCAGAGTGGCTCCGGTGCCGGGGACCCGGAGGAGGAGGAATCCGAGTATTCAGAGGAGGATGAGGAATCCGGCCGTGCTGTTTCGCTCGCCGAGCTTCTAAAGGAGACGCGTGACCGAATAGCGATCGCTATCCCGCAGACGCTTGTTCCCGTTCCGGAGCAGGTCACCGAGGAGTTCCGACTTCCGGGGGAGGCTTTTGCTCCCAGCAAGCCTCCGGCGACCAGGCTCCGCATCATCGACAGCTTGTTGGTCGAGGCGATCAATCCTCTTCTTTCTGGTGCCCGTACGAAGGCTGATTTGCCTGAACTCAACAAGAGGTACCAGTTGGGAGAGGACGGTCTCTTCGACCTTCCGGTTGTGGACGAATGCGTCCTGACCTCCGTCACCCTGTCCGGCGCTCAGGCGCAGCCTTCTGTAGGCAAACAGGGCCGGCGACTGCCTCCATTTCTGTCGCAGGCTGCCATGTTTAAGGCCGAGTTCCGTGCCCACGAGGACACATATAGGAACGGAGCCCAACAACTGAGGGTAGCAGTGCACGGGGCCTACCTTGCTGCTATGCAGGCTAAGGACCTGGCAGAGATGCAGGAACTGGGCACTAAGGTGACCACGTTCCAGAAGCAGTTGGCGGAGGTATCAAGTTATCTGGCTCGGGACTCAATCAGGAGTGCCTCGAGTCAGATAATGGGCGCAGTTATGGGGATGCGCCGGCTGTGGCTAGCGACGTCTAAGTACTCGCAGTCCACACGCCTCACCTTGCAGAACCTGCCTTTCAGGTTGGGGTCAACCCTCTTTCCTGGATCGCAGGCCGTAGTCAAGGAAGCCGCCGAGCAGAAGGTTGCCTTCGAGGACTCTAAAGTGCTCCTCGAGGAACCAGCTCCGCAAGAAAAGCGAGTGCGGTCTTCCCCCCTTGATGACCTATACCCCACGCCGGGGGGTTCCGGTCGAGCTTCTTGGAATGGCCCTATGGGCAACAAGAAGAGATTCAAGGGGAAGGGAAAGAAAGGGCAATTCCGTGGGCATAAAGGCCAGCGGAATTTTCGGAGCCGAGGGAAGCAAAACAAGCCGACCTAGGTCCTCCGAAGCCCGAGTCACCACCCAAAATTCCAGCAGCTCGAATGCTGCCGGAGACGGGGGTACACTGTCTTTCCAGAGATCTTCCAGTGGGGGGCAGACTATCTCACTTCATCTCAGAGTGGGAGAAAGTCACCTCAAATACCTGGGTCCTGTCCACACTCAGGGAGGGCCACTTACCACTTTGGAAGTACGACCCACCGACTTTCTCCGGGATACGGCACACGAAGGTGCCCGAGTTGCCCGAGAAGGCGGAAGTCCTTCGTGCCGAGGTGCAGGCTTTGCTAGACAAAGCAGCCATCGAGGTAGTACCGAAGGGTCAGGAACAGAGCTTATTACTCGACCTACTTCCTGGTACCCAAGAAGGACGGAGGGTTCAGACCGATTCTCAATCTGAAATATTTGAATCGCAGTCTACAGGTTCCAACGTTCAAGATGGAAACCTTGAGAACGGTCATAGCGTCAGTAGAGAGGGGAGATTGGCTGTCGTCAATAGACCTCAAGGATGCTTATCTCCATGTTCCAATGCACCCCGACTTCAAGGAGTTTCTTCGGTTCTCCTTCGACGGGGCTTGTTACCAATTCCGGGTGTTACCCTTCGGCATTTCAACTGCTCCGAGGGTATTCACCAAGTTGATGTTGATACCGGCGCAGGTCGCAGGGCAGGTGTTGTCATCCGTACCTGGACGACTGGCTGATCAGAGCCTTGTCTCGAGAACTAAATCAGGAAGCCACCCAGCAGGTGTTAGACATCTTGCTCAAGCTGGGTTGGATCATCAACCTGAAGAAGTCAGACATAGCCCCCAGACAGGACCTGGTCTTTCTGGGCGCAAGGTTCGATACGGCCTCCGGTTCCGTGTCCCTGGCCCCGGATCGGGTGCCCAGAGTGATCGGGGCAGTCCACTTGTTCCTTCAATCGCCAACCCACACAGCCAGGACTTGGCTTCAGTTGTTGGGGCATATGGCGGCGACAGTGGACGTGGTTTGGAGAGCTCGCTTGAGTATGAGACCGGTTCAGCAAGCGCTGGCACGAATGTGGTCACACTCGGACAGCTTCGAGAAGGTTCTAACCACACCGGTTTGGGTGCTAGAGCATCTTCGGTGGTGGGTTTCCGAGAGCAACCTTCTCAAGGGTCTACCGCTAGAGCTTCCAACGCCTTCGGTCACCATCCAGACAGACGCCTCCCTATCAGGCTGGGGGGGAGTCCTGGAAGACCTGACAGCCTCGGGCCTTTGGTCACAGGAGGAGTCGAAATTGCACATCAACGTGCTAGAGCTCAGGGCAGTTCGACGTGTGTTCGAGTGCTTCAAAGAGCGGATCAGGGGGCTTGTGGTTCGTCTAGAGATGGACAACCAAACAGCCATATCCTACATTCTGAAACAGGGCGGCACAGTGTCTCCATCTCTCCTTCAGGAGTCGTGGCAGTTCCTACTGTGGTGCGACCAGTTCAGCATTCAGGTGGTCCCTGTTTATCTCCCGGGAGTGGACAACGTCCGTGCGGACGCTTTGTCTCGGCGCATCCTAACACCTCACGAGTGGATGCTCGACCGGGGGATATTCGGAACTATCTCCCTGTTGTTCGGGTCGTTCCAGGTGGATCTGTTTGCGTCAGGGATGACGAATCAGATACCTGTGTTCTGTTCAAGAATTCCAGATCCAAGGGCTCTATCCAGAGACGCCTTCGCGATCGACTGGACGGACAGAGTACTATGGGCGTTCCCGCCGGTACCTCTGATCCCCAGGGTTCTTTCTCAGTTGACCAATCAACCAGCTCGCCTCCTGGTGCTTATCGCACCACTTTGGACGGCTCAGAGTTGGTTCCCGTCCGTTCTCAGGTTTCTCGTGCAGCCTCCTGTACTGTTACCCTCGAGACGAGACATACTATTTCAGGAAGGGGCGCCACACCCGAATCCCAGGATTCAGTGGGTGGCTTGGCCACTGTCCGGAATCGCCTCCAGGAGAGCGGTATTCCTGCACGAGTTGCAGACACAATACTGGCTTCGAGGAGGGATTCGACAAACCTTCAGTATGAAGATCGATGGGCCTGTTATGCGCGCTGGTGTGGCGATAGAGGGCTTCTCGATCCCTTTTCTACAGATCTAGTCGCTGTTTTGGAGTTCCTCCAGTCCAGGTTAGATGCTGGTTTATCATCCAAAACTGGCTCTCACAGTAGATATCGCTTGTGTTCATTATTTTGCTAATAACTGTTGAAGAATGATTTTGAATGATAAATAAAATCTCACCCTCGAGTCTTCTGATATCAAATATATCAACACTCGTTGATTAAAGTCAAAATATCCTCGGCAAGCCTCGGATATTTGTAACTTTAATCAACTCGTGTTGATATATTTGATATCAGAAGACACTTGGGTGAGATTCTCTATTTATCATCCAAAACTGGCTCTCACAGTAGATATCGCTTGTGTGAGATCAAGCGATATCTACAAGCGATATCTACATTGTAGATATCGCTACAATCAAATCGTCATAATCCTATTACATCATCAGTTAATGACATCACAAGGGGATACTCTACGGCTATTTCTGCTTTCCACATACCAGTGGACGGTGCTCTTTTGGGATCGCATCCACTGGTACAGCGTTTCTTAGCAGGCGTGGACAGGATACGTCCGGTTGTCCGGCGTATCAGCCCCACTTGGGACCTTTCAATTGTTTTGGATTGGCTCTCAGGTCCGGGGTTCAAAGACTTGAACGCACTGTCACTGCAGCTTCTGACGTGGAAGGCCGCTTTTTTGGTGGCTTTGGCGTCGGGCAGGCGGGTAGGCGACATCCATGCGATGTCTGCTGATCCCGAACTGACTGTCTTTCATAAGGACAGAGTCAGTATCAGGCTGCCCGACAGCTATCGTCCCAAGGTCGACCACTCGTTCCATGTGACGGCTCCTATCGAACTGCCGACTCTTATGCAGCCGGCCTCTTCGGGGTCCACTGGAAACCATGCACACATTTTGGATGTGCGCAAGGTTCTTAAGACTTATATCAGACGTACCAGGGCTATCCGTAAGGATCAGCAACTGTTCTGTTGTTACGGAGGTAGCAAGCCTGGTTTGCCGGCGTCAAAGCAGTCAATATCCAGGTGGATAGTGTCTGCCATTGTCATGGGCTACGTTCACAAGGGCTTAGAGGCCCCAGGTCAGTTGAAAGCTCACTCGGTTAGAGCGGTTGCGACGTCTAAGGCGTTCGCTGCGGCTCTGCCCATCGAAGAGATCTGCTCCGCCGCTATCTGGAGCCGGCCGAGCACGTTCATTCGACACTACCAACTAGACAGGCACTCTAGAGAGCGCGCTCGGTTTGGTCAGTCGGTTCTCTCAGGTGGGCAGAGTTGACACTCTCTAGCTGATTGAGCTTTCGAGTTATTGTTCAGTTTGGTTCAGTTCAGTTTTCTAATTGTTCATCCTAACCAGTTACACTGTTTTGGGCATTTATATCCTCCGCAGCAGGTGTCCCGGTGGCACTGCCTAGCGGGAAATACTTACTCCTATTGCTCCCCAATAGTCTTTTGTAAAAAAAAAGAGGGGGGGGGGGGGGGGTATTTGGCTCGAATAACGGTAATCAGGCTGGTTAGCCGATTGGTTAGTCCCCAAGGGATCACCCATCCTCAGCCCTCGGCGCGGGAGGTCACGTGATCTGGTAAGTGTGACACCTTTCTTGGATTGAGTAGAGCACTTTTAAGGGGTATTTAGTATACAGACAGAATCCACATCCTAAGTCTTCTTTGGGAGTCTGCCTTATGCTATATGTACCCCAAGGAGGATCCCTTCTGAAAAAGAATCGAACCAACCTGCAGAGGTTGCAGATTCTTTGAAGGGATCCTCCTTGGGGTACGGCCACCCACCTCCCCTTATTCTGTCTGACATGGTTAGATTGATAAGTGGTGAGATTAGAGTTACATCCCTTGGTTTGCGCTGGGATGGGGCTCTACACAGGGTGGTCACACGTTCGGAAAACACTTATTTTGTGTTTTTTGAACTTATTTTTACTGTTATTTTTAAAAATTAAGTTACAATCTGTCATCAAGTTAAAAATTAGGATTTTTATGCTATATGTACCCCAAGGAGGATCCCTTCAAAGAATCTGCAACCTCTGCAGGTTGGTTCGAATTTTCAATCTTAGCTCATTGTGACATTGATTTCCTGTTAATGAAAGAAAGGCTAGCTTGAAAAAAGATGTGAAAATATTTTAACGCTTGAAATACGCAAGATTTAATCACATGAAAAGGTAGTCATAAAATTGGTCTGTCGTCCAGACCCTAGAGCATAATATTCAATTGACTACCAGCCCATTCTAGAAAATTATAGCAAGCCTAGATAACTCAACTCTCAGAAATCAAGGCATCTTGAGGACTCCATTTTATTTAACTACTTGAACTGATTGTAAAATTTTGTTACGGAAAAGACTTGTTTCTGAAACTAAATGTTAGTCTACCATTAAATATGCAATATAATTTTGAAACTCGTTTTTCTTCTTTGTGCAGCTGCGTGAGATATCGATAGACCGAGGAGGGGGGAGTGGACTGGGCCTGTGTGTGAAGGGAGGGGCGGAACACAGTCTCCCCGTCCTCATATCCCGTATCATCAAGGGCCAGGCTGCTGACAGGTCTGGGGAGCTGCTTGTTGGAGATGCAATTCTTCAGGTAACTAAGATTCTTTTTCGGACTTGTTCCTGAAAGCTCAATTCCATACTGTTCATCATCTATAACCCATCTTCAATACCCTGATTCTGAGCACAATAACTCTCGTGGAGCCATGAATAACCAGCCAATGATAGAACTTGAAATCCTGCAATTTTGGCAGTACCTGGATGAGAGGACCAATGAGAGATCGACATTCAAATCAAGACATTTCATTGGCTGACAGATTACCAACTTCCCAATGCAAGGCATAACTCTTGCCAGTCTCCATTACTGGCTGATTTAGGCCTTGCAGTATTTCCTTAAGAAATCTGTGTTTAGAAATCCAGGCCCACTATGCATTTCTGGTGCAGCAATTCACTATCTAGGCACAACAAAGCGAGGGAAATACCACAAGGCTTAAAGGCAGACTGCGTTGAGGATAAAAATGAGATCACTTTTATCTACCTATCTACCTATGGTGTCTGCTAACGAGTAACAGACCCCAAATGTCAGACAATTGAAGTAATTGATAGTAAAGGTTACTGCATGTAAACAGTGAAACAAACCATAACTCATAAGCAGACACGCTGAACACCAAAGAAAGATAAAAGTGATCTCATTTTTATCCTGGACGCAGTGCCCCTTTAAATCAGCCAGTAATGCAGACTGGCAAGAGTTATGCCTTGTGTTTGGGAGTTGACAGATTACATGTTATGCTATTTAGCAATGAGTAACCATCCTAAAGCAGGCTCAGGATATTGTAGAAGGATTGCAGACACATATACACTGACTGAGCAGGATAGGTCAATCCTTTCCTTGAATAATGAACCACATATGTTCTTGAAAGATGGGGATTTGAAGTTTGTTAATGTAGGAAATAAGAGCTTGAATGGGGTTGAAAATAAGAATTATGCAATTTTTTCTTAGAATACCCATGATTTTCTATGCTGTAAGTGACAACAACTAGTTTTTTAAATGAATGGTTGATTAAAATGTTTTTGAAGGGAGTTAATATTTTGTTACATTGAAGAAAGAAAGTTGAGCATTGAAATATTTATAGATAAGATGAAAAATAATATTGAAGATATATTTTCATAAATGAAGCAGGATGAAAAATTATTAAACATTTGTTATCCGCAGGTGAATGGAATGAACGTAGAAGAGTACACCCATGACCAAGTTGTGACCGCTATGAAGGAGACAGAAGGCAGTATTGTCAAGTTGACCGTCAAACACTTCAGACCTGCTTCCCACTTCCTCAACAAAGGTGTGTTTACAATTTCACCACCGATGCTCGCAGGTTTCACCACAATGCATAGATACCATGGCGTTGCGGGCTTTCTCCCTGCAATAATAATAACAGTCGTGAAAATACTCTTGAAAGTGGCGTTAAACCCCATCCCAACACTTCACCTCACAATTTCATTCATCAAAGAGCGAGTTCAATAAGGACTTTTTTTATTTTTGTTTTTTGCTTACATGAAATGATAAAAAAAAATGTTGCTACTGATTTAACATATTTTAATAATAAAACATATATTTTGATAGAATATCCACGAAGTAACAAATAATTTATCATTAAACCAGTCCATCAGGAAAGATTTTCACACTCGGTAGTGCGGATAAATGGCTTCACTCCTTGTTGTTTTTTTCAATGAATGTGTTCCAGTCTCAAATTTTAAAAAGCCATGAAATTATTTCCCTTAGTTATGTTTCAACTGACTTGAGTTATAAACATGTATAAAGAGGATGTCTCCTCAGATTTTGAATATACCCTGATAAAACCCTCTCTTTAAGTATTTTTTTTATCAATTATTACTTATGAAGATTAGTGTTTTATGATTTCACTTTTTCATGCACTTATAAAAGTAGGTCGTAAATGATTGTGTAGATAATAAAATGGATTTAATATGATTTTAGTTTCATGGTAACAGTTTCTGAAATCATTAAAGATGAATTGGAAACATGATAACATATATTTGAACTTATTTCTCTTTTTATTGTGTTTTTATCTATGAACGATATTTCAACAAACAAAATAATTCTAGGTAACCATCAACGGGTAAAAACAGAAGACACACCAGTAAGTAAATTTTACTTTCTTTCAATCAAAAGTGCCCGACTCTAATGGTTGACTTCTGTCAATAATGCTATTTAAATAAACTTTAATTACCTGAAATATTGTTGTAATATCATGATTTTATCATGAGCTAGATGGTCAGAATATTCCGCCACAGGAGCTAAAATGGGTGAAATAGAAATACGCAACTAAAGGGTTAATAACATATATGTGTCAACAGGGATATCCTCTTGAATTTCGTTTTCACAAAAAATACCCCAAGAGAACCCTCCTTTTAGTTGTTACTTCCCAGTACTCTATTAGTTGTCTCCCTTTAGCTGTCAGGTCCGCTGATCCCTGGACTACCGAGATTGGAGAGGCAGTGGACGACGGTCACCTCGATCCCTCTCCTGTATGCCAGGCTTACCAGGTTTCTCCCCGGCACAGACAAACTCAGGTAGGTCAAACCATTCCCTTGGAGTGACACGAAAGGCAGTAATGTCAAGAGCATTTGTACATATTAACATCTCTCAAACTAAACATTTTCTCTGACTTCTCTTGTACATGTCCAGTGATTAGGGGTGAAACGGTACGCCTATGCCACGGTTCAGTGCGTATTGCGGTACAGAGCTCTCGGTTCGATACTTTTCGGTTCGGTTCTTTAAAAGTTCAAAACCACTCCTCAACAATAAAAATAACAGATGAACTGCACAGCTAATTTTAATTGTGGAAATAGTTAACAGGAAAACATTCAAATAATTCAAAAGAGAGCTAAATTAAGCCCTAGACACTCAAAGAACACTAAGCACTTCAAATCATCTGGTATTCAAATTGACTCATCACACACTGAGAATAAAAAGGTTCAATTGGGCTTTGCATGTGCCATAAATTCTTATTTGTAATTTCATCTAAAATGACTAGACAGTAAAATAACAATTTGAAATCACATTCAACAAATTCAATAACAACATTCAATAAATCTTGAACACAAGAAAATCAGTGATATTTAATTTCATTAAGTAATTACTTACGTTGTTCTTATTTTGTTTTTCAATATTATATATGAAGGAATGTTTATTACTGTGTATAGCCATAACTTTTGTTATTTATATTAAACAGCTGTGAAAATGTTTCATTGCCATACTCCCGCAGCAAGTAAAATACAAGGTCAAGCTTAAAGTTAATTGCTTGCTTGTGATAAGTAATATCTTAAAAATAAAAATAAAAAGTACAACTGTTGACTTGTTGTGTCTATTTAATTATTGTTTTAATCGTATACATATCATTCTCCTCTCCGTAAATCGAAAGAACAAGTGTAAGCAGGAGTCAACATCAGAAACTCTATTGTTTGTTATTAGCCTTGTCATTGGTTAACTACGGGACTTCCCTTTTCTTAGCCAATCAGAAAATTAGATACAAAGCTCAATGCATAGTGTACGTAGTCTAGCTTATAAAACGGGAAAATGATCAAACTTCTTTTGTCAAGAAATTCATTACTTCAGACGATGTTTATTTGATTTCTCAATTTATATTCAATAATTATGAAACAATTGCGTCATTTAGCTATTTAAACTGTAGTATAAATGATTAATAAAAACAACACTAACTTACCGACTAGCAAGATGTCGCCGATTCTAGATTTGGAAATTAATTTAGCAATATTTTACTCACAGAAACTTGTGAAATAGTCGGTTATTTTTTTATTTTTTTTGTGTTTGTTCATGAATTTGAATAAAGTACCCGGTGAAAACACTCAAATGTAACCCGTCAAAACTGTGTAGTAAACGGTCGACATGTCAAACATTCGATAAAGAAATGTATCTCATGCCACATGTGTCACGTGACACATGTCAACCAATCGGTATGACTGTAGTACGAGAACCCAATGACGCATAATGTTTTGACCAATCACAAAGGTAGTTACATCTCAATTAGTTCTAAATATAGAAAAGGTTTTCCAAAAGAAAACTCAACACAAACATATTGTTACATTTTCACCCGCCTTCAAGTTTAAATCTGAAAGTCGATTCCAATCTTTGAACCCCTAATTTTTAGAATCAACTTGATAATTTATACCTTGTAATATACGGTACCTTTCTGTCAAATAGTTTATTCATATCGCTGTTTTGACATTTTTTTACATGTCCACTCGAGTCGTAACACGGAAGTTCGATCTATGACTACGTAAGTCGTAAGGATTTCTTGTGAACTTTGGACTAGTTTAGAATGAAATTTAATAGAATATGATAATTTGTGCTGACACTTGAGTGACATTTTTAGTGCTTTTGACAGGGAAATGCATGAGTGTAGTGGATAAAAACGAACTTTACCAAAACCGAACGGTACGTTTTTTTCAAAGTAATTTTTCAGTGTACCGAACCGTCAATAAATACAGTGATACGAATACACCGCGGTAAACCGTTTCACCCCTACCAGTGATAAATTTACAAATATGATATAAAGAGTCCAGGGACTCACTACCACAGGCTAATGTGAGTCCCAGCAGATATAAGTGAGTCCCTCAATGAGAAAGCAAATACTAGATAAAAACCCTTTCAGTCTCAACCTTACTTTTCATGAGTCCTTTCCAAATTTTTTGAGTATTTGATGGGGGGGGGGGGGGGGGTAAATTTATCACTGCCTATTCGTCTTTTGTGCATATTCTTGTGAGATGAATCATGTAATTATCTGGAGAGAGCTTTTCTAAGTTGGATAACTTGTGTCCAATTCATTCTTGAATGAATAAAATATCATTGTGAAAGAGTCCATCTGTCTGAGGATTATGAACGTGTCTTGTGTTTTACAGAATGAACTGTTTTGAGGTGTTTGGTTGTGACGGGTCGAGTTCAGGAGTGCTGCACTGTGAAGACAACCGGATGTTGGCGGAGTGGATACAGACCATCACCACCAACATAGACAACCTTCTCCTACAGATGGTGAGTAGTGCTCTAGATACACAATGATGGTGATGATGATGGTGATGATGATGGTGGTGGTGGTTGTGGTGGTGATGATGATGGGGTTGATGATGGTGGTGGTGATGATGGTGGTGATGATGGTGGTGATGATGATGATGTGATGATGATGATGTGATGATGATGATGTGATGATGATGGTGGTGGTGATGATGGTGGTGATGATGATGATGATGATGATGTTAGTGGTAATAGTGGTGATGTTGATGGTGGTGGTGATGATGATGATGATGATGATGGTGGATGTTTATAATGCACCATTGTCAACCCACTAATGCATTCTCATGGCGCATTAAAAACAAATCTATCAAACAAAAACACTAGTCACATAAAAAAATATTTTACTCTAGTCAGTTCCAGAGTGATCACCTCACTAAGTGAACTGTTCTATCTATAGTTTTGCCTGTAATTGCCGATGTTGAATTATTCTTTCAGGTTCAAATGACGAATAAACTACTGGTGCCTGAGGATCATGTGAGTTGATTCCTTGTTTCATTGCTGCAGTATTCTGTAATCAACTCTCAGCTTGCTCACAACTCTCAGAGTGTTGTTAAGGGAAATATGGGCCAGACCAAGACCCCTTCCAATTTGTTTCAAAGGGTTTTCAAAGTTAAAGGGGCTGTAACACATTATTTCCTTCATTCACTACCTCTAAACTTATATGCATCTTCTTGTTTGTTTACAAACACACCAACAACAATAGCAAGTCTAGAAGTAGACAACTTAAACCTGTGAGTCTGCCTACCGCTCACGGAAAGCCCGTGCACACGCATACACAGTCATGTGACCTGTCAAATACCTTCACTACTTTTTGTTGTTCAACGTGTCAACACGTCTCACACCAACTGAGTTAAAATTCCTTACCTTATCGACGAAACCTTTATCCCATACGTATCCTGATACCGTGAGATTGTTGTTTCCATTTGTTTTTTCACTTGAATATGAATTTGGATGCTATTATTCGCCTTTTTAGTGGATCAAATGTTTCCACGTGGCTTGTAAAATGGCGGCTTCCTCATGTCTTTCTAGCATCGGGCTTGAAGCTTCATTTATTCAATTCAGTGCTAATATTCATATGAGTTATATATTTATGTTTTGTGGTATATTTAACTATATTACAAACGTATTTTATATTTTATCTCTTGATAGAATTAAATTTCGTTAGTGCGGGATTGGTATCCCCGTTCACTTATCGATTTTTGCTGTATAGTGTTGTGTCACTTCACTTCGCATTGCATTGACTTTGCGTGGTGATTTTAAGGCCGCTTCCTTGCTATATTTTACTATGCGTATCTGTATAGTTTTTGCTTCACGTTTTGTTTAGCTAATTTTATCTACCTTATGTATTATCAGAAATTATTTCTTGATATTTAATTTCTCATACGGTATAGTTTTTGATGGTATTTATTCATGTTTATTAATAAATATCGTTATGTTTTACTATGAGGGGATAGGTTTCAATTTTACCTTGGTAAAGTTTCCTTTTCTCTGCATTTTCTATGTTTTATGATAAACTATTTCATGTTATCATAATCATATACTCATTCTATATATTTATATATAGTATTCTATACACTTATATGAAATTTCGGTTTCTTATATTTGTTCATTATGGTTTTTCTGTGTGTTAATTCTCCTTAACTTTTCACAGAAATCATGAGCGCTTCGAAGAGATGCGAGGGCTGTAATAAATTCGTGGCTGCGGCTGACCCTCACCCTTGCTGTCCACGTTGCTATGGGGTATCCTGTACCTACGATGTACCCTGTGATGAGTGTACCAACCTTAACGTTGACGAGTTCCAGGCCTATGTGACTTCGAGAGAAAGGAGCTTGGCCCGTTCTTCGTCGAAGTCGTCTACTGTTTTGGTCCCTCAACCGTCCTCTCTGGCCTCGGACCTGGCCAAATTCAAGTCCATGGCTGCCGAGATGATGCCTCTCATGTCTAAGCTGCACAACATCCCCGAGTTAGCGGACAAGGTGGAGAAGACCGGATCAAGGCTCACCCCGTCACCAGGGAGAGATAATATCTCTCAAATAACTGGGCGGCGGGGGGGTGAAGAGAAAAATGAAGACATCATCTCTATACTGGCTCCTTCGGTGGTGGAATCCATGAAGCAGACTCCGGGATCGAGGGACCCTCGTCTTCTGAAGAAAGCCCGGCGGATGCGGCCCGCAAGGCAGTCCAGCCGGGAGATGTCAAAGTCGGGGATCCAGGGACCGAACCTACGGGGAAGGTCAAGGCCAAAAAGGACTCCAAGGGAACCGTCACGGGCCTCCACGGATCCAAGATTAAGCCCGTCACGTTGCCGACGGAGGGTGCAGCGGACCCGCCACCGGCCTCCACGGACCCGGCCTCCTCTACGGGCCATCCCAGGGATTCGGCGGGCCTGAATAGATCTATTGTGGACTACAATACCTCTACCTCTTCCAAGTCGTCCCATTCGGAGCAGGCCAACCGGGAGAGGAACCGTCGCCTAGCCAGGGAAAATGAACGACCTGCGGGGAACAAACGGAAATCCACGGGGCCCCCGGACCTGTCCTTTTACGGGACGTCAGCGGATTCTTCGGGGAAGAAAGGGAAAAAGACGGATGCTGCAGACGAATCAGCTCTCTCAGGTCTGTCTTGGTATGACAAGTTAGACGAGGTATACCGGCATTTCCCGGACATTTCCCGCCCTCCGGCTCCTTCGGCTCCTATCCAGAGTGAAATAGGCAGAGGCTCTTCCAAGGTTATCACGACAAAGGCTACCTCGCTACCACCGCCGGATTCCACCGCCAAGCTGGCGGCCCAACTATCGGAGCGAGTGGGGACCTTAGGCTTTGACAAGCAACCCTCCAGGAGTTCCTTTTACCGATCATTTCCTTACAAGGTGCATGACGCCCAGTTTGCCAAGCCTGGGGAAACCGTTTTGGACAGCAATTTCCGGTATCTGATGGGCAAGGGTTCGCCATCGGAACAGATTAAGATCGGGGATGCCAGGATTAGGGAGATCGAGTCTTCGGTGCACAAGGCCATGCAGACCTCCACCTACATCCATTGGTTTGCCGCTACTGCTGCCAGGCAACTCCCTGCTATACCGGTGGATGCGGAACCGGACGAGTCTACGCCTATCCCTTGTTCAGCGTTGTCAACGGCTAACGACCTCTTTGACTCCATGGGGAGTGCTGTCTTGGATCTAGATCGACACCTTCTATGGATCAATGCGCAACTTACTCTCCTCAGAAGGACCGCCTTTATCAAGCAGTTGCCTCAGACAACCGACAACAAGATAAAAGACAAGCTTTACTTGGCGCCTCTTTTTGGAGCTTCTCTCTTTGGGGATTCAGTGGCGGAGTCTCTAGAGATTAAAGACAAACAACTAGAGAGGAAGAGAAACGAGGATTTACATCAGCTCGCCTTATCAGTCTCGCCAAAAAGAACCCAGTCTCAGTCTCCTTGGAAGAAGCAATCAACTCCCAAGAAGAACTACGTCAAGCAGCAGGCTCCGACCACTCCTAGACGTAATTACGACAGACAGGACAGGACGGCTGACAAGACATTTACGCCCCGCAAGGACGCTGGCCGAGGCCGAGGCAGAGGGCAACCTCAACGTTTTTGACGTCCCTATTCCCCCTCCTCTCCAGTTACCGACCCTCGCCCGTCCACCAACTTTCCCCTTGTCTGTAGTTCCGGGTGCCAGGTGCCGCCAACTGGTCGATTGTTTCAAACGACCCCTGGGTACTGTCAGTTGTCTCTCAGGGCTATCGACTTCAATTCGACACTCTTCCTCCGACAACCCGCCTTCCACAGGGTCCTCGTTTTCATCTTTCCGGGCCTTCTCTGGTGGCAGCAGAGGATGCCATTCAGAAACTTCTCTCGACGATGGCAGTGCTGGAACTGGACCCGAAGACTGTGACGAAAGGGTTTTATTCCCCCATCTTCCTGGTGCCCAAGAAGGATACGGACGAACTCAGGATGATTATCGACCTGAAGTTTCTGAACCGGAACTTCCTGCAGAGACCTCCTCACTTCAGGATGGAGTCTATAGCAGCGTTGAAACTGGCTCTACGACCAGGAGACTGGATGGTGTCGTTGGATCTCAGGGATGCTTATCTCCACGTGCCGATCCATCCAGTGTCTCAGAAGTATCTTCGGTTTGCTCTCAACGGCAGGTTGTTCCAGTTCAGAGTTCTTCCGTTTGGAATCTCGATCGTTTCTTGGCTTTTCACCAGGATCACAACTCCGGTACTGAACTTTCTGCATTCCAGTTCGATTCGGATGCACGGCTATCTGGACGATTTTCTCCTCCCAGATCAGTCTCAGAAGAATCTGGAGTCCAACAGAGATCTTGCCATTTCTATCTTGGGGCATCTCGGTTTCATCATCCATCCAGACAAGTCCGACCTGGTTCCGTCGCAGAAGGTCAAGTACATCGGGGCCATCTTCGACACGGAGAATGCCAGACTGTTTCCTCCGGAGGACAGAGTAGAGGTAGCTCGCAATCTGATCCGTTCTATGTCTCAGTCTCCTCAACCCCTACGCCAGTGGATGTCCCTGTTGGGCAGGCTCACGAGCATGCAGGACTTAACCAACAGGGGGAGACTGAGACTTCGACAGTTTCAGCGTTGGATCAACTCCGTGAGATATCTCAATCTCTCAACCGCTTGCTGTCCTCCTCCGGAGATTCTACGATCCCTTCTTTGGTGGCATCTGGACCAGAATGTTCTTTTAGGCGTTCAACTGGTGCCCTTTGTACAGGATGTCCTTCTAGTGACGGACGCTTCCAACGTGGGTTGGGGTGCCCATCTTCTCGACCAAGGGACTTGGTCTCTGCAAGAGTCTTCTCTTCACATCAATCTGCTAGAGACGTTGGCCATACTGAAAGCTTTTCGGCATTGGCAGAAGCAGATTGCAGGGAAGAGGGTGATGGTTGCTTCAGACAACTCCACGGTGGTGTCTTACATCAACAGACAGGGAGGGACAAGATCACAAGACATGTTGGATCTGTGTCTCCAGCTATTTCACTGGATCGATCAGTTCGGTTGCGAGGTCAGGGCAGGACACATTCCAGGTCATCTGAATGTTCTGGCAGACAGGTTGTCCCGACCAAACCAGATCTAGTCCACGGAATGGACTCTACATCCCGAAACTTTCTCCATGGTGACAGGACTTTGGGAGTCCCCGATGGTGGACCTGTTTGCAACAAGGCTCAACAATCAGCTTCCAATTTACGTCAGCCCAGTACAGGATCCACAGGCCTTTGCAGTGGACGCGATGTCGATCAGCTGGGACGGCCTCATCGCCTACGCGTTTCCTCCACCCGCGCTGGTTCCAGCAGTCTTGGAGAAGGCGAGGCGTCACAGCATCATCATTCTGATTGCTCCAGCATGGCCCAATCGTCCGTGGTATCCGGATCTGTTGATGGAAGCAACACATCCAGCCGTAGAGCTTCCGGTGTTTCCAACACTGTTTAAACAGCCAAGGTCAGACAGGTTCCACCGGAATCCAGAGTCTCTACATCTGCACGCCTGGAGACTATCAACCACAATCTCCGAGAAGGGGGATTCTCGGAGGAAGTTGTACAAGCTGTCAAAGGAGGGCTCAGAACCTCTACTTCCAACCTCTACGACTGCAGGTTCGCCAAGTTCTTGGAGTGGAAGCAGCAGTTTAAACCTAATGCTGTGGTCTCCGTCCCCCTCGTCGCAGAGTTCCTGCTCTTTCTGAGGAAAGTGAATAAACTAAAAGCAGGAACAATCGATGGGTACAAGTCCGCCTTAATATCTGCCTTGTCGTTACAGGGGGTCGACTTGACTGGAGATCAGACAATCCGCAACTTATCCAGGTCGTTTCACTTGGAGGATCTGAAGTCATCTCGTTTTCAACTAAAGTGGAACTTGTCGGTGGTGCTTTCGGCTCTTTTAGCAGATCCGTTTGAGCCTTTGAAGGAAGTTTCTCTACAGTTCTTGTCTTTGAAGACAGTGTTCCTGCTGGCTCTGGCCTCAGCAGGGAGGGTGTCAGAACTTCATGCTTTGGATATGTCTTCCTTAACACATTCTAAGAATTGGCAGACGATTTCCCTTTCTACCCTCCCGGGTTTCGTCGCTAAAAACCAGAAGTCTATCTCCGGACCATTAGGAAGAAGATCTTTTTCTGTTCCGGCCTTGTCCGCTGCGTTATCTGACGGCATGGAAAGGGATCTTCTTCTCTGTCCAGTCCGGGCCTTGAGAGAATATTTGTCCAGAACCAAACCCTTTAGAAGAGGAAGGCATAGGTTGTTTCTCCCGTGTGTTCCTTCTTCGGACAAGGACATTTCGAAGAACACTATTTCTTCATGGCTAAAGAAAACCATCAAGACAGCTTATCACAAATCGGCGACTGTTACCCCGGTTTTTGGTAAGGTATCTGCCCATGAGATTAGGGCCTGGTCCACCTCCGCTCCCCTCTGGCACTCTGCCTCGGTCGAGGATATCGTAGCAGCCGGGTATTGGGCTTCGTCGACGACTCTTTTCGACTTTTTACCTACGTGACGTACAGACGAACTTGGAAGACCTAATCAGCTGGGACCGTTTGTGGCAGCAGGGGCCGTCCAAGCAGCGAACAAATAACATAGGTAATTACAACCTTTTACTATCTTTAAGAGGTTGTAAGGACGGAGTTCCTTCTGGAATCTTCGGAATCCTATGTTGGTCAAAGCAGTTTATGGTTGCAAATCCACGATTGCTTTGACCAGCCTACCATTCTGGGTTGTGAAGGAGCTTCGTTCTCATGACTTCTGGTTTTGGTTAAGGCAATTTTCTCCTGTGAGTCGCCTGGTTCGTATACTGATTCGCTACCCTCCTCCGATCTGTGGGATTCTGCATATAAGTTTAGAGGTAGTGAATGAAGGAAATTTAACAAAATTATAATCATTTTGTATATTTCTGAATGATACCTACCTCTAAACTTATAGTTTGGAGCCCGCCCGGTCCTCCCCACGGAGCCGTTCATCAGTCTTCGCTTACTTACAACAAAAAGTAGTGAAGGTATTTGACAGGTCACATGACTGTGTATGCGTGTGCACGGGCTTTCCGTGAGCGGTAGGCAGACTCACAGGTTTAAGTTGTCTATTTCTTCTTAGACTTGCTATTGTTGTTGGTGTGTTTGTAAACAAACAAGAAGATGCATATAAGTTTAGAGGTAGGTATCATTCAGAAATATACAAAATGATTATAATTTTGTTAAGTCTAATGGTAATAAAGAGATCTCACAAAATGGAAAAGAATTGTTACCAATTCCAAAACAATCCTCCTCATTCAATCAGTAGAATTCTACGATGAATGGTTATGGTCCCATATCCATTTTCCATCTTAGAATTATTTTAAGGTGTTCCCACTAAAATGGCTGCTAGCAGTTTTTTATTTTAAATCTGACACTGTTTTCTACTACAGATAACTGGGTCGTGTTTGGGCTGTTTTCCCCTCTTAATTAAAGATAAACTGCATAACTTTTATTATAAATGATAAATTTGAACAAAAAATGCAAAAAATGTGCTACTGAGCCTTTAAGGTAACCCATATTACAACATACACCTATGTGGTCTCAGAGTCAGGCTACCCTTAGTCAATGTCAAGTGATCTAGCCCCACTGATAACCTCTCCTCCACATTTGAATCTATACATGCCCAAATTCCTTTAGTGTTAAGTGTTAAAAACAAAGATGTATTCTGTGTTCTCAGATAGCCCACATGTGCTGGAGTCAACAGAGGATGTCTGCTGTCGTGTGTAACCAGCCGTGGAAGGCAAAGTTCATGGCGCTCAAAGGACCCGAAATCTTTTTCTTTGATGTTCCTCCTGTGAGTGAAATCTTCAAATTTGAAAAAATTCCATAGGGGTGAAAAGAGTCATTGAGTATATTGTTGGAGTCACATTATGTTCTATGCTCGCAGGTTTCACCGCAATGCATAGCCACATGGCGTTGCAGGCTTTCTCCCTGCCATAATACTAACAGCCGCGATATGAGTGAAATACTCTAGAAAGCGGCGTTAAACCCAAACTCTCCTCACCTCTCCTCACATTATGCTAAGTGATATAATTGCTGTTATTTTATCAAGAACTGACTATTGCTGAAAAGTATCTACTTAAAGCTAGTTCATTCAGTATATTGACAATATAAGATGAAAGTCGTGATTTATGATAGAAAACTGGACAATGTTGCGGGTCAATTGGTCAAACATAATTTTTGAAACTTACCTATAACATACATGTGGGTTGGTAATGTTTAAATCTTAGCAAGCTACAGTGATGATACAAACTGCTGTTAAATATCTTGTCAGTATCTCTTTTAATTGAATTTGTACCTTTGTTGATATAATATTTCTTGACCTCCAGATGCATGCCCGAGACTGGACCCGATGTGATATGAAGTATAAGGTGTATGAATGCATGTTCAAGTTGCTTAAGGTC
Organism: Gibbula magus; assembly: GCA_936450465.1. Lineage (NCBI taxonomy): Eukaryota > Metazoa > Mollusca > Gastropoda > Trochida > Trochidae > Gibbula > Gibbula magus. Next base: position 40,498,391 of record OW388289.1, read on the forward strand.
AGTAAATACTTCATTTTATATGATCGTTGTGATGATGATTTATAATGATAATAATATAGTAATAATAATAAGATTTCATGCTGATGTTTGTAGATTCCGATTCTTGTTACTTCTTTGTATCAGTTTAAATCTAAAATCAATTAACATAATTTAAGCTTTTCAGTTGTAATCGCCAGTGTATTAAACACCAGTCATCTGGTCACTTTGGTTCACGCTGGTAACTTATTAAAGTTTTTATTCAGATTTATCTTAAAAATTGACAAAATCTAAGTTCCAGCTTTGTAACATGTCAGGCTTATTTCATATACTTAGATCACTCACTTAATAAAACTTTGTTCTCAAACTCACTTGACCAGTTTCTCCCTTCGACTATTTCAGGACAATGAGTTGCCAGACGACCGACAGCACTGTTGCCAGGTGCGGACAGGTACGGGGGAGTCGATCACACTGAGTGTGGAGGCCAGGTCCGACCTGCTGCACATAGAGAGAGCCTGGTACAAGACCAACAGTCTCGCCGTCCATAGACTCAAGGTGAGAAGGGACGCTGGTTGGAACATCCTGTTAACTCATCATACGCAGTGATCAGTTTGGTTTATGCCAGGGATGAAACAGTACACTTCAGTTCAATATTATTTGCGGTATAGTACCCTCGGTTCGGTACATTCTTGTTTCAGTTTAGAACTAAAAATGTAATAAAGTCACAACAAAACATTTTTTCTTGAAAATACATCTTTTTGAAAAGCAAAACTCATGAAATCTGAAAATATACATGTATATAATTTTATGAAATTAATAATATACAAATATGAATGGATGCAACGAACTGAAAGCAAAATACTGCAGTTCAACTCATGTAGTTGTGAACCATTTCACCCATAGTTGTCCCCCGCCGCAACGCGGAACGGGGGGCTATGTATTCGGCGGCGTCCGTCCGTCTGACGTACGTCACATTTCTTGTTAACACGATATCTCATGAAGCATTTTATCAAAAGAATTGATCTATTTTTAAATTGTCCCCAGAATGTGACCTTTGGATGCACATGGCGAGGTCGCCTCTCAGGGTTGACCCTTGACCTTGAGAACGGCTTCTCATTGGTTGACCACGAGACCAAGACCTATGTATGGTCGTACAGATTCTCCCAGTTGAAAGGGTCGTCAGATGACGGCAAGACCAAGCTCAAGCTGCTTTTTCATAACGACATGACCAAAAATATGGAATCAAGGGTAAGATTATTAGTTTCAGAATGACTATTTTAAATGTCTTGAAAATGTCTGCTTGTATCTTTCACAAATCACTTGCCGTTACCTATTTCAAGGGACAAATACTCCTATTAAACATATGACTCTTGCAAAAGACAGCGAAAATATCATCAGTGATTAAAGGATAGATGAAATGACAAATGGTCCAAATCCGATTCATTAAAATGGGATGTCAATTTGACAATTGCTCGATTTTAAATTTCTGAAATCGGTCCATAAATTACTTATATACGGCTTTAATTTCACAAAGAAACCTTCAATAAACCAACTTAAATTTCCCATATATCGAATGTTTAGATATACAACTAGGTAATTCCGCAGATGACAATTACACAATTATTACATAAACATGTCTTTTTGGCGATGTAATACACCTCATAAATTCATTTAGCGGCAGTGATAATCATCATTAATTAATTAACGAGACACCGGCGGAGTAGCTATCTAGCCGCCCGCCCGTCGCTTATCACAGTCACGCCTCAGTGAGCATTTTCAAAAGGATTCGCCGAACAAATTGCGGGAGTGTTAAAATGGGTGAATTAAAATAGTCTTAATTATCAATTGCAAGTGTATATTGTCTCTATTTTATGCTCAATTGATTCCGATATACAATATACGTAGAGGTAATCATCTGTCATTCTTGAGAAAAATGCATTTCATCTATCCTTTAAAATATTCATAAATAGGGTCATACTAATATGCTCTGGTTCAAGAGGCTGCGGTTTGAATCCTGCCAGGAGCTCGGTAATTTTGTCTGCTGTAGAGAACTGTTCTACAGGCATTTAGGATTGGGTGCAATGCTATACTGAATTTCAGTGCAGTACCACCCATGGTTCACTAGTTCCAGCCGATGCTCGCAGGTTTCATTTCGCCACCCCTCTGAGGAAGCCGCCGTCACAGTTACTGTTTCATCAACACTTTGCCTTGGTGATGCTTTTGTTTGCTGGTTCCTCCCCCCTGCCTCCTATCTAGAAATAGAATTATCATCCATATCATCGAAAGATAATTATATCAACGTTACAACTTACTTGGGGATTATATTGCAATCAACATGTCTGTCCGTAAGAACATGTTTTAGAGGCCTAATTTAAAAAATACAGGACTTGGAAACTTCAAATTTGATTCTGTTGTGCCTTTGAGGGATTTCAACTTCAAGATTCAACAAATTATTCACCAAAAATGATCTGAAACTTCAAATGAGCAAGTTACATGTTAGAATGTTCATTGAAAATTATTGCTATTCATTTACATTGACATTGACTACTTATGTTTTAGAATTAATCAAGTCTATATGAAGACTGTAAAACTACAGGGCATGGTATTTGAGCTGTGCTCACTTTTGCTTTGTATAATTATATTTTATTATATGACAAGCAATGAAATACCAGGATTTATCAGTAAAATAAACTGTCTATCAAGCTACAGTGAAAATAACTTATATTTTCACTGCGACCAGTGACTGATATAGTTTGACGTCATAAAACAATGGTCTGACGCTGCGAATTGGCTTATGACGTCACAGTGTTACTGTGGTGAAGGGCTGTTCCTGGAAGCCGCTCGGCGTGAAAACGACCCTTTTCGGACGTAATTACAAGGATAACATCTTATAATAAATAGAATATCCGTCAATTTTTGACAATTACCCTGTTTATCTCATCGAGTGAGGTAGAAAGGTTATATTTTCACGAGTGGCTGTGTTTCTATATATTGATTTGTTTTTCAGGAAGTGGAATGTACCAACCTCCACCGACTGATGTTCTGTGTCCATGCGTTCCTGTCCGCTAAACTCTCATCTGTAGATCCCTCCTTCCTTAGCAACTACTAGACATCTCCATGGAAACGCAAACAGGAGCCTCGTTGTCATAGTAACCTCACGAGTCGTCAATAACTTTTGATAGCATTTGATATTCATGTGTGTATATTCATCCCTGTGATGAAAGCGAATATGGTTTTTACATTGAATATTTGCTTTGTGTTATTAGATTTGATTTCAGTGCAAAATAGAATCTCAAAATTAGTGTTCATTGTTGTGTTTGGACCACAGAATTTGTGTTTAATGACTTGATTGACCATTTGTATGCGGGAATGAAGACAATTAGTTTTTGTGTTAATATAGTTGAACTGTTTGATTATTTTTTATGTCACTAATTATAAAGACTTACTAATTGTAAAGATTTATAACAATTCTCAACAATTGATTTAGTGGTCAAAACAATTGTTTCTGAACAATTTATTTAGCTGCTTAATGCCTAAGCATTAATACTTTGTTTCAGTTTCTCTTTTAGCAATATTAGTACTGTTGCGGTTATTGCTATGCAATTGAGTTAGATAAAATCAAAGGTTATTATAGCGTAGTAAAATAAGCATAATATTTTATTGTTATGAATTTGAAAAACTTGGAAAATGGTTTCAAGTAAATATATGTCATAAGTTCAGTGACCTTGTTTTTTTCTTATTTACCACAGAAAGATTGTGAAGAGACGATTGTGAACGGCCTTCTTATTTGGTTGTGTATGTGTATTTGTACTATACAGGAGAGTAGATTATAACGACTTTTACTGCTGTACCAATACAGACATTTTGAGCCAGATTGTAGAGTATATGGTTTAGCCTATAGTTGTGACTAGTTTCTGAGTAACTATCTTACTTTTAAAATCTTTAACGCAATTATCAACGTGTGCAATATTAGTCGTATTACAGTTTAGATTTATTAGTGGAAACGACATCAATTTATTATATATTTTTGAGTGAGATACTCAGTTCTATCAATGAAATAAACAGTTTTCACCACGTGCGTGACGACATTGTTATGACATCATAGCTTCAGCCTAGGAAGACTAAAACTGTAGCATTGAAGTCAACATAAAACACTTTGAAATTTTTAAAGTAAATAAACAATATACTGCACAAAATAAGTTACAGATATTTCATTGTTTTATGCTTTAAATTTCAATTGTATGTAAAGTAATAAATAAATCATTATTCAAAATTTCAAAACTTCAACGTATTCCTTACTATTTTTGTCCAGTATATATCAAAAAATTAATTAAGATCAGAATCACATGCACAACTTTATTATAAGTATATATGTCAAATTATAATGATAACAATATTACCCTTTAAATTTTGATAATATTCTAACATTGTGAAAAGGTGATTATCCATATATTTCTTTGAATATCATGTGATAAAGTGCAATATTCTTTCAAGTATAATTCTAATAAGACTCCTAAGCATTATTATTTATATAATTTATTAAATAATTATTCATGCATTGACAAATCATATTATCCAAAAGTATATAATTTATATTATTTGTAATATGACAAATATTTATTGATATCGAAGTATTACTTTTAATTTGTTTACAACATTATACTGAGCTTATTATCCCCCGCCACGAAGTGGAAGGGGGATATAGATTTGAGCTCCGTCCGTCCGTCCGTGTTTCCGTCCGTCCGTCCGCTATAAAGGGGACAGCTTTTCACAGAAACTATTTAAGATAGGACAACCAAATTTGGTGTGTGGCTTGAGGGCATGAATACCTTGATGGAGTTTGAAAATAAGAACTGTGTGATTATTTTTTCCAGAGTTATTGCCCTTGTTCCGTATTTTCGGATTCTGTTCATGGTATCTCCAAAGGGGACAGCTTTTCTCAGAAACTGTTTAAGATAGGATTACCCAATTTGGTGTGTGGCTTGAGGGCATAAGTACCTTGATGGAGTTCGAAAATGAGAAGCACACAATTATTTTTCGCGGAGTTATTGCCCTTGTTCCGTATATTTGAACTCTGTTCATGGTTTCTCCAAAGGGGACAGTTTTTCTCAGAAACTATTTAAGATAGGATAACCAAATTTGGTGTGTAGTTTAAGGGTATCGATACTTTGATGGAGTTAAAAAATAATAAGCATGTGATTATTTTTTTTCCGGAGTTATTCCCCTTGTTCCGCTTTTTCGACTCTGTTCCAAGTATCTTCAAAGGATATAGCTTTTCTCAGACATTGTTTAACATCAAATCGGTTGTGTAGCTTGAGGATATCGATACCTTAATGGAAAGAAAATGAGAAGTGCACAAGTAGTTCTTCTTGAATTATTGCCCTTGTTCTCATTTCTTGTGTCTGGCGGGGGATGTTGATGACTATGTCTTCTTGTTTGATATAAATTGGGAATAATCTAAAATTCTTCAAACAATGGTAGAAGTTAAATGTCTGATCAGTTTATGTATAAATAAAGAAAAGTTGACATTGAGTGATTTAATTTATTGTAAAGATAGAATATAAAATTATATTCTTGATAAATTCTATGAAACAAATTCTAGCATTAAAGCGGGTCACCATCAGCTTTTTCCATGGGACCCATATTTATAAAATCAGCAGTGAAGCGTAGCTTGGCTCATTAGCGGGCAGGCCAATCAGATTGGTCTATAATGATAAGGCTCTTGGACGGCAACTCTCTTTAAAGGGGCAATAGCAAGTTTTTTGCAAAATTTATTTTTTCAAATTTCCTATTTATAATGATAGTTTGTGCCATTTCAATTTACTTTAGAGGGTAAAGCATCCTATTACACAAACCAATTGTCCGTAGTAGTGATAACGGTGTTGCGTATAAAGCAAAATTTCCTTCATTCACTACCTCTAAACTTATATGCATCTTCTTGTTTGTTTACAAACACACCAACAACAATAGCAAGTCTAGAAATAGACAACTTAAACCTGTGAGTCTGCCTACCGCTCACGAAAAGCCCGTGCACCCGCATACACAGTCATGTGACCTGTCAAATACCTTCACTACTTTTTGTTGTTCAACGTGTCAACACGTCTCACACCAACTGAGTTAGAATTCCTTACCTTTCGACGAAACCTTTATCCCATACGTATCCTGATACCGTGAGATTGTTGTTTCCATTTGTTTTTTCACTTGAATATGAATTTGGATGCTATTATTCGCCATTTTAGTGGTTCAAATGTTTCCACGTGGCTTGTAAAATGGCGGCTTCCTCATGTTTTTCTAGCATCGGGCTTGAAGCTTCATTTATTCAATTCACTGCTAATATTCATATTATTTATATATTTATGTTTTGTGGTATATTTAACTATATTACAAACGTATTTTATATTTTATCTCTTGATAGAATTAAATTTCGTTAGTGCGGGATTGGTATCCCCGTTCACTTATCGATTTTTGCTGTATAGTGTTGTGTCACTTCACTTCGCATTGCATTGACTTTGCGTGGTGATTTTAAGGCCGCTTCCTTGCTATATTTTACTATGCGTATCTGTATAGTTTTTGCTTCACGTTTTGTTTAGCTAACTTTATCTACCTTATGTATTATCAGAAATTATTTCTTGATATTTAATTTCTCATACGGTATAGTTTTTGATGGTATTTATTCATGTTTATTAATAAATATCGTTATGTTTTACTATGAGGGGATAGGTTTCAATTTTACCTTTTATGGTAAAGTTTCCTTTTCTCTGCATTTTCTATGTTTTATGATAAACTATTTCATGTTATCATAATCATATACTCATTCTATATATTTATATATAGTATTTTATACACTTATATGAAATTTCGGTTTCTTATATTTTATTTCATTATGGTTTTTCTGTGTGTTAATTCTCCTTAACTTTTCACAGAAATCATGAGCGCTTCGAAGAGATGCGAGGGCTGTAATAAATTTGTGGCTGCGGCTGACCCTCACCCTTGCTGTCCACGTTGCTATGGGGTATCCTGTACCTACGATGTACCCTGTGATGAGTGTGCCAACCTTAACGTTGACGAGTTCCAGGCCTATGTGACTTCGAGAGAAAGAAGCTTGGCCCGTTCTTCGTCGAAGTCGTCTACTGTTTCGGTCCCTCAACCGTCCTCTCTGGCCTCGGACTTGGCCAAATTCAAGTCCATGGCTGCCGAGATGATGCCTCTTATGTCTAAGCTGCTCAACATCCCCGAGTTAGCGGACAAGGTGGAGAAGACCGGATCAAGGCTCACCCCGTCACCAGGGAGAGATAATATCTCTCAAATAACTGGGCGGCGGGGGGGTGAAGAGAAAAATGAAGACATCATCTCCATACTGGCCCCTTCGGTGGTGGAATCCATGAAGCAGACTCCGGGATCGAGGGACCCTCGTCTTCATAAGAAAGCCCACCGGATTAGTGGATCCCGTGCGGCGGATGCGGCCCGCAAGGCAGTCCAGCCGGGAGATGTCAAAGTCGGGGATCCAGGGACCGAACCTACGGGGAAGGTCAAGGCCAAAAAGGACTCCAAGGGAACCGTCACGGGCCTCCACGGATCCAAGATTAAGCCCATCATGTTGCCGACGGAGGGTGCAGCGGACCCGCCACCGGCCTCCACGGACCCGGCCGCCACGGACCCGGCCTCATCTACGGGCCATCCCAGGGATTCGGCGGGCCTGAATAGATCTATTGTGGACTACAATACCTCTACCTCTTCCAAGTCGTCCCATTCGGAGCAGGCCAACCGGGAGAGGAACCGTCGCCTAGCCAGGGAAAATGAACGACCTGCGGGGAACAAACGGAAATCCACGGGGCCCCCGGACCTCTCCTTTTACGGGACGTCAGCGGATTCTTCGGGGAAGAAAGGGAAAAAGGCGGATGCTGCAGACGAATCAGCTCTCTCAGGTCTGTCTTGGTATGACAAGTTAGACGAGGTATACCGGCATTTCCCGGACATTTCCCGCCCTCCGGCTCCTTCGGCTCCTATCCAGAGTGAAATAGGCAGAGGCTCTTCCAAGGTCATCACGACAAAGGCTACCTCGCTACCACCGCCGGATTCCACGGCCAAGCTGGCGGCCCAACTATCGGAGCGAGTGGGGACCTTAGGCTTTGACAAGCAACCCTCTAGGAGTTCCTTCTACCGTTCATTTCCTTACAAGGTGCATGACGCCCAATTTGCCAAGCCTGGGGAAACCGTTTTGGACAGCAATTTCCGGTACCTGATGGGCAAGGGTTCGCCTTCGGAACAGATTAAGATCGGGGATGCCAGGATTAGGGAAATCGAGTCTTCGGTGCACAAGGCCATGCAGACCTCCACCTACATCCATTGGTTTGCCGCTACTGCTGCCAGGCAACTCCCTGCTATACCGGTGGATGCGGAACCGGACGAGTCTACGCCTATCCCTTGTTCAGCGTTGTCAACGGCTAACGACCTCTTTGACTCCATGGGGAGTGCTGTCTTGGATTTAGATCGACACCTTCTATGGATCAATGCGCAACTTACTCTCCTCAGAAGGACCGCCTTTATCAAGCAGTTGCCTCAGACAACCGACAACAAGATAAAAGACAAGCTTTACTCGGCGCCTCTTTTTGGAGCTTCTCTCTTTGGGGATTCAGTGGCGGAGTCTCTAGAGATTAAAGACAAACAACTAGAGAGGAAGAGAAACGAGGATTTACATCAGCTCGCCTTATCAGTCTCGCCAAAAAGAACCCAGTCTCAGTCTCCTTGGAAGAAGCAATCAACTCCCAAGAAGAACTACGTCAAGCAGCAGGCTCCGACCACTCCTAGACGTAATTACGACCGACAGGACAGGACGGCTGACAAGACATTTACGCCCCGCAAGGACGCTGGCCGAGGCCGAGGCAGAGGGCAACCTCAACGTTTTTGACGTCCCTATTCCCCCTCCTCTCCAGTTACCGACCCTCGCCCGTCCACCAACTTTCCCCTTGTCTGTAGTTCCGGGACAGGTCGGGGGTCGTCTGAAACAATTTGCCGCCAACTGGTCGATTGTTTCAAACGACCCCTGGGTACTGTCAGTGGTCTCTCAGGGCTATCGACTTCAGTTCGACACGCTTCCTCCGACAACCCGCCTTCCACAGGGTCCTCGTTTTCATCTGTCCGGGCCTTCTCTGGTGGCAGCAGAGGATGCCATTCAGAAACTTCTCTTGAAGATGGCAGTGCTGGAACTGGACCCGAAGACTGTGACGAAAGGGTTTTATTCCCCCATCTTCCTGGTGCCCAAGAAGGATACGGACGAACTCAGGATGATTATCGACCTGAAGTTTCTGAACCGGAACTTCCTGCAGAGACCTCCTCACTTCAGGATGGAGTCTATAGCAGCGTTGAAACTGGCTCTACGACCAGGAGACTGGATGGTGTCGTTGGATCTCAGGGATGCTTATCTCCACGTGCCGATCCATCCAGTGTCTCAGAAGTATCTTCGGTTTGCTCTCAACGGCAGGTTGTTCCAGTTCAGAGTTCTTCCGTTTGGAATCTCGATCGCTCCTTGGCTTTTCACCAGGATCACAGCTCCGGTACTGAACTTTCTGCATTCCAGTTCGATTCGGATGCACGGCTATCTGGACGATTTTCTCCTCCCAGATCAGTCTCAGAAGAATCTGGAGTCCAACAGAGATCTTGCCATTTCTATCTTGGGGCATCTCGGTTTCATCATCCATCCAGACAAGTCCGACCTGGTTCCGTCGCAGAAGGTCAAGTACATCGGGGCCATCTTCGACACGGAGAATGCCAGACTGTTTCCTCCGGAGGACAGAGTAGAGGTAGCTCGCAATCTGATCCGTTCTATGTCTCAGTCTCCTCAACCCCTACGCCAGTGGATGTCCCTGTTGGGCAGGCTCACGAGCATGCAGGACTTAACCAACAGGGGGAGACTGAGACTTCGACAGTTTCAGCGTTGGATCAACTCCGTGAGATATCTCGATCTCTCAACCGTTTGCTGTCCTCCTCCGGAGATTCTACGATCCCTTCTTTGGTGGCATCTGGACCAGAATGTTCTTTTAGGCGTTCAGCTGGTGCCCTTTGTACAGGATGTCCTTCTAGTGACGGACGCTTCCAACGTGGGTTGGGGTGCCCATCTTCTCGACCAGACAGTTCAAGGGACTTGGTCTCTGCAAGAGTCTTCTCTTCACATCAATCTGCTAGAGACGTTGGCCATACTGAAAGCTTTTCGGCATTGGCAGAAGCAGATTGCAGGGAAGAGGGTGATGGTTGCTTCAGACAACTCCACGGTGGTGTCTTACATCAACAGACAGGGAGGGACAAGATCAAAAGACATGTTGGATCTGTGTCTCCAGCTATTTCACTGGATCGATCAGTTCGGTTGCGAGGTCAGGGCAAGACACATTCCAGGTCATCTGAATGTTCTGGCAGACAGGTTGTCCCGACCAAACCAGATCCAGTCCACGGAATGGACTCTACATCCCGAAACTTTCTCCATGGTGACAGGACTTTGGGAGTCCCCGATGGTGGACCTGTTTGCAACAAGGCTCAACAATCAGCTTCCAATTTACGTCAGCCCAGTACCGGATCCACAGGCCTTTGCAGTGGACGCGATGTCGATCAGCTGGGACGGCCTCATCGCCTACGCGTTTCCTCCACCCGCGCTGGTTCCAGCAGTCTTGGAGAAGGCGAGGCGTCACAGCTGCATCATCATTCTGATTGCTCCAGCATGGCCCAATCGTCCGTGGTATCCGGATCTGTTGATGGAAGCAACACATCCAGCCGTAGAGCTTCCGGTGTTTCCAACACTGTTAAAACAGCCAAGGTCAGACAGGTTCCACCGGAATCCAGAGTCTCTACATCTGCACGCCTGGAGACTATCAACCACAATCTCCGAGAAGGGGGATTCTCGGAGGAAGTTGTACAAGCTGTCAAAGGAGGGCTCAGAACCTCTACTTCCAACCTCTACGACTGCAGGTTCGCCAAGTTCTTGGAGTGGAAGCAGCAGTTTAAGCCTAATGCTGTGGTCTCCGTCCCCCTCGTCGCAGAGTTCCTGCTCTTTCTGAGGAAAGTGAATAAACTAAAAGCAGGAACAATCGATGGGTACAAGTCCGCCTTAATATCTGCCTTGTCGCTACAGGGGGTCGACTTGACTGGAGATCAGACAATCCGCAACTTATCCAGGTCGTTTCACTTGGAGGATCTGAAGTCACCTCGTTTTCAACTAAAGTGGAACTTGTCGGTGGTGCTTTCGGCTCTTTTAGCAGATCCGTTTGAGCCTTTGAAGGAAGTTTCTCTACAGTTCTTGTCTTGGAAGACAGTGTTCCTGCTGGCTCTGGCCTCAGCAGGGAGGGTGTCAGAACTTCATGCTTTGGATATGTCTTCCTTAACACATTCTAAGAATTGGCAGACGATTTCCCTTTCTACCCTCCCGGGTTTCGTCGCTAAAAACCAGAAGTCTATCTCAGGACCATTAGGAAGAAGATCTTTTTCTGTTCCGGCCTTGTCCGCTGCGTTATCTGACGGCATGGAAAGGGATCTTCTTCTCTGTCCAGTCAGGGCTTTGAGAGAATATTTGTCCAGAACCAAACCCTTTAGAAGAGGAAGACATAGGTTGTTTCTCCCGTGTGTTCCTTCTTCGGACAAGGACATTTCGAAAAACACCATTTCGTCATGGCTAAAGAAAACCATCAAGATAGCTTATCACAAATCGGCGACGGTTACCCCGGTTTTTGGTAAGGTATCTGCCCATGAGATTAGGGCCTGGTCCACCTCCGCTCCCCTCTGGCACTCTGCCTCGGTCGAGGATATCGTAGCAGCCGGGTATTGGGCTTCGTCGACGACTTTTTCGACTTTTTACCTACGAGACGTACAGACGGACTTGGAAGACCTACATCAGCTGGGACCGTTTGTGGCAGCAGGGGCCGTCCAAGCAGCGAACAAATAACATAGGTAATTACAACCTTTTACTATCTTTAAGAGGTTGTAAGGACGGAGTTCCTTCTGGAATCTTCGGAATCCTATGTTGGTCAAAGCAGTTTATGGTTGCAAATCCACGATTGCTTTGACCAGCCTACCATTCTGGGTTGTGAAGGAGCTTCGTTCTCATGACTTCTGGTTTTGGTTAAGGCAATTTTCTCCTGTGAGTCGCCTGGTTCGTATACTGATTCGCTACCCTCCTCCGATCTGTGGGATTCTGCATATAAGTTTAGAGGTAGTGAATGAAGGAAATTTAACAAAATTATAATCATTTTGTATATTTCTGAATGATACCTACCTCTAAACTTATAGTTTGGAGCCCGCCCGGTCCTCCCCACGGAGCCGTTCATCAGTCTTCGCTTACTTACAACAAAAAGTAGTGAAGGTATTTGACAGGTCACATGACTGTGTATGCGGGTGCACGGGCTTTTCGTGAGCGGTAGGCAGACTCACAGGTTTAAGTTGTCTATTTCTAGACTTGCTATTGTTGTTGGTGTGTTTGTAAACAAACAAGAAGATGCATATAAGTTTAGAGGTAGGTATCATTCAGAAATATACAAAATGATTATAATTTTGTTAAGATTGCATGGCGGCCATTTTATTGTGAACACAATTTAGTATTTCGAATGACAAAAACGATCCCCATTGCTTTACGGAACCATGTACACCCATTTTTAACTTGATTTTCCAAAGACAGAAGGATGTTTTATGATTTGTGAAATTATTTTTTAAATACATTTCATCGACTTATTTGAGCGAAAAAACGTGCTACTGCCCCTTTAAGGTTGTTCCCAGATAGTATTGGCATATTTTTAGTCTAGGTATTGGCATTAGATCATGACAGTACATGTGTTGTAACTTGTAGAAAACAGTGTACAAAGACTGTACATAGTGAACCATGTGTAATCAGAACTAGCTGCAATTGAGCTGGTAAAATACTCCGTCAGCTAGTCTTTTGTTCGAGTGGATTGTTTACAGGATTTGTGCAATGTTGAATAACCAAAGACAGATACAGGTAGTTATTATGGCTTCTGTTCACTGAGACAGTTTTAGAGGGCTATAAGCATATTGATGATGGTAATGCAATTGGTTATGAATAATCTTAACCAACAGTAAGGAAAATCAATCTCAGGCTTCGTCAAAATTGATAATGGATAAAATCAATCTTCGTCAAAATAGGTAATGGATAAAATCAATCTTAGTCAATGTTAATGATGGATAAAATCAATCTTAGTCAAAATAGGTAATGGATAAAATCAATCTTCGTCAAAATAGGTAATGGATAAAATCAATCTTAGTCAATGTTAATGATGGATAAAATCAATCTTAGTCAATGTGAATGATTGATAAAAATCAATTGCGTTCATGTTAAAATCTGCTTTAATTTCCTATTGAATGTTAATAACTCGCTTTAATATCCTAGCTTGTGCTAATGTTTGGTGATTCAAATTGACAAGAAGTTAAAAACACCAGCAATAGCTAGAGGTAGTTTATCATCGAGCTCAAATGCGTGTGGAGTAGTGCCATGTTTTATACTAGAATGTGAAATCTGTAACTGTAGAGTATGTGTAGGTTAATTTTGTAAAGGTTAGTTTGTGAGGTATGTTTTCAGATGGAAAGTTGAAAATTATAGAAAGTGAGAGTTGGAAAGGAAGTTGTATGATGTTGTTCATCCCGAGGGTTTACTCCGTGCTTCAATCAAAACAAATAATCAGATTTTAAATTGTAATAGGTACTAAAGGGCTAGTTTTAGAGGAAAAATAAAGTATTTGTTTGTTTTATGCCTTAATCCAGATCTCCCATTATATTAATCCTGACTATAAGAACATATGTTTTGGAGTGTTGATAAGGATTGTTTGTCTGTGTTTTCACATGTTTCTCATTAACATGATACTAACGGTCTAGTCATACACAATATACTCAGTCTTATCGGCAGGTGTCACACAAAGAAAGCTTAGCTCTACGATCAATCCTTTAACTGTTTACTTGCTGAGGCAGGAATATTCAGGGGCCAAAGGAGATTTGTTAAAGCTGGGCAAACTAGTCAGCTCTAGCGAACTGTTCTACATGCTGGGGAGAAGGAGAAGGAACCATAGAGACCAGAGAAACCTTGGCCGATACATTTATTCATTGTTTGCTTGCATGTATCGAGGGGAGGATAGCACAGTGGTTAGCGCGGATCAAGAGGTCTGGGGTTCAAATTCTGCCAGGGGCTCGGCAACTTTCTCTACTGAAGAGAACTGCAGTAAGGTTTTGGTGCAATGCTGAAGTTCAGTGCAATACCACCCATGGTTCGCTAGTTCCAGCCAATGCTTGCAGGTTTCACCGTAATGCATAGCCATGAACTAATTGAAATATTCATGAAAGCGGTGTTAAACCCATCATATGTTCAGATAATCTAAACGTCGGTTTATGTGCGATGACTGCTAAAATAAAGGGTTGATCTTTCTATCTGAGTGCCGATTTACACCAGGTATTTCGTATTCATCGAGCCAGAACTGTTTGAAGGTGAAAAAAACCTTCCGATCAAGAATCGTGTCTGAAGCTGCTGATGATAAAATTGGTTTGGGATCCTAGACGTTGACATAGGAAGACGTCTAGCATGCTGGACTAATCATATGATTGATCGTAGTGCTAAAGTTACTAGTGGAGTGACAATTTATTGAATCATATAATCGATTTACCTCTGTTAATTTGTATTCCAAAACAATATTCATTGATTCACGATCGTCATTGGCCATACATCATTATGTTAACATGGAAAACATTTGAAATAAGTCTACACTTCACAACTTCATCGTTGACTTTGTATATTGGTTACATGTTCAGTACTTCATATCCATAAACTCTGTATCAGCCATAGAGACGCACAAAAATATTCAATATTTCAAATCAAGAAAAGCCTTTCATGTTTCAACATTATTACAATAAGGATATTTATTTAATCATACAATTATCACATTCTTCTAATAAAAATAATTAATTTGAATTTTAAATGAAAATTGTGTTAACATTAAATAATTAATTGAAGTCTTATATTTCTATTTAGAATTTTGTTTAGGGCAAGCAGTAAACTTTTAAAATTTATCTTTTGATTAAAAGAGTTTATATTATTTTTTAATTGTAAAAAAATTGTTTGAATGACTTAATCTTAGTAAAGTATAGTGTTATAAATGACAGATGTTTAACAAAAGTGAGAAGTATTTTGAATTGTCTTTACTAATGATTATTGATAACATGTTTTCATTATATTTAATAACAGGACCTCTGATATTGAATGACAAAACTGTTGACTGTGCGTAAGAAATCATCCGATGACCAACTAGTTTTACTGCCATTTGATGTATGTACCAGACTGTTGCAGTCTATGTACCAGACTGTTGCTGTTGCAGTCTATGTACCAGACTGTTGCAGTCTATGTACCACACTGTTGCTGTTGCAGTCTATGTACCAGACTGTTACTGTTGCAGTCTATGTACCAGACTGTTGCTGTTGCAGTCTATGTACCAGACTGTTGCTGTTGCAGTCTATGTACCAGACTGTTACTGTTGCAGTCTATGTACCAGACTGTTGCTGTTGCAGTCTATGTACCAGACTGTTGCTGTTGCAGTCTATGTACCAGACTGTTGCTGTTGCAGTCTATGTACCAGACTGTTGCTGTTGCAGTCTGGGTACCAGACTGTTACTGTTGCAGTCTATGTACCAGACTGTTACTTTTGCAGTCTATGTACCAGACTGTTGCTGTTGCAGTCTATGTACCAGACTGTTACTGTTGCAGTCTATGTACCAGACTGTTGCTGTTGCAGTCTATGTACCAGACTGTTGCTGTTGCAGTCTATGTACCAGACTGTTACTTTTGCAGTCTATGTACCAGACTGTTGCTGTTGCAGTCTATGTACCAGACTGTTGCTGTTGCAGTCTATGTACCAGACTGTTGCTGTTGCAGTCTATGTACCAGACTGTTACTTTTGCAGTCTATGTACCAGACTGTTGCTGTTGCAGTCTGGGTACCAGACTGTTACTGTTGCAGTCTATGTACCAGACTGTTGCTGTTGCAGTCTATGTACCAGACTGTTGCTGTTGCAGTCTATGTACCAGACTGTTGCTGTTGCAGTCTATGTACCAGACTGTTGCTGTTGCAGTCTATGTACCAGACTGTTGCTGTTGCAGTCTATGTACCAGACTGTTGCTGTTGCAGTCTGGGTACCAGACTGTTACTTTTGCAGTCTATGTACCAGACTGTTGCTGTTGCAGTCTGGGTACCAGACTGTTACTTTTGCAGTCTTTGTACCAGACTGTTACTGTTGCAGTCTATGTACCAGACTGTTGCTGTTGCAGTCTCTACAAAACCAATAATATGTGTGCCTGGATCTCTATGTAACCTGATTTTCAAAGGAGTCTGATTTTTTTTTTAATCATCCTCATTGAATAAAATACACAAAATAGTGCATCTACCAGGATACAAACTCGTTCTATTGATTCTTGTCCCCAAGGTCTAAGGACACCCTGTTTAGGCGCATGTTCTGTAACATTTTAGTGCAGACACAACCTAGTCATTATAGCTGGCCAGTCACATCATAATTTATAAAATTCGCCGTTTTGAACGTTTGAGGTACAAGTGCACATATTATTGATTTTACATGATTGTTTATTGTTGTTTATGTCCCCAATATGGTGCTCACCAGAAAGTTGTATTTACCTGCTTTCAGAACAGGGTTTGTTTCAATGGTATAAACGTGAAATCAAAAATTAGCTATACAGCTCTAGAAAAATCCCAACCATTTCCCTTCTGTCATACCTCTGTCTCCGTCACTGGCTAATTTAAACCTTGCAGCATTTTTTTAACTTTTCTGTGCTGGTGAAGCAGCACGCACCTTTACTTCATAAAGTAGTGCAGTAATGGTTAGAAAAAATGTAGCAAAGCTTAAATTGGCAATTGGCAGGATGGCATGAGCTATGTCTTACTGGGGGGTGTAGTCGCTCTAGAATAGGGGTGAAACGGTTTAATTGTACCACACTGGGAAACATGACAGTCAGGTTAATTATTACAAGCAAAAATAAACTACTTTCCACAAAACTGTCTGGAATAAAAATATAATGTCATCAATTTTGTCACTTATCAATTTTAAAATGCGGGTTGGCATTTCAAGTCTTTTTCACTCAACGATTTAAAAGATATTATTTGTCGAAACCTATTCTCCGATAAAGAAAAAAAACAAACAAGCATTATGGTGACAAAATACAGGAGAATACCGTTTCACTGTCTTAGTAAAGCGCTCAATTATCTTACCTAATCTTATTTTGTGGTCACTTTATTTAAGAGATTTATAGGTTGGTTATTGTTTATCCCCAAGTTTAAAGTTATGTGCTATGATATTAAGATTCAAATATGTATTTTGTTGATATCTGCAACTTGTTTGTAATCAAACCCATTGTATTCCTCTGCAATCTATCCAACTCCCCAAAACCAATTTCCATCACTGGCTAATTTAAGCCTTGCTGCATTTTGTAACCTTTTCTGTCCCGGCTGGTCAGCGCACTATGAATTTCAGATGCAACATGCTGCTATGCTAGCACAGAAGGTTAACCAGATGCAGCAAGCCTTGAATTAGCCAGTGATAGAGGTTGGTGCAAGTTGTGACTTGCAGGGGGAGTTGCAATCATTTATTAAGACACGGAAGCAATATTGCTATCATGAGGTTTAATATGTTGCTGTTGTTCTGTTGTTTATGCTTCACCCTTGTTGATTATTAAATATTTGTTGTTTATGTTCCCCATTGTTATTTCCTGTCTTGGCATGTGATATTGTTGTCTTTTCCCAATGTACTTTTTTGCGTTTCATTTTTTATTGCAAACTGAATTAAATCAGACATAATAAATGTTCCTTTGCATAATTTTGAGCAAAATTATTATGAGTATGTATACACAAGTTAGTATTTTGTTCTTCATAATGTAATTTACCCATTTACTTTCTGTATCTTTAAATTATCCCAGACCTATTTTATATTCCAGATATGTAATCAGGTTATAAAAATCAATCAAAGAGTCTTGTGTCAAAGAAGTTCTGAAACAAAAAACATCAATTTGTCTGTGTGGGATTTAGAATGTTGTATTTGCGTTGCTATGGTAATTGTTTTTAACAGATTATGCAATAAAAGTGATAACAAAGACACCATTTCTTTAATTTGTTTATTACAACTCATAACAACAGTTTCTGCATACTTTTATTGTAACAGTTGATTTAATTACAGTATTTTATTTTTCTTCACTAGATGAACATGAAAATCGAGGTTGACGGAAACACACACAGTGTCATAAGAGACTGCAGAGTTGAAATCGGTCACACTCTTTACTTATCACAATATCAGATGCTATATTAATTTGACCAAATATATTCATTAAATTGATTGTGCATACACAGTGGGTTTGTGCAATAATGTAATTAAAGGGACTGTAGCACATTTTCTAACAGAATCAAAGAGATCACAAAATGGAAAAGAAATGTTACCAATTGCAAAAAATCCTTCTCAATCAATAACTTGAGTTCTAAAATGAATGTTTAAGCAATGAGGATCCATATCCCATCATTGAAGTATAAAAGTTGTTCACACTAAAATGGTTGCTAGCAGTTTTCGTTTCATACGTGACAGCGTTAATTACGACTACAGATACTCGGTCTTACAGATACTCGGTCTTAGTTTTTTTCTTACAAATTTCAGATAAGATATATACTGAATAAACTCTTGTTATAAATGGCAAACTTGAACATATCAAAAGAAAATGCTGCAGTGCCTTTTAAAAGAATAAAAAAAACTAATGGTTCGAGAGTAGGATGGTTACCGTCAATTTCTTCTGACTGACGGCAAGTTTCCTCTTCTTCAATTTATTACATTTCACATAAGACAAACTCATAAGCATTTTTTGCAATTTACTAATCTTGGATAAAAAGTGAAAATTAAAAATGTTATAACTAGAAAAAATTACATCTTAGAATGAGAATAGTTTTGGACTGGTATTGTTTTCCCTATGATATAACAAAAGATTCTTTGAAAAATATGTTCATGTAAGAATGCCAAACAATTGTGAAAAGTGAAATAAATATACCGTTGATTATTTGCGTAAATACTAACGAAAACTCTCGTTATTTCAGGCCATTATTAAAGGGACACTACATGTTTTTCATAAAGTTGTATTAAGATTTGATACATATATCAAATGTCCTGATTTACATCCAAATCATCTCACTCGACTTGCATATGTATCCCCTAACACCAAATATTAGACAATAACTTGCTTTCAATAAAACTCGAGCAGCGGCTTAATACATGATGAGAAGCCGAATTCATGCACCCCATTTACAAGTATACCAGTTCCATGTTCCATTGAAAAATACCAACCAACATCTGTCTCTTTGTCTTCTACATATAAGTTTTCAAAATTACATTTGAACAATTGACACACGTCCAGTTTTCGATCATAAACACGACTAACCATCTCAATAATGTAACTATACTGAACAGATTGGCACTAAAAGGGCAATTTTTTACAAGTCATTACTTCTCGATAAAATAACACCCTTGGTAACTTTTGACCTCTGTTACTACAGTAACATACGGAGTGTCCCTTTAAATACACCTTTTGGCTGTAACTTTGTTAAATATAATACATTACACTGGAATCTTGGATGGAATGTCTCATAAAAAGGATTAAAATATATATCAATAAAAACAAATATAAATGATAACCATTTAATTCTTATATCACATCTACGCAAGAAAAAAACTTAAAAAGAAATATATAAATTTTCAATATATAGCTGGAAAGTACGCAAACATTATTTTGACGTGAATCATTTCATAAAATTAGAAGTGAAAATAAAACAATATATGTTTGTAAAACACTGATGCCCCAAAATATGAGAATAATTTGGATTTAAGGTACACTTACCTCATGTATTAAGTATCAGAACTTTGAAGGGCATTTAGAAGTTGCATACACAAGAACAGGAACATATCCCGGATAACAACTTCTTGGATGTATTTTGATTAAAATTTCAATTGTATGTCTAGTAATACATAAATTAAAATAACTATTTTTGTCCAGTATAGTTTTGAATAGACAGTTAAAGGATTTCCTGAAATAGCTTCAAATAGACAGATACTGGATCTTCATGAAATAGTTCTGTGAAAGGAACTGCTCAATTGTTGTCATTCAAAATCATGATTGCATATCACTTATAACAATTAAAATCTAAAATGCGTACAATGGTTTGCTGAAAATATTGGAGTAAATGGACGGAAATATGTAAATCACAGTATCAATGTATATTATATCAAAGATCACAATGATGTAAATGAAATATGGTTTAAACTGACATATTTGATTTGATTTTGATATCATGATAAAAACATTAAAATGTATATTTTTAATTACATGAATACATGGATTCCAACAACTAAAACTTCAATCTTTAAGGTTACAAGAAGGCCAAAGTAAACAACATATACTAAAACCATATGTTAGAGTAAAGTCCTACAATTTCGTCCAGTCCTGATATTCTGTCATCTTTTCAAACAAAGGTGAATTTACAGCCCGTCCTACCCTCAAATTGTTGTCTTGTTAGTTATTTTTCTTACTAAGAATAGCAGTCACATAATACATACAGTAATGTTGAATGGTTGATACAACGTGACGAAGCTGTTACATCACAACCTTCCCGCCAGGGAGACTTGAAAACGACATAAACAAGTGGACGAAATTATAAAACACAGTCTCCAATACTTTAATCTGTGTGGACGAAATTATGAGATTGGTGGACGAAATAACCTGACGCATACACTTGTGTTTATGCTATTTCATTCATAAGAGTTATCCCCCTTAGAATATCAGCCAATCATTTTTCTTATAACAAAGACTCTTCGCCTCGGGCTGAATGATCACCGAGAAGTGCCAGTGAGGGTTAGAATTCCGACAAGCCAGGTCAGCCGTTAGAGTGGACAAAATTTGAGGACATTACAAAGGTGGAACTTCAAAAGGCAAACAAGAGTTGAAAAACATTAATAGAGAAATAACATCACTAACCCATTTCATACATTAAATTTAAATTAGAATTTCTGAGTGCCAGAGATAATATGATCAGTGGACAGATCAATGTTCCAAACGAAAGAGTCATTTAAGTCATGCAATCTGTAAACGTTTGGTAAATTCAACATTCACCATTTTTCTATCTTTAATAAATTTTCCATCTAACCAGTAGATGCTACACATATCAAAGTCAACAACAAACGTGACATCAGTTATCAAAAATGGAATGTTCAATGAAAGATCCATTCTTGCGTATTTTCAAACAACAGAAATCCATTTGTTATGATACATAATATCATGATTAACATTTCTCACTTTCAATACAGAACCCCTCTCAGTCCCTTTACAACAAGGACATATTAATAATTTATATATATTCCACTACACGGTTTCATTTTGCCTGTCAAATATCAACACACAACAAATAATAAGAAACATTTATTACATGACAAGCAATGAAAAACTGGGATCTATCAGTGAAATAAACTGTCTATCAAAATTTTAAGCTACAGTGAAAATAACATATTTTCACTGTGACAAGTGACTGATACAATATACCACTTCTCAAAGGTTAAAGTTCAAGCGTTGACGTCATAAAACAATGGTTATGACGTAACAAATTCTCTTATGACATCACATTGTAACTGTGGCGGTGGACCCTAACGCCGCTCAACAGGAAAACCACCCTGTTGTGGTTTAATTTCAAGGGTAACTTCATATAATAAATAGAATGTCTGTAAATTCTTGACAAATACCATGTTTCTCTCATCGCGTGAGGTAGAAAATTTCTATATTTTTACTCGTGGCTAATCCACTCGTGAAAATATCAACTTTCTACCTCCCTCGATGAGATAAACATTGAATTAGTCAAGAAAAGATAGATATCCTCTATCTATTTCACAGTAAGTTCTACCTAACAAAGACAACATCACAGAAACAAAAGGAAAGCAGTCAGTATGTGTATGAATTTTACAGAATCCAAATATTGGGTTGTTTGATTTGCAGACTTTGGGGTAGAGGCAAGTTTGAACTTTCTCTTTGTCTCATGACAAACGCTGCGAGTGTTAACAAAATAATGTCAAACTTCTTAAACCAAATATCATCTGATTTTAGTTGAAAATACAATAAATAACATATATAACAAGATAAATAATTCATAAAATGTATATATGATTTGTTTTATAGGTATGATTTACATACTCACAATGCCAACATGGCAACATTTGAGTTCAGACATAAATCAAGTACAGCTTGTTTTTTAGTTAGTGAAGTGTAAAATTCTTATTTTAAAATATTTAAATAAAATATATTACATATCACAGATGTATGGAGTTATTTCCCTTTAAAGAGGAGACACATTATTGACAGGAAAACGGAATTGTTTCACATGAGAAATAATATTTGTACTTATACTGTTCAAATTAACTACTTGAACATGCCTTAAAACATTGATCAAGTTTATTTATTCAAATTATTTAAAGTGACATTCAGAATTTTTTCATAATACATTATTTGGCTTTGATTCATTCCAAAACACCATATGTGCTACGATATATTTTCCTTTTTTTAAATATGAAATCACTACTTTCACCTTTTTATCGTCACTATACTGAATTGCATAGGTTTAAAACCAAAATTTCGACAACCATCAGTAGTTCTTGATAAAATTAAACCATTCATAACATTTGACACCTGACTCCAACAACACTGATGTCCTATTGAGGTAGGTTGTTCTGTTCGTTTTCTGACCTGTCTTCAGTCAACAGAATTACCGTATTTCCTCTAATGGGGGCCGGGTCTCAAATAGCAGCCGGGGATACCCGGCAATAAGTGTCAAACATTACTCTTGACTTAGAACAACCATAACTTTTCTCTAATGATAGAATGGTGGGTATTTTCCATGCAAATAAATTATCTTATCTTAGCACTAAGAGAGCTTTTGACACCTAGGCCGTGGCAATCACAGACTATTTCATTATCCTCTTAAAATATAATTGGGAAAAGAATCTAATATCAACATAAATAACAATATATATGTGTAATATGTAACATCACAAGATTGTACAGAGTTTGCTCCCTTGTTCGCATCCCTCGCCAGATGGCACTGTGACCTTGGTGATGGCGCTAACGTTGTGAGCGGGTATAGCGGTGGGAGCAGGAGGGGGATCTATAGCTGGCCTTGCTCCAGGCTTGTTGAGGAATGTGGTTTTGTTGAACGGTAACTTTTTGCTGCATTGAGAAACAAGAAGATTTATTAACATCAGGAGGATGTTAGATTAATCTTAAAATAGAGAAATTCTGAAATCTTAAATGTTGGAACTGGATAATATACTTGCAATTTTCACTATAAGGTTGCATGATATCTGCCACAAACTAGATGAGCGTTTGCGGGACACCGCAAAAGCAGAGCAGCCCCGATACTTAGGGTCTCGCCTTTCCGTGTTCCGCCTTCTCGTCAGCATCAATAAAATGAGAATTTTTTTTAACAATTTTTTTTTTCATTATTCGAGTTATTACTAACAAGATGAATCATCACTGGGGTCACTTTTCACAAGTTTGTTCTTAAAACCTATTTCTGATTTCAAAATTGGATCAAAGGATTAACGTGACCTTAACCAATATCTCATGACCTTGAACTTTGACCTTCAAGGTCACACCATCAATGATCACTTTTCATTGTGCATAACAGTCATGCAATGACTCAAACTGTTCATAGTTATAAAAAGGCATATTCACAAAAGCATGCTTAAGTTGTGACCTCGCTGTAACCTTGACTGTTGACATATTTTAGCGAAAAACTTTTCAAATATTGGTCTTTCTCCATAGTTATATACCAAATAAGAGCCTGATAGTAAAAGTTTTTTTGGGAAGTTATCGTGTTTACAAGGATTGTTGTAGTGATTTCAGAACTCATGACCTTGACCTTTGACCTTGAACGTGAACATGGCAAAATCTTTCACCAGGTTTATAAGAAAGAGGCTATGTATATGAGGTATTAATACCTTCTTGGAAAAAGGTTATTTAGTGATTTCAGAACTGGTAACCATGACTCTATCTCGTGACCTTGACCTTTGATCTTCAAGGTCACACAGTCAATGATCACTTTCATTGTGCATAACAATCATGTAATGCTTCAAAGTGTTAATAGCTGAACTAAGGCATGTTTGCAAAAGCCTGCTTAAGTCGTGCCCTCCCTGTGACCTTGACCTTTGACGGATGTTAGCGAAAACCTTTTCAAATCTTGGCCTTTCTCCATAGTTGATATACACCAAATAAGAGCCTGATAGTACAAATATTGTTCAAGTTATCGTGTTTACAAGGATTTTTTTAGTGATTTCAAAACTCGTGACCCAGGGGTATAAGTAAGAAGTTATGTATATGAGTTCTCAAAACCTTCTAGGAAAAAAGTTATAGCCAATACAAAACGCGCAGGCGGCGGAAACTGCGCAAAAACTGATAGCAGTCCCGACTAAGTCGGGACAACTAATTATCACTATCAAATTTAAAGAAAATCAAAGTAGAGGTCATTTAGTTTGTGACCTTGAGAATAATTTCAATGTCACCAAAATCTAATCAGCTCCTTGTCTTCCCTAGAAGCTTTGTGTAAAGATATGAGAATCTAGTGAATGGCTCTTTAAAATATCCCACTGACAAGGGGAAAATGGTAAAGTCCTTGAAATCAAGGTCAAGGACACAAAACTGTTTTGGAAGACTACTCACAATGTAGTGAACCTATATACACAATATTAAAAGAATCCATTAAACAGTTCTTGAGTTATTCCATTTCGTACATATGTAGGTACGCTGTCGGATACTGTATGATGCTGCAGTGATGATAAACAAGTAACTTACCCGTGAGAGTCGAGAGCTGGATGTATGATCGTGTTGTCAAGGATGAACCTCTGACTGAAGGCGTCGTGTCGGATCCACGGGTCCGTGTCCTCGTAAACAACGTTGTTCTCCACCACCCCATGTGCCACCCCCACCACCTTCATACAGGCCCCAGCCCCACACTGCAGTCGGTTTTCGACAACCTGGGGATAGAATAATTAAATAAAAGCTGTGTTGACGATATAAAATTAAATAATGCCCTCAAACCACATACCAAATTCAGTTATGCTATCTTTCTGAGAAAAGCTATCCCCTTTGGAGAAAAAATTAACAAAAGTCCAAAAATACGGAACAAAGGCAATAAATTATTACATATTTCTTATTTTCACACCAAATTTATTATCCTATCTTAAATAGTTTCTGAGAAAAGCTGTCCCCTTTATCCTGGACGGACAGACAAATGGACAGACCGACGAAGATCAAACCTCTATCCCCCTTTCACTACGTAGCGGGGCATAATAATGGTTATCATAACATCATTTGACAAATTTGAACCAGGCACATATATCTCAAATTAATATTCTAACATGACACTATATTTAGAATGAAAATACTGCTTTCTGATTGGTTCCTCTTATCAATTTTGGAGTAATTATTTTACCGATAATCACCTCTAAATATTTGCGACCGATTCACTCGCGTGAAATCATGAAAATCACGGGGCACAGAAATCAACAGTCGCTCGCTTCATACAACAGCGATTCATCCAATGAACAGAAGCGGCGTTATTCCTCTATTTAGCAAAATTCTTCCACTGCCTCCAGTTCACAATCCCAAATGACCCCATTTCCTTCCACGATGTCCTCAACCATGACACAAAAAGCGTTCTTGTCAGGCTTTCTTCAAGTCTCAAACTCTTCGCTTGTAGTGAATAACTACTTTCAGAGTAGCGCCCCTTGAATGGGATTGGTCCTTGTCGGCCTTGTAGGGGAGATAGGTCGGACTATGTATTTACTTGAAAATCGCTTCTGTGAGTCTTATGATTTCCAACAATGGTTTTCTGTTGATATTATCATCAATTGAATAAAGATAAGTTACATTGAATTAAGTTTTAGTGTTTGTTTTGATATTTTGATTGAAGCATGTTCTTTGAAAAGTGAACTGCACCGAAGGGTCGCGGGCGAGTGAAACCGGTCTGTACTAGTTTGACCTAAGCACAGCGCTTTGGCGCAAGACGAAAGAGTTCCTCATTATTTTCCTAATTAGTCATGTTAGAATGGAGATAATTCCATTCTGTTTTATATTTTGGGGTTGTATGTTGTGCATTTTTTACCCCTAAATTAACATTTCAAACCTCGCAAGCTCGGTTTGAAATTAAATTTAGGGGTAAAAAATGCACAACATACAACCCCAAAATATAAAACAGAATGGATTCATCTCCTAAATCTTTGTTACTGAGGTTTGTAAATATCATTCCAAATTCCATACAAGGATAATTGAAAATCAGAAATCGTGAGTTGTGTCTTCAAGTTACTCACAGTGGCGAGCTGGTTCCCGTCCAGACTGATGGCGCCATGTTGGTTGCAGACCACGTCATTCTGCGAGATGTGACTCCGACTTCTACACAGGATGCCGTGGTCACGGTTGTCATACACACCATTCCCCTGTACATGAATCTGACAGAAGAAAATGTTATATTCATGATATTTATTTATTTTTTTTTATTATGATTATACAGGAAAATTAAGAAAAACTGAATGAAGTATGAAAATAAATAACTGAGAGCTTCTGATCTCCTCACTCTGGAAGGTAAAGTTTGAATACCTGTCTCTTTTCTTGTTTCATAATTCATTGATGTATCTTCTATAATACAGTCAAATTATAAGTACCAGCGTTAGGGCTTAATTATATATTTCTCTCCAAACTTCTCCTCCAATGCGAGCATTTACTTGTGTTACAAAAGGGAATCCTAAATAGTTGCAATCAAAGCCAAAGTTGTGCAATCAACAACATTTTCTCAAATCTGTTCCTTCAGGAGAAGTAGAGTTCTTCTCTTATGCGATGTGGACATGCTTCTTACAAGACAGGGACAGTAGTGCCCGGCGCTTATTTTTTCAGTACCCCTTGACCCCCCGGCGCTTATTAGAGGCCCGGCTCTTATTTCTTTAACAGATTACTGAAGTTTACTAAGGAAGCATAATCTAATGGTTTAGACTTATTGGAGACCGGGCGCTTATTTGAGGCCCAGCGCTTATTTTCTCAAATACCCTTGACCCCCTGCGCTTATTGGAGCCCCCCCTGCTTATTAGAGGAAATACGGTATTCTCTGCTAGGGGATTTAGCATGAACTAAGACATGTTGCCCAATTGCAACAGAGGTTATGGGGAAAGAAATGACTTGAGTAACTTCTGTTGGGATAGAGGGGCTTTAGGAATAAGGTTAAGGAACGTATTCTGGGAGGTTTGACCTTTTTCTTAAACCATTTCCAAAAACTGTTATTTTGAAATTGACGTTGATAAAAATCTTCTGTTCTAAAAACTCTACCGACATAAACATCTAACACCTACCAGCTGGTGGTCGATGCTGGGAGGGGAGATAACCACTCCAGTTCCGCGGTTGTTAGTGATGCTGTTGCTCCTGAGTATAACGACAGCGTCCTGCTGGATACAGATCCCATCTGATTGGTTGGCGTGGATGGCGTTGAAATGAATGTTGACCGTTTCTCCCAGTTGAATCACCATCCCCTTACCTACAGAAGAAAATACACCATGTATAACTGCTTACCTACAGAAGAAAATACACCATATATAACTGCTTACCTACAGAAGAAAATACACCATATATAACTGTTTAACTGCAGAAGAAAATAAAATTAGCTGACACCGTATTTCCTTTTAATGATCCATCACCAAACTAGATTATTCATGCGATCTTCTAATCCTGCACCAGAGGGACATTACTTGAATAATATCCTACACCAGAAGAACCTAATTTGAATAATATCCTGCACCAGAGGGACATTACTTAAATAATATCCTGCACCAGAGGGACATTACTTAAATAATATCCTGCACCAGAGGGACATTACTTAAATAATATCCTGCACCAGAGGGACATTACTTAAATAATATCCTGCACCAGAGGGACATTACTTGAATAATATCCTGCACCAGAGGGACATTACTTAAATAATATCCTGCACCAGAGGGACATTACTTAAATAATATCCTACACCAGAAGAACATAATTTGAATAATATCCTGCACCAGAGGAACATTACTTGAATAATATCCTGCACCAGAGGGACATTACTTGAATAATATCCTGCACCAGAGGAACATTACTGAATAATATCATGCACCAGAGGGACATTACTTAAATAATATCCTGCACCAGAGGGACATTACTTGAATAATATCCTGCACCAGAGGAACATTACTGAATAATACCATGCACCAGAGGGACATTACTTAAATAATATCCTGCACCAGAGGGACATTACTTAAATAATATCATGCACCAGAGGGACATTACTTAAATAATATCCTGCACCAGAGGGACATTACTTAAATAATATCCTGCACCAGAAGAACATAATTTGAATAATATCCTGCACCAGAGGGACATTACTTGAATAATATCCTGCACCAGAGGGACATTACTTGAATAATATCCTGCACCAGAGGAACATTACTGAATAATATCATGCACCAGAGGGACATTACTTAAATAATATCCTGCACCAGAGGGACATTACTTGAATAATATCCTGCACCAGAAGAACATTACTGAACAATACCATGCACCAGAGGGACATTACTAAATAATATCCTGCACCAGAGGGACATTACTTAAATAATATCCTGCACCAGAGGAACATTACTGAATAATATCATGCACCAGAGGGACATTACTTAAATAATATCCTGCACCAGAGGGACATTACTTGAATAATATCCTGCACCAGAGGATCTCGCACCAGAGGGGCATTACTTGAATAATATCCTGCACCAGAGGGACATTACTTGAATAATATCCTGCACCAGAGGAACATTACTGAATAATATCATGCACCAGAGGGACATTACTTAAATAATATCCTGCACCAGAGGGACATTACTGAATAATATCATGCACCAGAGGGACATTACTTAAATAATATCCTGCACCAGAGGAACATTACTGAATAATATCATGCACCAGAGGGACATTACTTGAATAATATCCTGCACCAGAAGAACATTACTGAACAATATCATGCACCAGAGGGACATTACTTGAATAATATCATGCACCAGAGGGACATTACTGAATAATATCATGCACCAGAGGGACATTACTTAAATAATATCCTGCACCAGAGGAACATTACTGAATAATATCATGCACCAGAGGGACATTACTGAATAATATCATGCACCAGAGGGACATTACTTAAATAATATCCTGCACCAGAGGAACATTACTGAATAATATCATGCACCAGAGGGACATTACTTGAATAATATCCTGCACCAGAAGAACATTACTGAACAATATCATGCACCAGAGGGACATTACTAAATAATATCCTGCACCAGAGGGACATTACTTAAATAATATCCTGCACCAGAGGAACATTACTGAATAATATCATGCGCCAGAGGGACATTACTTAAATAATATCCTGCACCAGAGGGACATTACTTGAATAATATCCTGCACCAGAGGAACATTACTGAATAATATCATGCACCAGAGGGACATTACTTAAATAATATCCTGCACCAGAGGGACATTACTTGAATAATATCCTGCACCAGAAGAACATTACTGAACAATACCATGCACCAGAGGGACATTACTAAATAATATCCTGCACCAGAGGGACATTACTTAAATAATATCCTGCACCAGAGGAACATTACTGAATAATATCATGCACCAGAGGGACATTACTTAAATAATATCCTGCACCAGAGGGACATTACTTGAATAATATCCTGCACCAGAGGATCTCGCACCAGAGGGGCATTACTTGAATAATATCCTGCACCAGAGGGACATTACTTGAATAATATCCTGCACCAGAGGAACATTACTGAATAATATCATGCACCAGAGGGACATTACTTAAATAATATCCTGCACCAGAGGGACATTACTGAATAATATCATGCACCAGAGGGACATTACTTAAATAATATCCTGCACCAGAGGAACATTACTGAATAATATCATGCACCAGAGGGACATTACTTGAATAATATCCTGCACCAGAAGAACATTACTGAACAATATCATGCACCAGAGGGACATTACTTGAATAATATCATGCACCAGAGGGACATTACTGAATAATATCATGCACCAGAGGGACATTACTTAAATAATATCCTGCACCAGAGGAACATTACTGAATAATATCATGCACCAGAGGGACATTACTGAATAATATCATGCACCAGAGGGACATTACTTAAATAATATCCTGCACCAGAGGAACATTACTGAATAATATCATGCACCAGAGGGACATTACTTGAATAATATCCTGCACCAGAAGAACATTACTGAACAATATCATGCACCAGAGGGACATTACTAAATAATATCCTGCACCAGAGGGACATTACTTAAATAATATCCTGCACCAGAGGAACATTACTGAATAATATCATGCGCCAGAGGGACATTACTTAAATAATATCCTGCACCAGAGGGACATTACTTGAATAATATCCTGCACCAGAAGAACATTACTGAACAATACCATGCACCAGAGGGACATTACTAAATAATATCCTGCACCAGAGGATCTCGCACCAGAGGGGCATTACTTGAATAATATCCTGCACCAGAGGAACATTACTTGAATAATATCTTGCACCAGAGGGACATTACTTGTATAATATCTTGGACCAGTGAACAGCCGGTCATTACAAGAAATAGCGTCCCATAGGACAATAGCATGATGCCACATGAGGTTATTAATTACGTTATAGGTACATCAAAATGTAAGATCCCTACCTGAGTTGTGGTAAATGTTGTTGTATTGGACGGTGGCGACATCACAGTGAGGGTGTGCCCCTTCGCCCTCCTCCCCCTCTCCAACTGGCCGGGGGGACGTGAGGTTCATATTCTCCGAGATGTTGTGCACATGCTGAACATCCTAGAGGCAGAGGACATCGTGGAAGAAGTTAATAATTTATGTATTACAAGGAGTGTACACTTAAACAACCCAAGAATGTATCATATTTCAAGGCCTAGATCTTAAAAGCTCTTTTAGCACTTAGACAGAAGCATGACAATCAATGGTGCTTAAAGTGATATTAGTATTTTTCATGATATTTTATTTGGCTTTCATACGTGCCGAAAGACCGTATGTGCTTATTTAATTTCATATATGTCAATAGACTTGCATATTCATTCCCTATCGATAAATATATGGCAAATTGAACGAAAACCTTTTATATGTGCAGAAACCTAAATTATGTGTCTCAATAAGTGTTGCAAGTGGGGCATTGGTGTTTACATAAACAGTGTCAGCTTATAGCAGGTGTTACTATAGTCAAAACATAACATTGACACATGTCAAAACAATTTCTAGACATAACAATTATTTAGATATAATAGCTGCGCTGACCTAGGGGTCTCCATAATCATGGATTCTCTCAAACATGAACAACGCGCTGTGATCAAGTTCCTTACTAAAGAGGGATGCAAAGCTACAGAAATACATAATCGTATGTGTAATGTGATGGGTAAGGATGCTCCTAACTTTTCAACAGTTTGTCGCTGGTCTCTTCAGTTCAAGCGGGGCAGGGAGTCCTTAGACAATGACCCACGGTCAGGCAGGCCATCTGAAGTCACCCGAAAGGAAGTTTTTGCCGCTATCGAAAGACGAATTTTAGCTGACCGCCGTGTTAAAGTTTCTGAACTGTCTTTGGAATTCCAGATATCAGTTGGAAGTGTTGAAAAAATAATTCATGACCATCTTGGTATATCCAAGGTATCTGCAAGATGGGTACCCAGAAACCTCACATCACAAGATCGCCAGAAAAGAACCGAAAGTTGCATGGAGCTCCTGGATCGGTTTAATGCGGATGAAGCCAGGTTTTTGTCTCGTCTGGTGACAGGTGACGAAACCTGGATCCACCACTGGGACCCGGAAACTAAACTGGAATCCAAGCAATGGAAGCACCCGAGTTCACCGCCTCCCCTGAAGTTTCGCACTCAACCATCAGCTGGCAAGGTTATGGCGACAATCTTTTGGGATGCAAAAGGCATATTATTAATTGATTACTTGCCAACCAAAACTACAATGAATGGTCAATAATATGCCAACCAAATGCAAGAATTGCGAAAGACAATTCGACAGAAACGCCGTGGAATGTTGACACGTGGTGTTCTGATTTTGCATGACAACGCTCCAGTCCACAAGTCAAGAGTTGCACAGGCCGCTTTACGTGATTGTGGATTCGAACAGCTTAACCACCCACCCTACAGCCCAGACCTAGCCCCCAGTGACTACTTCCTGTTCAGAAACCTGAAATCCGCCCTACGTGGAAGGCACTTCCGGGATGACGAAGACGTCAAAGCTGCCACAGAGGCGTGGTTAGGGGGGCAAACGGAAGACTTCTACAAAAGCGGCATCAAAAGTCTTAAAGAGAAATGGAATAAGTGTATTGAGGTGAAGGGTAACTATATTGAAAAATAAAAGTAAAAAATTGACTACACGAGTTGGTTTTTATTGAAGTTGCAACACTTATTGAACGCCCCTCGTATATGCACCATAGTTATATGCCCTATCAAACATAACCAACCAACATCTGTCTTTTTGTCTGTTACAGGTAAGTTTCCAAATACGTTTGACTCTTCAGGAGCGGTACACTGTCCAGATTTCAATCATAAATCACAACTTTCAACTTTATACTATCACTTCAAGTTTTTCTTTAATTTTACAATTAAAATTTTCAAGCATATTTCATTAACTGCCAATAATTGCATCATGAACAGTTTTCATCGACCTGCAGACTATATATCACATGTGCATCAAACAGTCACTTATTGTTTGTAAAATTGAAAATACTCATCTTTAAAAAATTAAATTTGTTGCATGTATAAAGAAATTCCTAATTTATAGCTAGACTCCATCACATTAGTTTTTAATGTAAGTCTTTACCTTTTTATTGACAAACATGATTCCAGAGTCACCATTGTTATTTATTTGGTTGCCATGGAGATAAGGTGTCGAAGCACTCATTATCCAGATGCCACAACCAGCGTTATCTGGAAGCATTAAACAATCAATTAAGTAATGATTTATCAAGGTAGCATTAAATTTTCTTTCACAAAGAATAACGCCTCTCTTCATTACTGGCTCATTTTACCCATGCGAAACTTTACGTCCTAGCAAATCAGACCCCAATTCAGGTACAGCACGTCGCTATCTTAGCACAGCAAAATGAAGGAAATGCTGCTAGGCTTAAATAAGTCTGAGATGGCAACTGGCGCAAGTTATGCCTTGCACATGAAATTGACAAGCCAACACTTTTGGGCTGAATACTTTCCAAACTTATTTCATACTTTGTTAAAGATAGGTTCAAGTTATTAGATTGAGTACAGTATCTGTCGTAGTCTGTCATCCAGACCCCTTAATTCTTTAAGCGCCTCGGCGAGTCTACAACAAGACTCAAGAGCTCAGTTTAAGGAAAATGAACTCATCTCAGAGGCCCCTTTTTATTTTTATTTTATTTTTTCAAAGTTTGAAAAAAATTATTATTAGAGGCTGAATGTTAGACATTAGTGATAACTAGGCTGAATGTTAGATATTAGTGATAACTTACAAGAAATGACACTTTTGGGCTGGATACTTTTCAAGCTTATTTCGTACGCTGTTATAATTTATGCTTATTAATTCAATATTATTATGCTTATTATCATGATATAAGTGGTAACTTACAAGAAATGACATTGTTCTCGAACGCTCCTCTACCCATCTCTCCAATGACAATGCCGTCCCCAATCCCGTCCGTGATGGTATTTCTGCTGACTAGGGGGTCCCCCCCATGTCGGATATCCACCCCTCCCCATTGATTGTTCCGGATCTTGTTGTCTGGAAACACAAACTTTCATACTAACCTGCTGCTTAAAGAGTAATTTAGTATTCAATAAGACACAGAAAAAAATGAAAAAAATAACACAAATGATTTTCGCATTTTTTTAGTCCCAAATAAGCAGAGAAAAACACTTAAAATATGTTTCCGAGTGTTTATTAAGACTGAATCTATTAATTCCGCACAAAGAATTGTGAACGGAGATGGAAATAAGAGGGCAAAAAAGGTAAGCAACATTGATTGAATGTACTGCCTATGTTCACTAAAGACTTCCTTAGTTTTACAACATTGATTTTCCTATGTTTCTTTTTTATACTGTCAATTTTGAGCATCAAGAGTCTTTGTTATTGTGTTATATTTCATAAATATTTCAGAATATTATTTCCTACCAAAAATAAATCCACGCCCATTTTCGTTGACAGCAACTCCCGCAGCTCTGCCATCAAATATCTGGTTTTGTCTGTCAGAAATAGAAATGTTTTGAATATAAAATCGAGATTATCACTACAATATCTAATTTTAAAATAGTTTATAACCAATTTTATTTTTCTCTATGAAAGAAAAGATGGAGTATTTTATGAGAGCTTCGAACAGGAGAAATATGTTGTAGAATTGAAAGAGAACAACATTTGAATAAAGCAAGCCCAACAGGAAATGGACTGTGCCCTTTGATCAAGGCAGCTAGTTTTTTGGCTAATGCTTCAATATACTCCACTGCTTTCAGACTGATTTCTTTTAATCGAGTTACCACTCAGATTTAATAGACCTGGGCTTCCTTTCACAAAGCACTAAGGTGATCGTAAGTCACTAAGGTTACCTTAGTGCAATGTTAAAGTATGGGAGTTAAGGTTAACCTTAGTAAAGGTTGCTTTGTGAAAGGAGGCCCTGGGCCTAGATTTTCGAAGCTCTCTTAGTGCTAAGATAGTCGTAAGCCAATGTTAATGTATGGTATTTACGACTGTCTTAGCGCTAAGGGAGCTTCGAAAATCTAGGCCCTGGCCAGCTTGATTTCCTCTACTTACAGTCCTTCCTTCTTTGCCTCAATATAACACTAGTAAGGGAGACATACTCTTTATAATGGATTTGGGTATCACAAAAGGATCAAATCTAAACTTTGACAATTGATGGTTTACAACTCGGAGAAAACACTACTCTTTTGTCTTCTGCTCAAAGAAAAGCCTCATGGTCAGGCTAATCTCTCCCTTCACGTTTTTTATAGAGCAGAAGACCTCTGAGTCATGTTATCTCCTTAAACATAATGTTATCTGTTGTATGGGTTATTTTATATCTGGGCACTTGCCATTTTCCTTGTGTCAAAAAGGCATGAAAATTAACCAATGAAAAGCTTACTGGCTTAATTTTTTTAGGTAGATTGTCATTGAAATTGCTTAAAAATGTTTTTAAATGTCCGCTTGTGACATCCATAGAAAATACCTTAAACGTCGAAGTGAAGTGAAAAGGTTAATTTCAAGCTTCTTAAAGGGGCAGTAGCACGTATTTGCAGAATTTATTTTTTCAAATTTCCCATTTATAATGATAGTTTATGTCATTTGAATTAACCTTAGAGTGTAAAACATCTTATTAAACAAACCAATTATCCGTAGTGGTAATACCGATGCTGCGTATAGAGCAAAAATTGCATGGGTCATTTTATTGTGAACACAATTTATTATTTCGAAGTACAAAAACGATTTCCACGGCTTTACTGAACCATGTAAACTCATGTTTTAACTTAATTTTCCGAAGAGAGAAGGGTATTTTACTATTGGTGACATTATTTTTCAAATACAATTCATCAACTTATTTGAGCGAAAAAACGTGCTACTGCCCCTTTAAAACATTGCACTCAGCTATAAAGACATCAGGAACGTCATATATTAGATACTGAGACACTTACGAGACAGTTGGGTTGCCTCCATACAGGATGTAGATTCCAGCCTCTCTGTTCTCGTACACATCGTTCTTCCTGATCTGCCCCCTGCCGCTACCCAGCACCACGACCCCTGACCTCTTGCCGTGGTGTATCTGGTTGTTCTGCGTGGAAGGTGAGTGAAGTTGATGAGAGGACACAAAATTAGTTCATGACTGATAAGCTTGTAACTTGGCATTCCATAACATGAAATGATTTATTTCTGAATTTATGAGTCTGTCAAAATTTCAACAAACCTGGACTATAGGATCTGCATTCTTCCTGATGTCTATCCCGGCTTCCATATTGGAGTGTATATCGTTACCTGCAACAGATTTGTTGTGTTGAGATATTTCATCATTCAGCATTATAAGTCATGTAGTTTTCGAGGTAAGGCTCCGGAAAAGTTTTCAGATAAGACTCGGAGGGATAGAGAAGCAGAGCACTGCAAACACACAACTACATTGTAGTGGGAATAAAAAATATAGTCAGTAGGTAACTGGGTGCTACATTATTCTACAAAGGATAACTCCTTTCCTATTCTGCATAGTCATTTCTGTTTGATGTTAGCATTAGGTAACTTCATCAGTTTTGCCTACCAGCAATTAGTCCTGTAGCGGAGAGTCTCATGAAGATACCAGATGTCCGACAGTGGTGGATCCGATTCTTCAAAATCAGAACCTTAACAAAGAAGAGAATTTTCTTATTTTGACACAAGGAAAATAATGACATGAAGATTGCATTTTCTATAAGCGAAAAAAATTTTAAAGGAAAAAGATTATAGGTCTAAATGTATTTGATTTTGTTGAATCAAAATCCCTCCAAGATGCTGATCCAAAATTACTGAAGATTTTTAGCTAGTTGAGTAAACTTTTCAACAGACAGGGCAAATTCAAGCACTTTTTAACCAAGATTGGCGAATTCAAGCAATTTGTAACAGACAGGGGTAAAATCAAGCACTTTTTATAGATAGGGGCAATTTCAAGCACTTTAACAGACAGGGGTGATTTCAAGCACTTTTTAACAGACGGGTGAATTCAAGCACTTTCCATTAGAAGGGCAAGTTCAAGCACTTTTCATCAGATGAGTGAATTCAAGCACTTTTCATCAGACAGGGGCAAATACAATTCTTATACAATCAGTCAGGAGCTAATTCAAGCACTTTTCATAAGAAGCGCAAGTTCAAGCACTTTTCATCAGATAAGCAAATTCAAGCACACTTCATTTGACTGGAAAATTCAAGCACAAATCTGTGTAAACCGTATACATACTGTTGAGTTCTGGATGCATCGGACCCCATATCCCACGTTGCTGATGTCGCACTCGGAGACGACGGCATGTGCCTGCAGAGAAACCATCACTCCTCCCTTGGAGTGGAGCATCCGACACTGGTGGATCACACAACCTGTAATGTTCATTACACACCACTGAGGAGTTGGGACACAAATGAGAGTAATCTCCCCTGAATCTTTACATTTTAACCACAGCATCATACAACGGAAACCTAACCTATAAGAGCAGTGTTGTTCCTAGGTGATCTGCTGAGGGGGTCATTTTGGCCATTTCTGAACAAGTGGGACCCTTTGCAATGGTAAAAGTATCCTACTTCTCCCAATTTTAAGGGACACCAAGCCAAAAAAGTTGGCAAATGTCCTCTGGACCATACGAACAACACTGAAAGAGTATTCACAAAGTATCCCAACTGATAAAGATTCTGTCTATTAGAAAAGACTTTGAGTTAATGATTTTCCTCATTAATACCTTTCGAGAGAATGTTAGTTGAAGATAGTCACTGAAAATAAATTATCTTTAGTCAGAATCACAGAAAAGATACCCAAGTACTAAGATACGTTTGAGAACATTGAACAAGAATGCTTCAAACATGAACATTTCATGAACATTACATGAACATTTCATGGACATTTCATGGACATTTCATGGACATTTCATGTACAGCAAGCGTGTGCGATCTGGAGGTAACATGTCATTGATGATACCAAAGATGGAAGAAAACATACACCTCAAAGCACCTCCTCCTCATGCACGCACAATCAAACCAATCAAGGTGTTTTTATAGAACTACAGACAATGTAAATATCAATATCTCCACGAACCTTGAACCTGGTCGACCACAGATCTCATGAGACTGTCCTGGATGACATCGGTCGGAATCGGCTTCGATGATTGGCTGCTGATGGAGACGTTGTCCGCCTCGACGCCCTGTGCGGAGATGGAAGGGTGGAGATCCTTCTGTCGCAGGTGGGGGAGCATGATGACGGACTCCTCCCCAGATGCTGAGTCATCGTCGGAGTCGGTGTGGATCAGCCGCTCGATGTCATCATCGTCACTGCTCGTGCTCGGGCTCCCTCGGTGCAAGGAGTCTGTGGTTGAGATAGGGAGACTTTGTTTAATATTCATAAATCTAATTCTCATCTTATAAATAGGGATTGGGAAAGGTAGGGGCCATGGGCCTTTTTGCACATAGGATGAAAAAATGGCCCATTAAAATTTGAAATTTTACTATTGCTACAAAGGCCCATTCAAATTTCTGAAAATGACTAAAAGCCCTTAAAATGGCCCATTGTCAAAGGCGTCTTTCCCAATCCCTGTATAAAACTTCTAAAATTCTGAACCTGGAAGTAAGCTGACGACTTGAAAAAAAATCTTATCATTTCTCTTTACAACATCAGGCAATCACATCAATCATTAGCTACCTGGTGAACTTGACCTCCCAGATTCAAGGTCATCAAGAAAGGAAAGGCTATCCTCATCGCTCTCGTAGGACAGATTGACGCAAGGAGACTTCATTTAATTTTCATAAATTTTGTTTTCTTCATCTTGTAAAATTTCTAAATTTCTGAAAAAGTTTCAAAACCAAGCTGACGATTTGAAAGAAATCTTATCTCTTTTATTTACGACATCAACCAATGATGACCTTATAGTCACCTACCTGGTGAACTTGACCTCCCAGATTCCAGGTCATCAAGAAATGAAAGACTGTCCTCATCACTCTCGTAGGACAGTCGAGAGTGCATACTCCGTGCACTGTCAGGACGGTTGTAGTTATTGAAGTCTCCGCCATTGTGGAGATTCAGAGGAGGAACAACAGCAGCATCATGGACTCCTGACCCTGGAGCCTCATTCTGATCATTCACAGCCTCTCTTTCACACGCACATCCTCCCTGAGCCTCATTTTGAGAATTATCACATTCAGCACTTGACGGATTTGCATTGGAATGATTGGAGTTTGAAAGTCTTGCAATGGAAAGGTTAGCATTGGGGTCATCAATATTGGAACTGTCTGCAACATTTGGAGCACTGTTTTCATCCTGGTGACTGCATCCAGGATTATTGTCCACTGGATGCTGAACATCCAGATTATGTTTGCTAGCACGATTTGCACAAAGTAAACCTTCATACAAATTCTTGTCATGGTCTGAGGATGCAGAATCATCCAACACAATATCCAACTCAGTTGAACGGTCATGTGACACTGAGTCCGAGCTGTGATTGGTCAGATGAGCGGTGGAAGCTGTAATGGAATGAAACGTTGAGCTCTGGGACTCTGTGGTTTTCATAGTTATCAATGAAAGTCTTCTCGGGCGACGATTCTGAGAGAAAATTGAGTTGATGCGAGATCTGAGATAAGAGTAGGTCCAGTTCTTTTCTTCCTTGGAGTATCCTTCCACGATAATGTCAGCAGTGTCACTCTTACAGAACTCACAGTTTTCGATGATGCTGACGTTGGCGTGCTGTAGGATGACGGTGGCTTTACGAAAGGTACAGAAGCGGATGTGGCAGGTGCCAGGATGTTGCGTGTACACCATACCCTCCTCCAGGATACAGTTGTCCAGCTGCAGGTACCCACACCGGATCTGCAATGGAATACCAGCATCATAATATAATATTATTAATTAAGTATTTCTGTATTGGTCACGTAATAGGTCCAAAATCTGTTTTAATGGCCCAAGAAGAAGACATGAAACTCAGCCAATACGGAAATACTTAATTAATGGCAATTTTATTAATTAACGTCTTTTCATTCTATTTTCACAACACTAAACTGTACGTGGTGGCACGTGGTCCTGTGTATAGCTCAGTCGACCGCTATCAGTGAAGTTCAGCAACAATGGGCGCGGCTTGCCGCATGGGTGGGTTTCCCGCTTCATTGCTGAATTAACTGTGAGTTTGAAGGGTGACTCCCTGCCCCCACACTGAGACATGAGTGGAAAGACTTATGGTGTCACCTGGGTAAGTGACTTTATTCAACGTGTGCCTCTGTTCAACCAGCAGTAAGTGGGTACCTGGTGTAAGATGTGGAGGAGGTGACCTTTAAGCGCTTTGCAGCAGCTCAGGTTACACCAGGGTAATAATGTAACAACCATGCGCTTTGAGCATACCTTTACGGCGTGGATACTGTGCAATATAAATGCCACTATTATTATTATTATTAAACATCTCATTTATATTGAAATAATAGTTATAAACAAGATTGGTGAACAAATAGCAATAGAGAAGTGACAGCTTCGGGCTTCAACCAAATGTGCATTCTGTCTCGTATTAGCCCTGTTTTTCCTGTATTGGCCCAGTTTCCCGTATTGCCCAGTTGTCCAATCATATGGTCTAGGCCGTAAATTGTATACGTGCCAAGGTACCTCAAAGCACAATTTCAGATTTGGGAGTGAAGCGGTTCTGGACAAGAAATCGCATATGTTAAATGTTTACAGACATCAGAGTGACATCAGCCCATGCCAAAACCCATCTTGCCCTTCAGACATAATGACTAAAAATTGCAAAATTGTACAAAATCATTAACAATTTCAAAAGCATAATAATATATGTGAATATATGACTTACCTTCAAGATAAATGTTGTGAACCATGGCGCCCTCAGAACCAGGTTACTGACCCGTCCTGTTAGTGCCGTCTGCTCTATACAGACAACGAGGATCACGCTGCCCAGTTCACCAACTCCAACAAGCTCAAAGGGAATCTTTGACATCATTTCAAACTGTTCATCATAGATACCAGGATACACTTCGATCCTATCAAAGTCATTTGCGACTGCCAAGGCACTTTTCAGTGATGAATGTTCCTGATCTGGGCCCACACGTATAATTTTACGTTCCTTTCTCCGTTTCAGAACATAGAGACAACTGCTGTGGTTTGTGTCCTTGGAACATTGCGACCATTGTCGTGTAGAGAGATACTGGTCATGGAAAGCCTGTTTCCAAGATGGCGGATCCTGTTGGACATTTAGAGGCCAAAATGGATGCTTCCAATCTTCACATTTCAAATACAGCTCTTTCCAGCGAGTTCCGTCTAAACTTAAAACGAGGTCGTTCCATGTTTTGCTGACAGTGCATGCTCGACAAAGGTCTTGAACGTTGAGGAAGGAAAGGATCATCTGCCATATTTCCCAGGGGAGACCACTCTTGTCTCCTGGCAACACCTTGCTCATTGTGTCCGTTTTCATGGTTGTGGTCGACATTTTGCGCTGCCAAACCTTTAACTGTCATAACTTGGTCACGTGTGAGTAGAAGGAATTCTTGCTGTATTTTGTTTATGGCAAAATCTAAATATTGCATCTGAAAGCAAATGAAAAGAATGTCAGTGATATAAGAGTCATCAGAAGATGACATATCCCACCAGTACCACATAATTTGTAAAACACATCTTTGACAGATAATTGCATATAACTACTACTTCAGTTAGTGGGAAATACATGCAGAGTTCAGGTATGATGAAAGGTTTAGAATTCGGCTCCTGAAGGTGACGCGTTTCTATGGAAATGAAACCAAAAGAAAAAGTGTCAGAAATCTGTAAATATCAAAAGGCACCACTTCAGTTTGTGGGTAATACGCATGCAAAGTTTCAGGAAGATATTATGAAGATTTTGGAGCTGTGCTCCGGAAACCAACCTATCTCTGAACAAAGTCCAAATCCAACACGATTCCATGGAAAAAAATTAAAATAAAATTCAGAAATCTGGAAATCATCAAAAGGCACCACTTCAGTTGGTGGGTAATACACATGGAAAGTTTCAGAAAATTATCATGAACGGTTTTTGAATTCTGTTCCAGAAACGAAATGATTACGGATGGTCGGACAGGGCGACGACTATATCCCACGGTATTACATACCGGTTGGATAATACTTAACTCTCTTCACTTCTTGTAATGTTATGGACACCAATATAATGTACATATGCAAACCCCTTTATCAATTATTGCGATTACTTCTGCTTATTTGGAGGGAAGAAATCTGTGAGAAGTTGTGTGTAACTTTCCTTGAGATATCCTTACAGTCAGTGGCCAAAAGTCGGTTGGCAATACATGTGACGTTGCTGTTGTTTGGAGCCCAAGGTTGACTTTGAATGTGTTTCGCCCTGCAGCTAAGCTATCAATCGAAACATAATTTTGGGTACAAATTTCACAGGTCACAATATTTTCGTAACACCATTGATTCTGAATTATCTCACTTGATTTGATTATGTTTTCTGTCTTTAAGCCGACTGTCACCCGGGAATTGACACCTGACCAACGAAGTTTAATTGTTGATTTGAATCAACAAGGCCAATCAAGCAACACAATTGCTGATTTAACTGGTATAAACCCTAGAACAATTCAGAAAACTTTGAAGCGCTTTAGGAACCACGGTTCAGTTCAATCGCTGCCGAGAAGTGGGCAGCCTCGAAAATCATTGCCAAGAAGTGAACGTCTTTTTCGTCTTGTGAAAAGGAATCACTGTCAAACTCTTGGGGACTTGACAACAAAATATAACAATCATTTCAATACTTCAATTTCTTCTCGTACAGTTAGAAGAAGATTGTTAAGAGTGGTAAGCAAAAAAATCACCATTTCTCCAGTGAACAGTGAGAAGCGTCATCGATTTTGTAGAACAAAATTACATTGGAGAAGAAATCAGTGGGATAGTATTATTTTTAGTGATGAAACTAAAGTCCAGATTGGGAAAGATAAAAAAGTTTACGTGTACAACTACTACTTCAGTTAGTGGGAAATACATGCAGAGTTCAGGTATGATGAAAGGTTTAGAATTCGGCTCCTGAAGGTGACGCGTTTCTATGGAAATGAAACCAAAAGAAAAAGTGTCAGAAATCTGTAAATATCAAAAGGCACCACTTCAGTTTGTGGGTAATACGCATGCAAAGTTTGAGGAAGATATGATGAAGAGTTTTGGAGCTGTGCTCCGGAAACGAACTGGAACGATAATATTATTTTTAGTGATGAAACTAAAGTCCAGATTGGGAAAGATAGAACAGTTTACATGTGAAGGAAGTCTGATGAGCGATGGCGACTGTTTGTAGGACCCGGGACGATCATGAATAAAATTCCAAGTTTTCAGTGATGTTTTGGGGGTGCGTGTCAGCTTACGGCAGAGATGCCAACAATATTTTGGCGTAATTCAATGGTAAAATTCATAGCAAAAAAAAAGGGTGGGCATCTCTGGCTTACGGTGTTGGAATTTTAACTGTTGTTGATGGTTGCATGAACTCAGATAAATGACCATTTGTGGCCTGTATAGTTGCCAGACATTTCGAAATTGGATTTTCCAAGAAGACAATGCTCCTTGTCATGTGTCCGTTCAGGCGAATCATTGGAAACAGGAAAATCATATTCCTATTTTGCCGTGGCCACCACAAAGCCCTGATTTCAATATCATTGAAAATGTGTTAAAAACTGTGAAAAATCAACTGAAAGCCAGATTAGGTGATATTTACTCGAGACAAGATCTCATCCATGTGGTGAATACATCAAAGGGCTTAGTCTTGTCTACATTCGCAGTTTATATAACAGTTTACCAAGACAACTCCAAGATGTCCTTAGAGCTCACGGTCATATCTCTAAGTTCTGAAAATTACCGGAAAGTACCGGTACCCATTATATTTACATAGATACGTACACTCTAACATTGCGTTGGACTATACTATAAATAGCAGTGACGTCACCAGTGCGAACAGACTTTTGGCCACCGACTGTATATCAGTTTGGCCTAAAAAAAATTTTAAAAAATGTTTCTGGTCCTTGTAGGCTGACAAAAATGATGCGATGATTTATTTTATTT
This sequence comes from Gibbula magus, assembly GCA_936450465.1. Lineage (NCBI taxonomy): Eukaryota > Metazoa > Mollusca > Gastropoda > Trochida > Trochidae > Gibbula > Gibbula magus. Next base: position 40,542,331 of record OW388289.1, read on the forward strand.
ACAACATTTTTCTTTTTTTTGGAATGAAGAGATACACAAACAAAATTTATACAATTATTTATATGAATAAAGCACAAACCCTCTTAAATATGTGTTACAATTCCAAAAAGTCAATAATCTTACCCCTACACTCCATCTCATCAGAAACCAGTGACATTTTCTATGTTCAATGTTTTCTGAGGCTAAAAAATTTGAGTTATCTGCTCCTTACTTTTGTAAAACCTAAATAAAAAAAAAAGACCTGAGGTGTGGGTTTGGGAAACCAGAAACAAATTGTTTTTGGGGGGGGCCTTAGAGATGCATGACTTAAAGGCGCTGTATCACGCTGTTCTTACAGAAGTATAGTTCTCTCACAAAAAGGTAGTTCAAGTGATTCTGACTGATGTGGCGATACCTAAACATACCTTAAATATGGAACAATGATGGAATGGTAAAAAAAATCGCATGAGACCAACAAATCTACCTCTCACAATGAAGAATTCCTCAAAATTGTCGCTTTATATATACGATGCACCAATGACTTGTTTTCTATGGATAAAGCTTATCGGGTCATGTAATGAGATGTTTTACCCTCTAACCCTCTATATTGTATAAACTTGGAGAATAAATGGCAAATTAGAGAAAAAATAATATACTGAGTCACGTACATTAAAAATGGCTATTTTTTGCAACAGTCAGCACTTCTCAATTAAATACACCATTATATTTATAACGTTTGCAGTGGTTGATCCAAGTTTCCCCCCCCCCCCCTAAAAAAATTATGCATTAGTGGACCTCCCCCCCCCCCCCCCCCCTCTCAAAATTCCTGGATCCGCCACTTGTTTGGCATGTGACTCCAGCAACACAATTAATGCTCTTTAAACAAAGTAATACAATATTTAACTTTACAATTTATATACAACTTATTACATGTTATCTGTGATACATTGTACTAATGTTACACTATATAATTAAATATAACGTACAGTGTTATACAACACTGTTACACTAAATGTTGCACCACAGCACACTGCATAAATAAATGATACACTTTAACATACAATGTATTACATTACTTCATTACTAAATAACATTATTTTAATAATACACACACAACTGATTCATTATAATATATATAATATAAGATAGTCAGCTACAATACAGTACATGTGACACTGTTTGATAGATGCAACTCATAAAACTCTAGGTTACATTATGCTTGTTGTTTATTGACAGCCGATTACCATTTTCAAAAGGTTTTATGAAAATATTTTTCTCCAATTAAAAGGAGTATAATAAAAGATACAGGACCATATGTCTCTCGCTATCAAGAAATAATGATGTTTCATTAACCAAATATCAATTAATTGTAACTGTTTATTGTAAATACAGTTATGTCATGCAATATATCTGATACATCTACGTTTTATATAAATGTTTTAGATAGGGCTAAGTAGGTGTTTACTTTCAAACATTTTATTAACCAATCATAATTTTGGTATCAATTAATTTTCAAAGACAAAAATATATGTTGCTCCAATTATTTTTAAAATATTAAAAACAATCGAACAATCTCCATTAAAAAATACAACCACAATTTACCAAATTCCGCTATGTATACAGTGAAATTAACAATGTTTAATAACAGTTACCCTACATTTATCAAATGAAATCGACATGTCAGTTTGGTCATTTCCAGGTAGAAACTCGTTAACAGGTGCCTGTATAGAATTTAAAAACAAAATATAGTTATGTGACATTTCTTACCCCATGCCATTTCACTGACACTTCAATAACATAGTATAAGAAGAATACAATTCGTGCTGTCTTTATGATGACAGCCAATCGTTTGTCATATCCATCGTTTTGTTGATATCGTTTACCGCATAAACATGCGCAAGTCAGCGCTGAAGTTGACAGTTACTACTTCCGGGTTATGTCACCGTCTCACGTTAGCTTCTTCGTGCAATAATATTTGCCTCAGTTCATCAACAGCTGTGATAATGCTTTTATCCAATGTATTTGAACGCATTTAGATAATGATGCATACTTATTGTTCGAATATATTAAAGAATTATTAATGTTTCATGGGACGATGGAATTCGGCGTGTATACTGTTTTCTATACAACTAATATAATTCTCAATCTTACACCGGAACCTCTATTGGCCTCAGGCAATTTTAAATAAGAAAAGTATATTGTTACGTTTGGCAATAAATATTTAGTTTTTCATTGAGAGCAGCGGATATAAGCAATGTTCCGACTAAAAGTACCGTAGTTCCCCGAATGCAACCCGGGTATCAAATACAACCGGGTTAACGGTATGCTGAACGAAAAAGCACCCCGGGTTGTATCCGAGAAAATACGGTACACATATTTAGTGATTAGCGGTTCTCGGTCCATTGCGACATTTTTTAGGAACATTTTAGATTGAATTTTTTTTAAAGCATGAAACATAGGTTTAGCCTTGCTGGATCAATTTTATTTAGCTAATGAGCAATGCCGATCGTTTATGTTAACGAAAAATAGACTTACCGCTATATAGTTATTTATCGTCATTATTGGTAAAGTTTTCGAGAAATGCAGTTGACAGTTGATACGAATAGAGATACAAGTGTTACGTTCGAACTTATTTTGGGTGTAGGTTTATTCGTAGATGAAACAGGTTCGTAGATGGGATTTTTTACTGGCACCCCTTATTTTAATGTGAAACGAAGCGCTTGTAAAATCTCTAAAACTATAAGTATAATTATTTTAATGAAGTTGAATATAGATAGTGACACACTGAAATCGTCCATGCACCAAAGACAAATAGTAACAAGATTGAAAGTACAACAATCAAAACGGTCACATGGATTCGGCCTATATCGCACAAATTTAAATATAATGGTTTCGACAATTACTCCTTCATCGTTGGAATCAGACATCTAGTATCAAGCAAAGTGGGGTTTTTTTTCAAAACTAAAAATAACAATTCACAGATAAAGACGGTCAAACTATTTGCATATAGCTCTAGAACTTGTTATACACAGGTCAACATTTTTTGTAAAAGTACAACCATTATATGTCACGGACAGCGGTAAATGGCAACAGTTACTCGCAGCAGTGTTTCGATGAGAATTTACGTTTTTTATATGCGTACTCACAGCGGCTGTGAAATTCACAATGAAGTCTAAATTAAATCGTAAAGCCTGCATGCAATGATTCAATATAAACTAAGGGGTAAACTCTAACGAGAATACGCACGGTATACGTAAATATAAGACACGGGTTGCCAGCTGTACAGTAGGCCTACCACCTGTTACCTATCGAGAGAGAAAATATGGATAAAATTCTAGTCCCTGAATGATTAGCAATACAACTGTGTTTGAATCCGGTACCGTTTCTTTTGCCTCTCGGTGTATTGAGTATATATATCTCAACCTCGTGTCTTCTGATAAAAAATAGCCTATATCAACACGAGATGGACAAGTTACACGCTTCCGTCTCGGTTCACGCTTATGGTTGAAACAGGAAGATGGAGTGTGCCTATATCTATTTTGTTGATAGATTATGTACCTTTTGTAATAACGAAATAGAAGATGAATACCATGTACTCTTGATTTGTCCAGAGTATCAAAATATATATACGTAAATAATATTTGAGTAATGTTCCACTGCAAAGGATAGGATGTTACAGTGTATTAGACTGTTTAAATGTGAAAATAACATTTAAGTGTTTAGGGATGCGAAGTGTATTATTATATCTTAAAAGAAAGAAACAAAGTTGAGTTTTTGTGAATTTGATTACATGTATATATATCGTCCCTCTTGGGCAATAACATTACTAATTTATTGTAATTCTTGTCTTGATATGAACCTCGTCATGCACGTGCACATGCAGGTAGAATTATGAGCTCATTTTCATTGGTTTTTGACATAGTAAATTCTTGACCCTTGACTATGAAGTTCGTTCCATATACACTGATCACTTGCTTCTTAGTGTTGAGGACAATGATGGGCCTGTAGAGAACCTATAGGCAGTTGAGATGATCTCAAGTTCTCCCGCCATTGTAGATGGCTTTTACATAAATGACAAATAAATAAATGACTATTTATATAGCGCCTTATACACAGGTCACATGCTCAGAGCGCTGTACAATTCAATGATAACAAGTGATACGAAATTTAATGTCACTCTGGACGTGTCTTCAAATTTGCTTTCAAACATTTCAAAGATTGGCAAGTTCTCATGACAATAGGCAGAGCATTCCAGAGAGTAGCAGCTGAGATTTTAAAAGAAAATTGTCCGAAATTGTTCAGCTTCCATCTCGGTGTCAATCAGCTAGATCTTCAACTGAAGATTATAGATAATGCATGATCACCTGGCTTCTCAACCCATCATCTTTGTTCTTTTCTGTGATCGCCAGTATTGGATCTATGATCATTCCATGTTCATTTCTTTTTGGTGCTTGAAGATATGGCTCCATCGATGTTACCAAAATCCTAAACAAACAGCGGCCATCACCACATGCCAGTATAACTTACAATAACTGATGGTATCGCAAGAAAGAAAGGATAGGCAGGCGTAGTCCAGTTCTAGGGGTACATGATCTGATTGTTTCACACTCGAAGGTTCCTTTTCAGAGACTGTCGTCGTGGATGCTTAATTCAGTACCTCCATGCATCAATTGGTATCTCTGGACAGAGAAAGGAGACTTCAATATTTAGGTTTTCTGCAACGTATACACATTGCTCATTTCTGTCAGCTCTCTCAGCTCTTCGCCTGTTACCATATATAACAGGTGTGAATATGTCAGTATCAACAAATTCAATTTTATTCAAATCCAAGTTTTCATAAATTTTACAACTTCTATAGACATTTGACAAGCAATATGCTGTACAAAACATAGCCATTTATATAAACAATGGAATGGATCTAAAAGATTCCCTCATACGTCGCTATAATGTTTTGCCTATGTAATGTGTAAATTAAATTTACATTAATTAAACTTACATTATTTGTCGTTTATGTACACATACGCATCACCCTGTAAAACAGAAATGTAGCGTGGACCTCCACTACAAAAGAAATAAAAATTGATTGTATCCACCTATGCATGTATTTTGCTTTTAATGAAACATATCCTTTTTATAGTACAAATGATTCTCAAATGATTTTCGGCATTATCAGCCTTTATTTAGAAGCCAGTAAAGAATAAAATTATATATATCTCAAATTCTTTGATATACGAATGCCTTGTATAATCGCCGGGGTAAAATTAGCATATATATTAGTATATATAAATAAATTAATGAATTTGTTTGTGTGTATATATTTCCGGTATATAGACATTATTACGAAACGTTAAACCTTATGGCAAGAACTTAGTTTACAATATTCACTCTGATATCTATGTTTTTGTTTAAATTCTTGCAAATTGCAAACAAATATTATGACTTCGAAAAAAAAAAATCGCCAGCCTTGAATAAATAAAATATGTGAAATCTTACAGGAATACTTTACCTTTTATATGGTAAAACCCTCCAACCTATATTTTTCATTTTGCATGTAACCGTTTGTAACATGTTTTCCTAATCAAATCTTGAAAAATGAACCCCCAAATATACTTACTTACTAACCCTTTGTTGTTTTACAGCCTTTTCGTTTTACCTAATACTTTTACTACTAGATTGAGCTAGGGTAAAACGCCCATAGTAGGCCTATGGGGTAAAACGCCTATATGGGTATGAGTTGTTAGGTTTGGAATTGAGTTTGTTTATGTTTTTAGATTCGGGCCAGGAGGTCCGAATCTTTTAGATAAGTGCCTAATGCTTGGAAGATATTTTGATTATTGTTTGCATTTAATATTAGATTAAGTTTTTGTGGTGGGATGAAGTTGGCCCTTAGAGTTAGGTTGACTATTTGGCGGAAGGCCGCATATTGTGGGCATTCTGTGATAATGTGGTGGATTGTTTCTGCTTGCGGGCAGTGTGGGCATGTGGGTGAAGCTTTTAGTTTGATTTTATAACCTGAAAGCTACGACAGCAAAGAGAAATACCCAATCTAACCACGTGGTTATGCGTGTAACGTGGCATAGGCGTTTTACCCCAACTGGGCATCTTGCCCCACTCTCCCCTATTTGATGTCAGTAGACACGAGGCTGAGATTCTTATTATCATCCAAAATCATTCTTCATTAGGTTTCAATGAAAAAAAATGTGCATCTTTAATAGTTGACTTTCAATGTTATGATGTCATAGCATTGTGAAGTAATCATGTTTATGACGTCATATATATGTGTGATATAATTGAGCGATGATGTAAAGCGTTGTGATGACACGTGGCAGGGTTTTGTGCAAAATCTACTGTCATAGAGGATATTTTGTAATCTGTAATGAGATTGTCGATATATTAAACAGCGATATCTTCAACGGGCGAGTAATAATGAGATGTTTTGTGCCCTCTAATGTAAATATAAATTGCATAAATTTGTATTATAATGTCAGAAATATAACATGCAAAGAAAGGTGTTACAGTGCCTTTAAACATTAAACACAAATATTGTTTTTTTCTTACGGTTGATAAAATCCTACTTCACTGCATTCTTAGTAATTAATTAAACACGTCCTCCTTGCATACTCTGTATAATGTGTTGGTGAGTTTCTGTATAATTCTAAAACTATACACTCTAACTGTATATTTTAAATATAATTTACATTACCTTTTATTTTTCTATACATTTACCCATATATCATAATGCTCTTAAAATTTTAATTTGTAGTCTCTCATAACCCTTTTGGGTGGCATTTGTACTTTTACACCCCTGCATTTACGCTTAACCTGTATTTTAACCCATGTTGTACAAATGGTGAGACTTTAATAAACTATATTGTATTGTATTGTATTGTAGTTTACAAATGTTGTTGTCATGGCATCCACCCACATTTCGAATTAACGCGTATTAAATTGAAAGTTGTTTGGTGACACGTAGATAGATAAATAAGCTTCTTATTTTAAGGGAATTTATTACTCGCCCGTTGAAGATATCGCAGTTATTACACAATGTGTAATAACATCGCGTGCTGCCGATTGGCGTGACGACATAATGGCATAAATATGACGTCATAGTATTAGCGCTGCGGTCGCAGTGGACTGTGTCCCATATATCGACGAGTTCGTGGAATTAAGTGACATTTAAATCAGTGAGTAATAAATAAAATACTAAACTCGGTTCCGTTTAATAACATATTTATGAAACTCGTGAGATGGTATTCTCGCTTTCGCTCGTTAAATACAAACCACTCACTCATTTCATAAATGTGTTATTTCTTAACGGGACGTCGTTTAGTATTCTCTAAGTAGCACGTTCTGCTTACTGAAATAAAGTGATCTCACGAAAAGGTAAATAAATGTTATCAATGACAAGATGATACTCCTCAACCGATAAAGAGAGTTCTAAAACGATTGTACATGGTTCGGTTAAGCCATGCGAGTCAATTCCATGTAATGTTCATTGTAATGTGTTCACAGTCCAAATGATGTAGCAATTACCTTAACACTCAGAGTAGAATGTTAATTATGGCAGAATGATGGAATGGTCATTCATCTTGCTGTCTGAACTCTATTTAAGAAAGCGTATAAGCATTATATAGGTCCATGATTTTGCAGTAAAATATTTAAAAAGTAGTAAAACGAGTAAAAGATAAAAGTAGGCTTTGTCACATTCAAATATCACAGTTTGGCTGGGAACAATAAACACATTTTCTGTAAATCATTAAGAAAAGTGAAATTATCACAGTTTTCTGTCGGCTACGTGATAGTAAAAGATCGAGTCAGTCGTATTTATAGAACAAATTAGTATTATTTTATCGAGAAGTACTGACTGTTGTCAACCCACTTTGAAAAAGTTTGCATGTAAAGTTGATAGACTCGAGTTCTATTTGAGGCCCGGTTGCGGATGAGGTAAGACGATAGACCTTAAAGGCACTGTAGCACGTTAATTCAAGTTTATAAATATATGTTACGTTAGAGGAGAAAATATTTCATTACACGTTTCACGTATCCATATATAGTATACGGTTATCCGTATTGGAAGTACTAGTAAATGATGCGACGTATAAAGCGAGAGTGGCGATTAACCCTACAGCGTCAGAGGTAGATTTGTTGGTTTCATGCGAATTTTAGAGTTCAGGCAGCACTATGGTGGTTGACCATTCCATCATTGAACCATATTCAGAACTCTACTTTGAGTGTTTAGGTATCGCTACATTAGTCAAATCACTTGAACTACCATCGAATGGCCATTTTAATTTGGACATGGCTTAACCGAACCATGAACATTCGTTTTGAAATTTTTTTTTAATTGTATAACTTAGAACGAGATACTCAATTCCATCAGTAAAATAAACCCTCTATCAACAGTGGCGATAACCTTTATCATCACTCTACTGAGTGACGATAAACTTTATCGCCACTCGCTTGACGTCATTGAGACAATGTTATGACGTCATTATCAGCTTGCGAAGGCTGAACGTTTACCGTTGGGATCTCTCCAAGTCAACATATATAGTAAATAGAATATATGTTTTTCCTTGAAAAATACCATGTTTATCTCATCTCATGAGGTAAAAAAGTTCATATATTTCACACGTGCACTGCGCCGCTCGTAAAATATCTACTTGTCTACCTCACTCGATGAGATAAACATGGTATTTGTCAAGAAAAGACAGATATCCTCTATTTATTGATTGATGAGTATTATTCAGCCATTGGTAAAACTTACTTACCTTTTTGTGAGAACACTTTATTTCAGTAAGAACGGCGTACCACAGTGCTTTAAAAAAATATTCACACCGTGAAAACGTGTAGGCCTACGCTTGGAAATTGTTACTCAACGGAAGTGAACGAATTTCTCTGCGAGAGGTCAGTTTAGTTGTGTGCATTTGGTGTAGGATTTTGTTGGATAAATCGGTTTTGAAGTATGTATGAGAAAAAATGTTTCAGGCTGTAAAATGGTAGACACCAGTGAAGATGTAGACGAAAGATAATGTCATTATGTGCCCTCAGTCGACTGTTACATCACCATTTAGGAGTCGAATTTGGCATGTGGAACTTACGTGTGTTTGATATTACCTTGCTTTCAGAATATCCATAAAAATACTCATATATTTTTTACCATCTTGTGAAACATCCATTTATTGACATTTATGCCAAATAGGCCTATTGAGACTTATTATTGACAAATAACAAAATTAGAAACCCTGAACCACACGTGGTGTCAAAACAAAGTGAACGAGTTACTAACGGGGTTGGTGAACGAATTACAGTCACTTGGTGTTTTCTTTAGGAACGTGTTCACCTCGATATTATACCAGCAGTCATTGAATGTAAATATCTCAGTAACTATTCGTTAGATTTTGACTTAATTTTCTAGTTTTGATAAATATGTATCAGCCTTTTTTGACATATACTTGAACAAATCGTATGTTTGTTTTAAAAAAATATATCGACCACGTTTGAGTGCAAATATATGTTTTCGGCATGCAGCCTCACATAAAACTGTCTCTTTTAAGCTAGTTCTGCTCAGCTTCTCATTTCTAAAACCAACTTTGTGTTTACTAATGTTTACTATTTTACAGCCTGAAATATTTGTTGTCATAAGTACCTGAAAATCGATTTATCAAACAAATTCCTACACCAAAAATGCATATAAACAAACTGGACTCTCGCAGAGAAATTCGTTCACTTCCTTGAGTAACAATTTCCAGGCGTACACGTTCCTACGGTGTGTAGTAGGCCTACTATTTACCTCACCACTCTATGAACCCCGAGTTGTATTCGAGGCCCGGGTTATATTCCAGACCCAGATTGTATTCGAGGAAATACGGTACATTTTGAATTAAAAACATGCAGCTGAACGAACGATTTCGAAATCCACATACTCCGTACGTCATATGACGTCGTTAGCGAAATTGCTTCTTGGCGATTGGCCGTGACAGCAGGTATTACTAGTATTGCTTTTCAGTTGTATTTCTCCCAGGTGATCGACGTTGAAACTTGTCAATATGTCACTGACCAATGGAATTGAGGAATTTTGCATTAGGATATGTTCGTCATCTGTCTGGGGGTGTTCATGAGAAATAAAATAGGAGTACGTTACTACTGGTGATGCCCTTATTCAGGCCCAGGATAAATGTGGATTTTATATATTCTAAACGTTTAAAAATTTTAATTTGTTCTTCTTTAATATAATCCCCGGAAAAATGGAAAATGACAAACATCGAGGATTTTTTTTTAAATTATGAAAAGATAGAGTTTCAAAATAGATATAAGAAAAAGCATCTGCTTGAAATACAACAATTTCACTAAATGGGAGAGTACTTTATATCATACACGAGAAGGTAAAGAAAACATTTGAATAATTGTTTAGACTTTGAGTTGTTCATATGAATACCACCTTTATAATAAGTTCGCACACTGTTAAGCCACCTCGTGAGGTTGGTCGACACCAACGTACCTCGCAAGCCATAACTCGCGCCATTACTGGTTATTTTAGCATTGCTGTATTTCCCTAACTTTTCTATGCTAGCGTAGCAGAGCGCATCATGAAGTCTAGTTGCAGCGCGCCGCTACGCTAGCATAGACAAGTTAGGGAAATGCAGGAAGGCTCAAATTAGCCAGTGATTGAAACACATGAACTCGATATCGACCTAAAAATGTAGGTAAAAAAATTCAAATGTAGGTCAAACGTAGAACAAATAAATACCTTGTCTATTTGTATGATGGGTATATATTTTTTGTACTTACGTTTCACCTGTTTTTGAATGACGATATCGAATTCATGTGTATCAAGCATAAAATATAAACGAATTTTAGGCCAAAGCTCATTTCCAAATGTTGTAGTTGAAAATCAGCATAACTGAACATTTATGATAAACCATATGTTCGATGCAAATATACAATGTGCAATACGATACAGTCAATGTTAATGAAAATTAACTTTAACTTATTCAGCACTGTTGTGACAGGCTTTCTGCTTCACCCCAACACTTTACTTGACGTAATGAAATAGGTAGTCACGAAAGTATTACATCAAAGTTTTCGCTTTCTCCACCGTGACGTCACTTGGCGGCCCTAATCGAGATTATTGTAATAATCGTTGATGTTTTGACACGATGCTGTAAACTGAAACTTTGTTTACAAATTAAAAGCATTGCTTTGACCTATTAAATTATTTCTTAATTTATTCTGATCCTTTCTCAGAAGAATTAACATGCCTTAGTTACGATGTGACTAATGGTAACTTAATTATGCCGATCAATTTTGCTGATCAGCAATAACATGGCGGCTCAGGCTAAGGTAAGTTCGTGCAATGTATGTCATTTGGATTTTCGTTGAACCATTCTGTAAACAATGCGTAGAGAAACAGGGTATTCACATAAAAATATACCTTACCAACCATTATCCGTAATAACTGTAAGAAAGAGATTGTTATCCAGTACAACAGTGAAAATTAATGATCTTTTTCTCTCTCTAAGTCCTAATACATTTTGTTTTTGTCGCCTGAACACAAAACAAAATGTTAGAAAATAAACAAGCGTATGTTTCATTGCATTTACCATCAAATGCTTGTGATACAGATAAAGGCGTTTTTTCCAACTGTGTATTGGATTGGACTTGAAGGATGAACATTAAACTAAGCTAGGCAGTTTTCTAAAGGGAACATTGATTATCATTGAATAAAAATGATTTAATTTTTAAAGTGCCAGTTCATTCTATGATTAATCAACCCCAAAATTTAATTGCTTTTATTATTTTGTGTAATTATTAGGTTAATGCAAAGTTACATTGTCCAATAAAATGTCATGCCCTGTTTCTTTTAAAATTTATGAATCATAATTAATAATTTTGGTTGTCATTATTATTTTCAAAATGTTGTCTAATATCTAGGCTTAATCTAGGGTAAAGAATTAACTCCTAACATTAAAGCTGACAAGGTTCAAGGCATATTTATATTATACATATATTAGGAAATGAAGCTGTATTACCATTAGGAGTTTTGTCATTCGTTCCCCACACGGCCCACAGTGGTTTCTCAGCTTGTATTTGAAAAAAGTGAGTATCTGCAATCTTTGACGATGTAATGCTCGCCGTGATTATCTCCGGTAACCTCTGTTCCCAAGGTTACAGCGAAGCGTAGGGGAGTTAGACCGAGGCAAGCATGCTCGTCTACTGCAATCGTACTACATGCAATGATAAAAAAATTTAAATGCTGTATTTTTACAAATTTTTAACAATAAAACACATATCTGAGACTCGCCACTAATGGCTGCGATACTGCCGAAGTGGCGTTGAATAATAATTCACTCATTCACATATATTGAGAGAATATCCGCAAAATAACAGATAAGCTATGATTAACTGATCGATGTTGTGTTGCAAAGTTTTTCACACTTGTACCGCCCATTATTACCCTTTAGAAATAAATTTGTCGCGCCTCAGGAAAATGCGGAATATACAAGGGTCTTACAGTCCCGTAAACCCTGTCAAAACTCTGTGTAACTAATATGAATAGCTTGACTTCTAATTGCATTTATTTTGGAATGTGCACTAGTCTTAATCAAATTGTCAAATGTAAAGTCATACAAATATCCTCAGTGATATGTTTTATGTGCATTGTACAATAATCATGTATTAATCCATATCTGTGTAATGAGGTCAGGAATGTCCCAGTTGAATTTCGTTCACACAAAAAGTGTTCAACCCTCTTTTAAAGGCACTGTAGCATGTTTTTTGCCTATTATTTTTTTCTCAAATTTGCCATTTATTTTTAATTGCCGCTAATGGCTGCCATACTGCCGAAGCGTCTTTAAACAATAACTCACTCACTCCCATTTATTATTAAAGTTTATATAGTATATTGTTATGTCAGAGGGTAAAACATCTCATTACCCACCAACTAAGGCAAAGCCATATCCGCAGAAAATCTTAAAGGTACATCCATTGTGTTGTTGGGATCAAATATGGCAAACGTTATAAATGGTGTTATTTCATTGAGAAGTACCAACTGTTACCGAAAACTACCATTTTAATGATACCCGACTTCGTATATTGACGATATGAAGGTAAAAGATTCGATTTCTGATCGAAAACCGGACAATGCACAGCGTGTGGCGCGCGCCAATGAGTCAAACGTAATTTTGGAATCTTATTTTAACCAGACAAAATAACAAATTTGGGTTGATAATGTTCAATAGGTCATATAACTACTGTGCATGAAAATATGACGTGCACTTTCGGTTTCTGCACATACATAATGATGTTACTCGATTTTAATTGGAAACTAGTAATTATGATATGTTTGCCGATTGGGGATGAATATGCATGCTGAGTGAATTTGTTAGTATTGTAAACAGCACATATGATGTGTTGGAACGTATTAAAGCAAAAAAAAATATTATGAAATGCAATGGATGCACCTTTAACGGGATATCTTTATTGATAGAAAAATGTGTGACATAATATATATATATATATATATATAAAAAATAAGGGAACAACTTTGTGGAACTCTTCAGTGTGAGCGGTAGCTTTGAGGTCTCATGCGATTTTGAGAGTTGAAACAGCAAGGTGGTTCACAATTCCATCATTGTATCATGTTTAAAACTCTACTCTGTGTTGAGGTATTGCCACATCAGTCAGATCACTTTTAACTACAGAACGGCCATTTTAGTGTGAACACTTCAAAATGACCGCTCGAAGAGAGATATGGACTAACACATGCAATTCTTTATAGAACTCTTTTTTTTATTGATTGAGGAGTATTATTTAGCCGTTGGTAACACTTATTTTTCTTTTTGTGAGAGCACTTTATTTCAGTAAGAAAGGTGCGCTACAGTAAAAGGGACATTCTGTATGTTGTTGAAGTCCAACATGACGAATAGTGTTATTTTACTGACAGATACTGACTGTTTCCGAAAATGTTAATGCTTGTTAATTCAGTAGGATGGCAATATAATATTGAACGAAGTGATTTCTGATTGAAAACCGGAGAATGCACGGCAATACCAACTCATACCTGTGACTGTATTTTCCCATGCAAAAGTGCCAAAGTCGTTGGTCCTTTAATCAAGACAGTGCACTGTGAATTCAGGAGTATATACATTCTTTTTTGTTGTATCAAGGTATCCAATCCTGCATACAAATGGTTGAAATGGTCAAAGGTGAAATTTAATTTGTTTTTCTCTTTATCCAAATTATTCCTCTTTCCAACATAATAGAAAAAAATGCTAAACCCGATTGAGAAGATTTCCACTGCAAAAGGAAGTATCTTAGGGTACTCTGAAGTAATTGAGAAAGAATTTTCTACAAAGATTTAAACATCTTTAATTCTAGATTGATAAAACCAAAAGTTATTTGCAAATTTTAAACTTTAAAAGGATTTTATTCCTTTTGCATAATAAGAATATAGAAATGTGCAAAAGGGTCAAAGGAGGTAACTCTTGGTTACTTGAGACAGAATTTTGAAAATTAATCTTTTTGTGATACTAACTGTATCTTTATTTCTTAGCAGGCATTTACAAATTATACATGGAATTAAAGACAATTTATTCCTCTTTAAGACCACTTAAAAAGATAAAATTGTGCCTGTTTAAAAGATATCAAGTGCAAAAGGAGGTTATATAAATCTTGTAACAAGAAGTTTGAGACTTTCAATGTATCTTTATTTCTTTGCACCCATTTCTTTTACAAATCAACTTCCTCTTGACGTCAAGATTTCACAATCATTGACTGAATTTAGATCAAACTCAAAACTTATTTTCAAACTTCTATTTATAGACATTATTTCATTGATATGTATATTTGTTGACCAACTTAACTGACTAATCTTTAATTATTTACATGCTGTAATAAACACAACTGCTCATAAATTTCGTTCATAATATCATTACTTACGATAACTGACCTTCTATTTATGTGCTTTGGGCATTATGTGTGAATACAGAACTATACATAAATACTTATCATTATAGTGAAACAGTGTTCAAAGTAGTGTGGTAGCGCTTGGCTATTGAAAAAGTTACTGGGCTAGTAAAATCTTTTGATTGGAAGTCCAAAAGGCTAGTATGATTTTGAAGATATATGATTCTGAAAATATATTAGGCTTGCAGAAATGATTTTGGGCTAGTAATTTAGGAAATTAAATTGTCCAATCGACTAGTGCTAGTCAGTCATTCACATCTGATACCATTATTGCTGATAAAAACAAGAATCTCTACTCATACTTTGAGTAATTCACAATTATTCAGAAATTTCTAAAGGCCCACAGGGCTAGTAGAAGCTAACATTTACTAGCCTTGTGTGATTTTTACTAGCCTCGGGTCGAAGGACTAGTGTTAATTTCTAGCCCTGCAAAAGGAACATTTAGTTGAATAGTTCTGTGTACTAAACTCTCTTAATTTCAAAGCTTAATAAAAGTATTATCAATATTATTTTTTGAGTGTCCTAAGTTGTTCACCCCCTGGGGCCTGGACTGCCCCTCTGCATCTGTCACTGCCAATACTTCGACAATTCTTTGATGTCATTTGTTGATAATATCCTACAACATCGTCAATATTAATAACTCTTTTTATTTCAACTGCAAGAACTTTGATTGGGGGAATAAGTTTACATCGGTAAACTTTTCTGAATTTTATCTTATTTTCAAGGTCACCACTTTTCAAACTCTTGTTACTGCTTTTGACCCATAGCACCCAATGTCTTCAAAGATGGTGATCATCATTGCAGTAATGTAATATATGAAGAACCGCCCTTTGACCACATGGTAAAATCTAGTAAATTTTCTACCTCACGAGATGAGATAAACATGGTATTTGTCAAGAAAAGACAAATTTTCTATTTATTATATGACCAAATCCTTGCATATTCACCTAAATCGACTTGCATTTACGTTAAGTCGGCTCCAGAATGAGCCTGTCGCCTCACCAACAATGTAACGTCATGAACGTGTCATGACGTCGGAGCATTGTTTTATGACGTCAGGTCATTGTTATATCAGTCACTAGTGACTGATAACACGTTCCACAGTTTATTTTCATTGATAGATGCCGGTATTTCACCTGCAATCATATAATAAATGGGTGTTACTTGACTGAATGTTAGTGTGGGACATTGCTATGTTAGTGGCAAACACCTGTTTCCAGTTGTCATGCTACTGTTCTTAGAATGACATTTGTTTGTAAACCTTTACTATAAAATTGTCATAGCTATTGTATTTAATCTCCATGTTCCTTTGTCAAGGAATTACATAAACAATAATGAACAAGCATATTGCTTTCTCGGGTTCATAAAATCAGGTATTGACTGAATAAACCAGCCCAGAATTGGCCATTTTGCAAAGCTCTATATTTTGTTTTTCACTGGGATGTCAAATGACAACCTCATCTGGAATCAAGACAAATTAATGATGAAATTGCATATTTATGTAAAGCCTTATTGGTAACCATGTTACCAAAGATTAGCACTGTTTGTCAATGTCAGTGAAACTTTAACATTTGCACTTAGCATACTTGCTAACATTGTGCAGTGTGGTTCTTAGAGGGGGCCTGGGGAAATTTAGCCACCCTTGGGCTTGGGGTCCCTTAAAATTGAAGATATAGGATACGTTTTACCAAGGGTCCCATCTGTTCAGAATTGGCAAAAATAACCCCTTCAACTGATCACCTGGGAACTGCTGTCCGTGGCGATTCCAGGAGGGGGTTTCAGGGGGTCTCGACCCCTCCCATTCAAAATGTTTTACATGGGCGGGTATGGGTACCCCAAAACGGGAACCCCACTTTTCCATTGTTGGACCCCCACCCCCATTTCAAAATTCCTGGATCATGTAGCATATGCTCAATGAACATTAAAATTTTATATTGATATTATTCTATTGAGATGTTGCATTGAATTAAATTTGTGATAGGGTGACATGCTGATTCAGAAGTAAGTTTTCCCTTAAATTTGAGATACTATATTATTTTTCTACTTATTTAATGAAGAAGCTGTCAGTTCACAGCTGTACAATTAATGGACTTTGGAGTTTAGCTAACAGGTCAAGTTGACACCTATTTTGTGATTCCCGTCTTGTCAGTTGGTGTTCTGGAGTAAATGAGTTGTATGGTTGCTATCAAACCCGTTCATTTCATATGCTCTGCCAGCTTCCTCATCCGAAAACTTTTGTTACTTCTCAAGAACTGCTAGAAGTGCCTCCAAACCATTGTGGGTGTTTACATTGAACCTTGTTCATCAAAGATTGTACATTTGTTCTTGCCCTTGCCAATAGTATTGAAAGCTCAAATTACTACCGGGTAGAATGTCATCTTTGTCATGTTAAGACTAAAAGAGACATGTTGTTGTGTAATGTTGGGGTGTCCCGCCCTCCCGCCCTCCCGCCCTCCCGCCCCCCCAAAAGAGAAGTGATTTCTGATCGAAAAATTGGACAATGCCACCCAGCTTAGTCAAATGTAATTTTGGAAACTTATTTACAAAAAGACAAATTTGGGTTCTTTAAGTTTAAAAGGAAAACTACTGTGTATGTAGAATTTAATGTCTAACTCCCAAAATAAAGATATGACAGGGTGCACATCGAAGTGGTTTACCCCTTTAATGACTACCCCTAAAACGGTCACTGTAATGATATTGGCCTTATAAACAGCTTTCAAAAGAGCCGAATTTCATGTCTAACCCCATAAATAAGGAAAATATAGGCATTTTATTGACTTCCGAACGTTTTACTTTCCTGTCTTCACACTGACGGTCAAGCTACATGTATTGGCTATTATCTTGTGTTTTGTATATTGAATGCAGGTGCAGAGATCTTTGCTGTGATATTGATGCAGGATATGGAACTGGGATGTGTGTATTGGGGGAGGGTGTGAGGCTCACTGGGTGGCGGCACCCTGGGGAACTAAGTTACTAGCCATTACACTGCATAATTGTAAAGTCAAGTTGTTTACACTAATGAGAAGTTAAAGGGGCAGTAGCACGTTTTTTCGCTCAAATAAGTTGATGAAATGTATTTGAAAAATAATTTGACCAATAGTAAAACATCCTTCTCTCTTCGGAAAATAAAGTTTAAAATGAGTGTATATGTTTCGGTAAAGCCATGGGAATCGTTTTTGTAAAACTAAATAATAAATTGTGTTCACAATAAAATGGCCGCCATGCAATTTATTGCTTTATACGCAACATAGTTTTTACCACTACAGAAAATTGGTTTGTGTAATAAGATGTTTTACCCTCTAAAGTTAGTTTAAATGACATAAACTATCATTATAAATGGGAAATTTGAAAAAATAAATTTTGTAAAAAAACGTGCTACTGCCCCTTTAAAGGGGTTAGGGCTGAAGATAACAGTCTCTGAAGCTTTGTTAAGCATTGGGTGAAGCACGTTTTTTCGCTGAAATAAGTTGATGAAATGTATTTTAAAAATGTCACCAATAGTAAAACATCCTTCTCTCTTCGAAAAATCAAGTTATAAAATGAGTGTATATGGTTCTGTAAAGCCATGGGAATCGTCATTTGAAATAATAAAATGTGTTCACAATAAAATGGCCGCCATGCAATTTTTGCAACACCGGATAATTGGTTTGTGTAATAAGATGTTTTACCCTCTAAAGTAATTATATATGACATAACTATCAGAATAAATGGGAAATTTGAAAACATAGAATTTACAAAAAATGTGCTACTGCCCCTTTAAGCATTGGGAGAGGGATTATTGCATTGGGTAAGGGAATGAAGGATTTTTTGCTCATATTAGGTACATTGTTAGTTATTTTAATGACATTAGTTACAGTAAGATCTTTTGACAAAATATTTAAATCTATTAATGTAAGAAAATCTTTTTTAGATCCTCAACCTTAGTAATACAAATCCTGACGAGCTACAGAGCCACTGAGCCAATAGCTCTTTTTTTAAATCGATTTTTTGACTGATCACTAAATATGCAGTTTTCTTAAAATAGATCTCTTCTGTCAGTGATGAAACTGAAGAAAAGTACTTTCAATTATAAACATGCATGTAAGAATTTTGTTTGCAGTGTTTACGAGAGCTGTTGTTCACAAACAGCGGTCTGCCTAATAGCACTTGAGAGGATTTTTGAAAATGAACATTTTCACATTTTAAATGGATGCTCCCATAACTGCTCAGGCTTGCAATGGTAATGGGTTTTCTTTGTGTAGAGGGACAATTTAATATTTAAGTTAATGAAAACGGCTGTCAATTTGAGCCCAAGTTTGGAACAGTAATTATGAAAGATTGAAAAGGCTTGATTAATGGTGAAATGAATCGATGTTGACTTTGCTTAAACCAAGATGTTTGCTTGATTCAGGTTGTGCAGATTAATATTCTCTTTTCTATGTGGCCTGGAAATATTTAGATGTTTTAGATGATGAGTGAAAAAGGATATTTGGTTTCCTATTTTCACAGAAATTGAAATGCATTTGTATATTGGAAACTGACAGCGTCAAAATAGGGATGTTTTCACAAGGGGGCCTTATTGAAATAATTAATTTTGTTTTGCTCTGTTGAATTTTAAGTTTAATCAAGAAATTGTTTTCAAGAATATTTCATCCTGCCAGGGGCTCGGCAACTTTGTTGTATGTGCAGTTAGGTTTGGGTGTAATGCTACACTGATTTTCAGTGCAGTGCCACCCATGGTTTGCTAGTACCAGCCAATGCTCGCAGGTTTCACCGCACTACATGACCACATGGCGTTGTAAACTTTCTCCCGGCCATAATATTAGCAGCCGCGAAGTGACATAAACTTCAGAGAGGTGTTAAACACAAAATGACCTCACCTCATCTTCAAGAATATTTCAATGCTTGAAAATTTGTTTAGATTGTACACTCACATTTTGTTTTTGTAGAAATATGGACATTTTTGTGATAGCATTCTTTTGTGACATGTGTAGCAATGATAGTTCTTTTATCTCTAAAATTACCAGCTACAGAATGCCTCTGTCAAAGGAATAAAGTGGATTCAATTGGACCATTTCACATATAGACATGGTTTGTTGTTCTTCATGAGTTTTAGTTTTGATTCCATTCTTTCCTTACTTTCCAGGTTATGTGAATAGATTATTAAAGACACCTTACACAATGAGCCATTTTTAGGGCTTTTAGTCATTTTCGGAATGGGCCATTCCCCTTTGTAGCAACAGTAAAATTTCAAATTTTAAATGGGCCATTGTTTCATCCAATGTGCAAAATGGCCCATGGCCCCTACCTTTCCCAAACCCTGGATAAATATCCAGACGGTTATGATTAAGTCTAGTATCACACAAGCCAGATCTTCTGCTTCCCGGTGGCCTTGAAATATAGCTGTTGGTTCAGGGTTGTTGCATGGAGTGATAGACAGCTTGTGTGTTTGTGGGTCAGGCAAGAAGACAGCATGGCTCGCTGGCCAGTGCTTAGCATGGAATGGAAGAATCATTGGCATTGATCTCTCGAGTGACTAGCCGGAGGACGCCACTAGGCTGGTGCCACTGTTGCCTGCCTGGCTGCCTATCTGCAAAGCCAGCTTATCTCTAGAACCATTTTACTGTGCATTGGCGCTAATGGACATGCTGGTCAAAATAAAGATCTGTCAATGCATCAAGCACTGTTTTTTCCTTGAACCCTTCAGTTGCGTATTTTTATTTTACCCATTTTAGCCCCTGTGGGGGAATATTCTGACCATCTAGCTCGCAGCCGTATTTTGGCTAAAGCACTAATTGGCACTGGTGGCAGAATATTCGTGACGGCGAACCCGGTACCGTTTTTACGAAACATATCATGTCTACATCGCGAAAACAGACTATATACAGACTATATACAATTCCATGTCGCGGCACCCGTACAATAGTTAATTCATTTCCGTATCTTTGAATGAATTTTCTACGATTTTTCGTTTTTATTCTATTACTTTCGAAAGCTTGTCTTTAATTTGGGCCTCATAATATCATAAATACGAAACAAAAAAGTTTCGTTCAGAAAAAGTTCTGGTGAGGTAGAAAAGTTATATATTGTCATTCGTGGATGCGCCACCCGTGAAAATATAACCTTTCTACCTCACTCGTTGAGATAAACATGGTATTAGTCAAGAAAAGACAGATATCCTCTATATATTACGGTGTTATGACTAAAGTCGGTACATTCTAATGGATTGTCAAGAGCATCAAGAGATAACAAATATCTATTTTAACTGTTCGTGAGACAATTTGATTAAAATATTTTATAATAATGAGGATACTTATATGGCGTTGAATCCACAACACACAAATGATATCGTTCAGATATATCGTGATACATATCGTATCATGAAATTTCTGTATCGTCACACCTCTAGCGAAGAAGCAGTAAGCACGTATCATGTTTTATTGAGTAAGACTGATACGTCTTCGCTAAGGGTGCAACGATACACTGATACACCGGTGCATATCGATTCATAGGCGTACGATACGATACACAATACGATACACGATACGATTCACCAGTGCTACGATACGATACAATAAGATTCAAATTATATATATAGTGAAATTTTTTTCTTATCTTATTTTGTCAAATACAGTAAATGCTTTCTCATTAGAGTTTTATAGTATTTCAACATGAAAGCATTAGGAATTCTAAAAATAAATTGTGTGATGAAACATGAGATTGAATGATCCAAATTTTCTGAACTTTGAGGCCAAGGTTTTAATAACACTTTGTGTATCGGGATACATATCGAATCGGGGCAGCTGTATCGAGATATGTATCGTATCGTGACCTACCTGCATGGTTGCACCCCTAGTCTTTCGCAAGCGGAATCCATGCCTTGACGCTTTGTACATCTGTGTTACTTTTGTTTTCTAAAAGTTGTGATTTTCTCCTCAGGAGTCTGGGTCTACCTACACGATGTATCATCTCACCTGATACAAGATACAAGTACCCGGTAAGTGCTGTATCACTTTTCTATTTGAATACCGTAAATCCTTGAATAATCGCCTGCCTTGAATAATCGCCAGGCTAAGCCCTCTTTGAAATAAATAATCGCCTGCCTAATCGCCAGATTAAATTTAGCAAATGTAAATAAAGTAATGACTCCTTTTCAAAAGTAATTCCGGCATAATCATATTGATACGAAGTTTAACCTCATGACATGCACTTTATTTACAATATTCATAATTTAAAATAAACTGCTATGTTGTTTTTTGGTGATTTAAACAAATTTCACATATATGTTGTGGCTTCAGAAAAATAATCACCTGCCTGGAATAATTACCTGATTTGAATAATCACCTGGTCAAATCGGTGTTTGATATTAATAATCGCCGGGCGATTATTCAAGAATTTACAGTACAGTCAAGCCGCGATAATCCGGCCACCAATAATCCAAATCTCGCAGTTTCCGAACGGTAGGAAGAAGTAACCAAACTAATCTCTTTAGTAGTCCTCAGTACTCAGTAGTCCGAACATTTCACTATCTGAACCTTTTTGATGAAAAACGGAAGCATTCGGATTATCGAGGCCTGACTGTATATTCTATTCCTTCAGCCATGTTGTATGCTGAACAGGATCTGTCTTCGTAAATCTATACGGTAGTTAACTTGCAGGGCTAGAAATTCAACACCAGTACTTTGGCCCAAGGCTAGTAAATATTACCTAGGAATTGTAACAAAAATTTACTACTAGCCCTGTAAAAATCCGGAATCACTGTGGAATACTCACAGCCTGAGTAAAGCTTCTTATTTTAAAGGCGCTGTAGCACATCATTTGCATTTTAGTTTTTCCCAAATTGTCCATTTATTTTATACAATATATTTTTACACTAGAGGGTATAACATCTCATTACGCGACCCAATAAGCTGTATCCATCGAAAATGGTGCGATGTAAGAACCAACAACATTGTGGAAATCTTTAGTGTGAGAGGTAAATTTGTAGGTGTCATGTGATTTTTAGTTAGATAAGTTTGTTGATCATTCTATCAGTGTGTAATGTCTCAACTCTACTCTGAGTGTTTAGGCATTGCTACATCAGTCAGATTTCTTGAACTACCTTTGAGCAGCCATTTTATTGTTGAACGTCTTAAAATGGCCACTCGATGGGAATTGGACCTGCTGAACCAAACCATGTACATCCATTTTAGAACTCTTTTTTGTTGATTCAGGAGAACTATGTAGCCATTGGTAACACTAATTTACCTTTTTAGCTCATCAGGCCTGAAAGGCCCGATGGGCTTATGGCATGGCGTCCGGCGTCCGTCCGTCCGTCCGTAAACTTTTTCGACTTCTTCTCCAGAACCAATGACTCCACAGAGCTGAAATTTTATGTGCAGACTCCTTGGCCAATGGGGATTGTAAATTGTTGATTTCGTGACCCCATGACCCCAAATGGGGTCACAGGGGTCACATCCTTAAAAACCTATTTTCATCTTCTTCTCCAGTTCCACAAGGTCTAGAGAGCTGAAAAGTTGTGTGCAGACTCCTTGGCCAATGGGGATTCTAAATTGTAGATTTTGTGACCCCGTGACCCCAAATGGGGTCACAGGGGTCACATCCTTAAAAACCTATTTTCATCTTCTTCTCCAGTTCCACAAGGTCTAGAGAGCTGAAAAGTTGTGTGCACACTCCTTGGCCAATGGGGATTCTAAATTGTTGATCTCGTGACCCCATGACCCCAATCTAGGTCACGGGTCATGACCATCTTTATCTCAAGTATGTAAAGCTCTAGAAAGGTGAAATGTTGTGTAGAGACTCTTTGGTCAAAGGTGATTCTTAATTGTAGGATTGGTAACCCTGTGATTCCAAATGTGGGTCACAGGGGTCATGGGGCTTTGCTTGTGAACAATGTTTTACTTGAGATAACTTAGATATTCAACCTTAGATAAAACATCAATGAAGTCCTGATGAGCTACAGAGCCCATAGCTCTATTTTTCTGAGAGTACTTTTATATTTCAGTAGGAACGGTGGTCTACAGCGCCTTTAACCAGCTAGATAATTATTAAAATGTGTGAATGATTATTGAAGGGAAAAATACTTTTGTTTGTAGTAGTTGACTATGAGCTACTGTATTTATTTAGGACTAGTAATAATTGAAAGCAGTGACACATGTTTTAAATAAACGTTTAACTGCAAGGCTATATAATTGTCATGAAATGAATGAGAATGTAATGGACCTTGTATACACGAGCTCAAAATATTATAGGGGGCACTATATTTCTTTTCAGGTGTTCTAAGTAAGAATGATATTTATATGGTTTTATCATCCGTGTCATCTGTACGTTCAACAGTTAGTTTAGGAATTTAGGAACCGAGTCTGTTCAAGAGACACGACATGTACAATGGCAGTGGTTGTACTATGTCCTTCTGTCTGTCTGTCTGTCTGTCTGGTGATCCATTTGTTCCCATAACATAACATGAAAACCACTCAAATATATACCCACAATGACCTCATCTAAGTGTCCAAACTTACCCCACAAGGCACATCTTCACAAAGTCACAGGCTTACGAAAAGATTTCCATATCTTCTCCTTCCGCCCTTGACCTCAACCCTCGCATTTTCAGTGCTAATATTTTAACGTACTGCAGGCTAATCGGATAAGCCAATCAGAAGACAGTTGTATTGCCTCTGTGACTGTGTCGATCGTCGCTTATTTTGAATTGGTTCCGAATGTAAACGGCGATTTCATTGACTGTATGTTAGCAGATGGTAAGGGACGTCACTCATGATCACAATAGGTGTCGCTGATTTGTTTCACCACTTCTGCCTAGGTTGAAGGCAAGGTAAAAAATGGAGAGATCTCGATACATTTTCACCTTGCCGTGGGAAGATGCACAAGGCACAACTCACACCAGTCTCTCACTCTTGCTGCACTTTGTTAACTTTTCTGTGTACCTGCATTTGCACCTAGCAGTCAGAAAGGCAACAAAATGCAGCAAGGCATTTAAAAATTAGCCAGTGAAAGAGACTGGGCTGAGATATCACTTGCGGGCAAGTTGCACAATGTCTAGTTTGGGCCGATGGCCACTTACGTTAACTTGAGGGGACGGGATAGCGCAGTGGTTAGCACATTCGGCTTCGGATCAAGAGGTCAGGGGTTCGAATCCCGCCAGGGGCACAGCAACTTTGTCTGCAGTAGAGAAATGTTCTACACGCAGTAAGGTTTGGGTGCAATGCTGCACGAAATTTCAGCGTAATACCACCCATGGTTCACTAGTTCCAGCCGATGCTTGCAGGTTTCACCGCAATGCATAGCCACATGGCATTGTGGGCTTTCTTCCTGCCATAATACTAGCAGCCGCGATGTAAGTGAAATACTCTTGAAAGCGGCGTTAAACCCCAACTCACCTCACCTCATCTTACGTTAACCCTTTCACCACTAAAAACCCTGAACACTAATACGTTTTCTGGCCTCTGTAGAGGCCTATAGGGGTGAAAGGGTTCTTGCAATGCTAGACTATAGATAAACAATGCATGGCTGGCAGGGGCAAGCTGCATTTCCCCAAAAGTGAAACCCATGAATGAATCAAAGCCAAAATCTCCTATCCCAAGAATTTGCAACTCAGCACAGAGCAAATGTAATGTCTCTTTGCTTGCAGGTTGAGCGGTCAGTGACTAGCCAGGCCCGGTGAGCAGCAGCAGGAGAGCTGTACCAGGGGAGGGATGAGCGATCCCACTCCACTAGTATCTGCACTCAAGCGCAACAAGGAGGAGAAGCAGCATGCTCAGTAAGTCATCCTCATGTCATCCTCATGTCATCCTCATGGCATCTTCCTGTCATCCTCATCGTATAATGTTGTTACACCGTCCACCGGTTTTTGTTTTCCCATTTCCAGCTTAGCAATTGTTGGTAATGGATAATTGGAGGAAACAATTCTTTTTAATTTCATAAACAATTTAGCCAACTGAGTTTTGTCAATGAGGTTATCAAAATTTAAAAAATTATCAATTGACTTGATTTTTGCTCTTGTCATTAATTTTGATGTTTCATACAGTGTGGGAGTCTTTTCTTTTAAAAAACAGTTGACAAAAATCTAATAAATATTGTTTGGAGAATTTGATTTGTATTTCAATGAGTACCGAAATGGTTTCCCTTTCATTTAAATTATTTTGAGGGAAAAGGGAAAAACATCGGCCTTGGTTTCCATGGAAACGATTTGAATCTAAATTAGATAGCTGGAAAAGTTTATTTTGGTCAGGTGGTATTTATATGTATAAGTATTTATGATGATACATCTTTGGTTAGCTGATAGATCTGTGATCAGGGGCATATATCGTTAACAGAAGGACATGGGGAACATAAACTAGTATGGTCAGTGTTTGCTGTTGTTTACATATTAAATTTTGTTGTTCAGCTTTAGTGAATTTGTTATTGATTTGATCAACATGTGCTTCAATGGCATGTTGTTAGTCAATTGATCCTTTGATTTTATTTCTGTTTCGATTATTTTTGAATATTTTGAAAAAAGAAAATGACATCTTATACCAACAAACTCTAAAATAATTGACTGTCAGTGTATGAAATAGACTTGAAAAGCCAGCCCAAAAGGGTTATTCTTTTAATGGTGCATCCATTGTGTGGCAGTCATATATGTCAAATTTTATAAATGGTAATGTTATGGGAAAGACACCTTTGACAATGGGCCATTTTTAAAGCTTTTAGTCATTTTCATAATTGTAAATGGGCCATTTCCCTTTGTAGCAATAGTAAAATTTGAAATTTTAATGGGCCATTTTTTCATCCAATGTGCAAAATGGCCCATGGCCGCTGTCTTTCCCAATCCCTGTAGTTCCTATAACTACTGTGCATGTAAATGGGATGTGTATTTTCGGTTTCTGCACATGTATAATGATGTTGCTCCATTTTCATTGGAATCTTGTAATTATGATATAATTGGCAATCGGTGTCTGACGTTGATGATTATGCAAGTTGGGTTAAATTATTTCAACTGAAATCAGCACGTATCGTCTGTTGTCACGTATTAAAGCCAAATAAAATATTATGCAACACAATGGATGTATCTTTAATTTCTCAGATGTTTCATAACAAAATAATATGAAAAACAATTCAGACCTAGACAATGTTTTGAAATAAAATTGTTTAGTGTGAAACCATAGTGATTGGAGCTGGAACACGCTGGTATACTCACGATGTACACACTAGGACAACCATCTGTGTTAATTTCTTATTCAGAATGGAGTTACCCCCCTTTGTTAATTGGACCAAAACACCTTTCCAGCTTGGAGAGCGATAAACTATGACATCATTAAAAATCAATGCCATTACGATACAATTACAAATTTGTTTTATAATGGGCAAATGCAAAAGTTACAAAATTTTTGAAAATTTTGAATGAAGCACTGATTAATAGTATTTGATTAGGTTTAGTTTTCTTTATTGTTTTCTTTAAGGTAAGTCTTTTATGTATTTGTTCATGTTTGTAAAAATAAGATGATTATTTTTGTAGGATATTGCATTGAAAATTCTCTATATAATGAGAATCATTGAAAGAGGAAAATGCTGATTTCATATATCGTTACTGTCCAATAAAATGCTGCATTTGTCAATATTTATGGAAATGTTTTGGAGTTGATGGATAAACATCGACAAAATAAATAAGGAATATTTTTTAGTCATGTTAATGTAGTTTGCTTACATGTATTGTTTAATCAGACACTTATTTAGTATTTGTGTTACCATTGAAAACAACTGTTCATTTCTTGTGGACTTGTGGATTTGTGAAGAAAATACTAACCTCATTTATATGATGAAGAGGTTGATTTAATCAAGGAAGTAACCACGGTTTAAGATGGGATTTGAAGATTTGAAGCAGTGACTAAAGTTTTGCATGTGTCAAATTATAGTTAAGCAAGAATGAGTAACTTTGTCACTGCACCGCATCATATACAGTGAGACCATGTTTAACCAGACTCCGTATATCCGGAAACCCAGCCATCCACACGGTAGTCTTTCAAATCTCCTCTGCATATTTCTATGCAAATGGTGATTCACTTAACTGCACGCCTTGCTATCCGGACAATTTCAACTGTAACCAACCTGTCGGATAAACGGTGTCTGATTGTACTACCCAACCAATTTAAAGATGTGAGCCCAACGACTTTTTGGGCATCCTCGGTTACCCACTGTTTTATATATGCTCCGTTACTCTCCACTATATCACCCATGGGAAACTCTGCCAGCGAAATCTGTACTTAAATTAC
The DNA here is from genome assembly GCA_936450465.1 of Gibbula magus. NCBI lineage: Eukaryota > Metazoa > Mollusca > Gastropoda > Trochida > Trochidae > Gibbula > Gibbula magus. The sequence goes on from OW388289.1 coordinate 40,570,521, forward strand.
CTGCCCTTGGCCGGCGTGACGAAGTCAGTAACCAAAAAAAATACTCAATACGATAAGACGGAAATGGTCAAGGGAGATAACCAGTGACGGATGGCTAACAAAATGACCTCGCGTGCTTTGCAACGAAGTGATATGAATTGTCATTGGCTCGCAGGTCCAAGCTGTGTAGCGGTTTGATTGGCTCATGCCGGCCAAGGGCGGGTAATTTGAGTACAGATTTCTCTGATGAAATTTCCCATGGGTGCTATAGTGGAGAGAAACGTAGCATATATAAAACCCTGGGTAACCAAGGATGCTTTTTGGGTTGCCTTGAGAAAATTCTCAGTTGGAATGCCTCAGTGAAGTTGTAGGAAATCAGCTTGAAAAGAAGCCAGCCCAGTTGTGGTTTGTCATTTAAAATGGCAAAATTAAAGACAAATCTTAAAAATTTACCAGCCGGAACCAAAAGCCACCAGGTCCTCATTTAATTCATGCTCATGAGCGTTCGCTTTGGACCAAAAGGTCTGGATTTTGAATCCCACCAGGGGCAAGGCAGCTTTGTCTGCTATGGAGAAGTGTTCTACGTGCAGTGAGGTTTGAGTGCAATGCTACACTGAATTTCACGACTACCACCCATGGTTCGCTAGTTCGCTAGTTCGCTAGGTGATTATTGCAGGTTTCACCGCAATGCATAGCCACAATGGTGTTGCAGGCTTTCTCCCTGCAATAATAATAGCAGCTGTGATATCAGTGAAATACTCTTGGAAGTGACAATACCTCACCTGCTCTTAGATCATTTACATTTGCTTCTGACTTCTATCTTATCTCAGCTTAGGTATTGTTTGAAATAAAAACCTCATCAAATGGGAAATCTTTTATCAAAACAAATTAAGAAGTCTCAAATGTTTCATGAAGTTTTTTGTAAGAACAAAACCTGTTAGTTAAAGCTTAAATAATATTTTATGAATAAATTGCAGTGTTATGTCCCTTAACTAAAAAACTCTTTGGCTGGTAATATATGTTGATTATTTACATAAGGACACATCTTGAGTAATCTAAACCCTGAATTTCTGCTCCAATGGGTAAACCGGTCCCCGGGTTTTCAGTTTCTCAAAAAAGAAAACAATTTATAATTTGTTGAAATGCTCCCTTTTATGAATAAGGCAACTGAGGCATTCAAGAAGAGAAGTAAGGTAAGATTACATTGTAAATGTTAATCGTTTCTTGAATTCTTTTTAACTTTAGGACACGTTGTAACTTAAACTATGTAATGATGACATGTTGAAACTAAATGCCTTGGTACTATCATTATGTGTTGAGTCAGGTGGATTACCTGTCGTGCACTCACCGTTTACAGGTAGCAAGTGTAAGCAAGGTGTTGTTTGTCCTTGAGTGATGCATTATGTAAGATAAGTCACTTCAATAGTTTGATGAATTAGTTCAAGCCAAATTTCAAGACTTACTATTTGAAGAAGTCACTGATTTACAAATTTCGTGTCAAGCTCTTGTGACGGGGTGGAATGGCGTAGTGGTCATCGCTTTCGGCTTCGGAGGTCCAGCAATTGAATGGTGTCAGGGGCTTGGCAACTTGTCTGCTGTAGAGAACTGTAATAAAGTTTAAAGAGCCATCAAGGATTTTGATGAACATATAGGAAAAATCTATCTCCGTGAAATATATACACTTAATTTTTCACAAATTTGTTCGACCCAAAATAAGCCGAGAAATTGTAAATTAGTAAAGGTATTTTCCAGTCTAAATATAGATCCAGTCTATTATTTTCAAGCGCAAAGCATTGTGGTCTAACTCACACACTGTATACAAAGACACGAAAGAATAAAGTTTATTAGCAATGAAAGAAATTGAAATATATAATTTTTGGCGGTTGCTTATTTACCATTTCATTTAATTATGTATTTGCTACAGAAATTGGAATTTATAATTGTTTTACCCAACTAGGTATTTTGCTTGAATTTTATAATTAATGAGAGTAAAAATTTGTCATTTGCTGGTCTTATCTCAATAAGAAGTACAGTCAAGCCGCGATAATCCGGCCACCGATAATCCGAATCTCGCAGTTTCCGAACGGTAGGAAGATGTAACCAAACTAATCTCTTTAGTAGTCCTCAGTACCCAGTAGTCCGAACATTTCACTATCCGAACGTTTTTTATGAAAAACGGAAGCATTCGGATTATAGAGGCCTGACTGTACATTAAACAGGCCATAATTTGTATATTCTCAGGACATTTAGAAACATTGTTTATAAAGCAATCGCCATATTCAGTAATGTGTGACAAGGGTAACTTGCAAGAGAAGCACGTGCAGCACATGGGTTGTTATGGCGACTTGCGCTAGAGACGAGCGTTCACGCTTCGGAAGCATTTGCTGTTATGTCGTACGTTTTACGCAATAAAGGGGATCTGTTTATATGACGTCAGATACCCTTAGCACGCATTACTTGAAGGGGTACTTCTCTTTGAAACCAAATTTCATTACATTGTCGTGATAGGAAAATTATTTATCACATGTCATGTTGTAGATAAAAGATTTCTCTGGCGATTCTTCATGGCTCTTTAAGTGCATACCCTGCAATGCGACACTGGATTTCAGTGCAGTACCACTCATGGTTCGCTAGATCCAGCTGATGCTTGCAGGTTTTACAGCAAAACATAGGCACATGGCGTTGTGGGCTTTCTTCCTGCAATTATACTAGCAGCCGGGATAGAAGTGAAATACACTTGAAAACGGCGTTAAACCAAACTCACCTCACCTCACCTCACCTCACCTCACCTCACCTCACCTCACCTCAAGAATATTGTTGCGGGCTATCTTCTTGCAATAATACTAGCAGCTGTGATGTAAGTGAAATGCTCTTGAAAGCGTTTTTACTCATTTTGCCTCACCTCAAACCCTTGCTCTTAACTGTTTGTGAATAACTACATGTAGAAAGTCTCATGTCTCATCCTGATGCTTTTTGACATGACGTCCAAGTGTATATTGTGAAATGATATAGTGACACGTTGTGGAAAATAACGGATCATCGGTTTAAGATCTAAAAGGACAGTATGGGTGCGTTATGGTGAAAATAAATCTAAGCTAATGTATCCATTTTGTACATTATCTTCAACAACAAAAACATTAAAAAATGTTTCCTATGGGCATAAACACAGAAACAGGAATATTCTTTTGGTTCTGTTTCTACTAAAGACATGTCGTTTGTACATTCCCTTTATAACCCAAAAGCACGGCTTGTCAGTGACCATCTCTGTTCACCCTGCATAAATAAAGACGTGGTTCTATGACTATGAGTGTAGTATTTAGCTCATCAGGCCTTTTGCATCTTCTTCAGAACCAGTGACTCAAGAGACCCTTCGTGACCCTGTGACCTCAAATGTGGGTCAATGAGGTCATGACCTAAAAACCTGTTTTCATCTTCTCAAGTATGAAAAGCTCTAGAAAGCTGAAATGTTCCATTCAGACTCATTGGCCAATTGGGATTCTAATTTTTAGATTGCGTGACCCTGTGACCTGAAATGTGTGTCACAGGGGTCATGACCTAAAACCTATTTCTATCTTCTTCTCAAGTATGAAAAGCTCTAAAAAGCTGAAAAGTTGTGTACAGACTCCTTGCCCAATGGGGATTCTTAAAGTGTAGATGTGGTGATCCTGAACATGTATTAGTTGAGATTACTTATATCTTCAACCTTAGATAATAAATCACTGAAGTCCTTTTGAGCTACAGAGCCAATGGCTATATTTTTGTGGAAACAAAATTCAGGGGAACATTCTTGTTTATACATATATATATATATATTTGAAACTTATAATGCGCCTTAGTCCATACAATAAGCATGCTCAAAGCGCTACATAAAAGAGAGGAGGAAAATATGTACATGGATATGTACATGAAGAAATTGGAGGAAGACTATTTACACTGGATATGCTACATTGATTATAACAAAATCGAATTGAAGCATGTTACCTAAGTTATATATGTTGGTGGATTTTGACAAAAACTAGCGGACATTCAAAAAGAAAAATGAGAAGTGAAGCCATACCTAGGTGCTACAAGGGATGAGAGCTTTGCTAATGCGTGACAACATTGAGTTTGTACTGAGGGAGTCATTTTTTTGTAAGTTTTTGTAAAATCCAAACCCAGTTTGGACTAATGAAAAGCTAAGGTTGAGGTGTTGGAGACAACAGACCTTTGTTAAAAGGAGGGTACCTATCGGGGTATTTTTTGTGGAAACGAAATTCGGAAGGATATTCCTGTTTACACATATATGTTATTAATACATGATTAAAACACAGTGAAATTGAAAGATACTAAAGAAGGTAACATTTTGATGACTTTATATTTCACAACCTGATAAACACAAGCGCACATTTGTTGAAAAATATAACAATGAGATCTGAAGCCATTCATTGGCGCTGCGAGTCGGGAAAAATTCGCTACAGCATAACAGTAACTTGTTTATTAGTTTTATTACATGTGTTACTATGTGAATGCTCTATCAGTGTATGTCTTTAGTTGCAAAATTGGGTACAATGACACATAATGCAAATATCAAAGATGGCGACAGAACCCTACCTTTAAGCATTTGGAAGGGGCTGGTACTGTTATGAGTGAGAATATTGAATGGGGTTGGGGAGGGGATGAACATGCATTTATGAGGCAGATTTTTAGCTATTTTATTTGACATTTAGGCATAAATTTTGACCGTTATATTACTTGAGAAAATTTCCTTTTAAATCTTCAACCATAAATCATGCAAATCATGATGAGCTGCAAAGCCAATGGCTCATGTTTTTGAAAATAGTCTTAGAGAAGTGCAGTGACTACAATAATTTGAAAACCATGAACTTTGCATGTTTTAAAAAATTTGTGTATGATTTCAGTCTCATCCAGGGAGTAACAGTGTGTAGGAAACATCACTGAGCTTTTAATCAAGTTCTAAATCAATCCTTTGTGTTAATGCTTTGATATAAATATGAAGTCTATTAATATATAGATGCTAATGTAGTGAAGTCATTTCTTGATTAAAGCATGTTTTGTAATCTTTTAATAGGATTACAGGTGTATTATCTTTTTTTAGCGGAGGCCAATATGTTGTCATACTTACACTCTGCCTCTGAAGAAAAATTTATGATTGAAATTTTTTAATTTCATTTTGTCATATAGGATAAATAGTATTGAGTTTGAATCTATCCAGGGCTTTGACAACTTTATTTACTTTGCAAAACTATCTTTTACTAGCATCTACCGCATTGCGCAATACAAGTTAACGTGTTTGTCTTCAGATCAAGAGGTCTTGGGTTCGAATCCCACCAAGAGTTCGGCAACTTTGTCTGCTGTTCTACATGCAGTAAGGTTTGGGTGCAATGCTACACTGAATTTCAGTGCAGTGCCACCCATGGTTGGCTAGTTCCAGATGATTTGCTTGCAGGTTTCACAGCAATGCATAGCCACAATGGTGTTGCAGGCTTTCTCCCAGCAATAATAATAGCAGCTGTGATATAAGTGAAATACTCTTGAAAGCTGTGTTAAACCCCAACTCACCTCACCTCACCTCGGATCAAAAGGTCCGGGGTTTGAATCCCACCAAGGCCTAGGCAGCTTTGTCTGCTATGGAGAAGTATTCTACGTGCAGTAAGGTTTGAATGCAATGCTACACTGAATTTCACGACTACCACCCATGGTTCGCTAGTTCCAGATGATTTGCTTGCAGGTTTCACAGCAATGCATAGCCACAATGGTGTTGCAGGCTTTCTCCCAGCAATAATAATAGCAGCTGTGATATAAGTGAAATACTCTTGAAAGCTGTGTTAAACCCCAACTCACCTCACCTCACCTCGGATCAAAAGGTCCGGGGTTTGAATCCCACCAAGGCCTAGGCAGCTTTGTCTGCTATGGAGAAGTATTCTACGTGCAGTAAGGTTTGAATGCAATGCTACACTGAATTTCACGACTACCACCCATGGTTCGCTAGTTCCAGATGATTTGTTTGCAGGTTTCACAGCAATGCATAGCCACAATGGTGTCGCAGGCTTTCTCCCAGCAATAATGATAGCAGCTGTGATATAAGTGAAATACTCTTTGAAGTGGCAATTCCTCACCTCACCTGCTCTAAGATCATTTACACGGGTTATTTGCTTCTGACTTTTATCTTATCTCAGCGCTCATGGTTCGCTAGTTCCAGGTGATTATTGCAGGTTTCACCGCAATGCATAGCTACAATGGTGTTGCAATGGTGTTTCTCCGTGCAATAAAATTCTACAATGATTTATTATGTGATTATGTGATAACATTGAAAAATGTTAAATAAGAAATATGATTTAAAGCCTGAATAATCACTCCTCACCTAAATTATTATTTCTCTAGAATTTAAATTAACACTTTTGAAATAGACTTCTGAAATTTAATTTGAAATGAAAAATCACAAAAAGATATAAATAAAAATATATATCTAGAATCTGCAATATCAGAAAACTTTTTTACAGGAATGATACCAAAATAATGGACAAAATGATTGACAGATACTAATTAGGAGAGAAGCACACTGGTAGGATGTAGCTCTGAAGAAATGAATAAGCTGTATGACAAGAAGATGTTCTTTGGCAGATGCTGTGAATAGTGTTTGATAGTGTGGACTGCTAATTATCATGTCTTTTTTGGACATCTGTCATATTTCTGGTCAACACGATAGCTTATTTGGACAAAGCGCATGCCAGTTCTGAAATGAGCTTTAACTACCAACATAGATCAAGTGTTAATGGTAGCCTACATTTTTGTCAGGGGGCGGGTATAGCGCAGTGGTTAGCGTGTTCAGTTTCGAATCAAGAGACCTGGGTTCAAATCCCGCTAGGGGCACAGCAACTTTGTCTGCAGTAGAGAACTGTTGTAAAATAAGGTTTGGTGCAATGTACAATGTACTAAGGTTGAAGATCTAAGTAATCTCAATTAATACATGTTCAGGGTCACAAATTCTACAAGTTAGGAATCTCCATTGGGCAGGGAGTCTGTACACAAATTTTCAGCTTTTTAGAGCTTTTCATACTTGAGAATAAGTGGTTTGCTCTTTCCAGCCCATGCTTTCTCCCAATAATACTAGCAGCCATGATATGAGTGAAATACTCTTGAAAGCAGTGTTAAACCCCAACTCACCTCACCTCACATTTTGTCAAAAACTTCTAAGCAGCGTGAAACAATATGCAGATTCTAAAATCAGGTTCTTTTTTAAAGTTATTTACATGAATGGTTGTTTTTAAATCAATTTCATTGTGCAATGTTAAGGAAAGGGAGATAAGGTTAACCTTTAGATCAAGAGGTACGGGGTTTGAATCTCGCCAGGGGCTTGTCAACATTTGTCAGCTGTGTTCTACACGCAGTAAGGTTTGGTAAGGTGCAATGCTACACTGAATTTCATGGTTCGCTAGTTCAAGCCAATGCTCGCAGGTTTCACCGCAGTGCATAGCCACCATGGTCTTGAACTTTCAGGTTGTGACTGACTGACTGAGGGAGTGAGTGACTGAGGGAGTGTGTGAGTGACTGAGGGAGCGAGTGACTTAGGGAGTGACTGAAGAAGTGATTGAGTGACTGAGCGAGCAAGTGACTGAGTGAGCGAGTGACTGAGGGAGTGAATGACTGAGTGAGTGACTGAGGGAGCGAGTGACCGGGAGCGAGTGACAGAGGGAGTGAGTGAGCGACTTAGGGAGTGAGTGAGTGAGCGAGTGACTGAGAGATTGAGTGAGTGAGTAAGCAAGCAAGTGACTGAGGGAGTGAGTGACTGACTGAGCGAGCGAGTGACTGAGGAAGTTAGTGACTGACAGAGGGAGTGAGTGACTGACTGAGAGAGTGAGTGAGTGATGGAGGGAGGGAGTGAGTGAGTGACTGACTAAGCGAGCGACTGACTGAGAGAGTGAGTGACTGACTGAGGGAGTGAGTGACTGAGTGAGTGACTGAGGCAGTGAGTGAGTGACTGACTGAGGGAGTGACTGAGGGAGTGAGTGAGTGACTGAGGAAGTGAGTGACTGACTGAGGGAGGGAGTGACTGAGGGAGTGAGTGACTGAGGGAGTGAGTGACTGAGGGAGTGACTGAGGGAGTGAGTGAGTGCCTTAGGAGTGAGTGAGTGACTGAGGGAGTGAGTGAGTGCCTGAGGGAGTGAGTGACTGAGGTAGCAAGTGAGTGAGTGAGTGACTGAGGGAGTGAGTGAGTGACTTAGTGAATATAAATGCTGAAAAACGTTTTATTTCTATATCCACAGAGATTGGGAAAGGCAGGGGCCGTGGGCCATTTTGCACACTGGATGAAAAAATGAACCATTACAAATTCAAATTTACTATTGCTACAAAGGGGAATGGCCCATTTACAGTTTGAAAATGACTAAAAGCCTTAAAAATGGCCCATTGTCAAAGGTGTCTTTCCCAATATCCTGTATCTGAACTTTAGAGACAATGACTAATGAATACCTGATGAGCTACAGAGCCAATGATTTTATGTAAATTTTGCATTGGTTTATTGTTTAATTTTTGAAATGTTAACTGAAATGTCAGCATTTATAACATTCAAGAACAACATTTTATCATCAAGACTTGTTCATTTCATAAACTTGATACAAATATTGACATTTGTTCCTGAACACCTCATATCTTTTCTTTCCTGTGTAGGTTTACGTATTAAATCATACTGTGAGCCTCTGAGTCATACATCATGTTATATTTCATGGTAAGGCATTTTCGGATTAAATCTTTTTGTTACTTTATTGTTTCTCAAATGTCTTGTAGAAAATTTGGTATCTGAAATAAAAAAACTCAATACATATCTGGATCCAACTACCGGTAATGTCATCCATATGTTGAGTTTGCAAAGACAAACTTAAGTTTTAAACATTAAATTGATGACAAATGTTAAGATTTGACCAAGAAAGGTATGATGCTTTATTTTCCAACTTTCCAGCCGCACCTGAAACAGAACTGTATAAAAACAGTTGGTAATGGTCTTCGTTTACGACAAACTACCATCTTCTACGTTAGCTATGACATCATGCATCTCCCTGTGTGTAAGTTTAGATGGCATGGTTGTTACCATAGTTACTCAAGTGAAATGTCAGGTTGTGAAATGAAATCTTACAGTTTATGTTCAATGAAACAGTAATTGAAAGGAGAGAAAGGCTAGAGATCAACTTATGTGGAAAACATGTACTTCCTCATATATAACCCAGGTCTCGAATACAACCCGGTTTGTAATGAGGTGCTGAGGTGAATATAACCAATATAGTCTCAAATATGGATTTAAGCAATTTTAAGGCCCACTGTAATTCCTCGAATACAACCCGGGTCTTGAATATAACCCAGGCCTCGAATACAACCCGGTTTGTAATGAGGTGCTGAGGTGATTATAACCCGAGTCTCAAATATGGATTTAAGGCCCACTGTAATTCCTCGATTACAACCCGGGTCTTGAATATAACCCAGGCCTCGGAATACAACCCAGGCCTCGAATACAACCCGGTTTGTAATGAGGTGCTGAGGTAAATTTAACCCAGGTCTTGAATATGGATTTAAGGTCCACTGTTATTCCTCGATTACAACCCGGGTCTTGAATATAACCCAGGCCTCGGAATACAACCCAGGCCTCGGAATACAACCCAGGCCTCGGAATACAACCCAGGCCTCGGAATACAACCCAGGCCTTGGAATACAACCCAGGCCTCGGAATACAACCCAGGCCTCGGAATACAACCCAGGCCTCGGAATACAACCCAGGCCTCGAATACAACCCGGTTTGTAATGAGGTGCTGAGGTAAATTTAACCCAGGTCTTGAATATGGATTTAAGGTCCACTGTTATTCCTCGAATAAAACCCAGACCTCAATTACAAGCCAGGGTAAGGGGCTGCTGAACGGAATAGAACCCCGGGGTTGTGTTCAAGAAAATACGGAACATCAGATAGGTCTAAAGGTAATTGTCCCCCATCGCAACGCGGAACGGGGGACTATGAATTCAGCTGCGTCCTTCAGTCCATACGTCCTCACATTTCTTGTTAACGTGATATCTCATGAAGCGTTGCATCCAAAGTCTTCAAATTTGGTGTCAGCCTACATTGTGGGAAGATGCAGACACCAGTCGGTTTAGTGACCTTGACCTCATTTACAAGGTCACCATGACACTTTGACCACATTTCGAACTCTTGTTAACGCGATATCTCATGATCTCTTGGTATCGGCCTACATTGGGGGGAGATGCAGACACCAGTCGATTTTGGTGACCTTTACCTTATTTTCAAGGTCACCACGACACTTCGACCACTTTTTGAACTTTTGTTTACGCAGTATCTCATGAACCCAAGCACCCAAAGTCTTCAAATTGGTGTCAGTTTCATTGGCGGATGACGCAGACACCAGTGACCCTGACCATATTTTCAAGGTGACAATTGATTGAAAACATATTTTATTCATTTAAGAAATGGATTGGGCACAAGTTGTGAAACCTATAGAAGCCCTCTCCACGTAATCAACAACTATTTGACAAGGCTAAAATACATAACACAATATGTGCAGAAGAGAGTAAGAAATCTACAAGTGACGAAGTGGGTAAACATGTAATATACATTATGAAGGCAACACACAATTGGAAATGTTATTCTTATGAAAAAATGCACTTTGAATATGGTAAATACGTACATTAGTATTTATGTATTAATTGAACCGTTTACTCTTTCCAATGAATTTATGAACATGGTGAAATATGTTTTCATTGACTGTTTGTGGAAGATTTGGATTTCCATACAGGATTGTATTAAGATCAAATTCAGCCTTTAAATTATAAAATCATTGCTTTAATTCTAAACGGAAATCAGCATGTCTTGGACATCTCAAGAAGAAATGATAAACATCTTCAACTAAAGTGACTATGACACTTGACCAAATGATGTGTCTTACTAAACTCAATGTTATCGGCGGGGGACATTGCCATGTTAGTGGCAAGCACTTGTTGTTTTACAGTATACCCTTTCCTCACCTGTCATAGATTGAAATTCGTAAGAGTTGAAATGTTTACTGAAATTTATTCCATTAAGTGACCCTTGGATTGTGTTACAGATTAAACTCATGAAAAATTTAACGGGTACTTACTTGCCAGTTATATATGTACAGTGACCTAATGTCCATAGACTCGGATTTATATCGAGGAATCTTAGTCCAAATTTTCAGATTTGTGAAAAATCATCTTTGAAGAACCAAATGTCTCTTTAGTTTCGTGTTTAATAATTGAACAGCAATAATATAATCATAAATATATGTTAATTGATGTGAAAACAAATAACAAATAATAGCATATGGGAGACAGATTTCTGAAACGATACATCCACAGGTAAATGTAATGGCATTAACTTATGGGCAGAAATTTAATTTAAATTATATACTCTGGTTGAGATGATTTCCAATCACCCTGTAAAGTCTTACAATGTTCCAATCATAAGTCAAGTCATGAAAATTCAAGTTGCACAACTTTTCACTCAAAAAGTCGATGAAATGTATTTGAAAAATAATGTCACCAAAAGTAAAACACCCTTCTCTCTTCAAGGTAAATCAAGTTAAAAAATTCATGTACATTGTTCGCTAAAGCCATGGAAATCATTTTTGTAATTCGAAACAATAAACTTTAAAATGACCGCTATGCAATTTTTGCTTTATATGCAACAACGTTAGTACTACTACGGATAATTGGTTTGTGTATTAAGATGTTTTACCCTCTAAAGTAAATATAAATGACAAACTATCATTATAAATGGGAAATTTGAAATAATATAATTTGCAAAAAATGTGTTACAACCCCTTTAAAGGGAAAGTTCTATCACCGATCTATCGGCAGCATCCGCCATATTGGATTCTTGGCATTACGTGAAATGAAAACACGCTATATTTAACCCAATTATACACATTTTTTAAATTTAAACATATACCATTATAGAAAATTCACATAGTAACACATAACATATAATAAAACGAATAAGCAATATGCGTTTAGTCCGTAGCGAAGTTTTCCCCACTCGCAGCGCCGATGAATGGCTTCAGTTCTCATTGTTTTTGATTTTCAACAAATATGCGCTTGTCTTTATCAAGTTGTGAAATATTTATAAAGTCATCAAAATATTAACTTCATTAATATATTTTAATTTTACTGTGTTTTCATCATGTATTTATATCATATTTGTGTAAACAAGAACATCCTCTCGAATTTGTTTCCACAAAAAATACCCTGATAGAACCCTCCTTTTAACATGTAAGTGTATTTTTGGGACCATATTTAAAAATATGATTGAGGTATAATTAAGGTAACTTGGATTATTTGTCCAGCCTCATCTCTTGAATATGTACAACTTTGTCCCATTTTCACATTGCATGTTATCGCAGATGTTGTTTTGAAGAAAAGTGATTAACGCTCACAACTTCTTGACTTTACTGATGTCAACACTGATTAAATACTATTTGTGTCTCCCTTAGTTTGACGTGTAATTAACACTTTAACTCTTTACCTGTGACTTCAGTATTGCTCTCGTTGGCTGATCATTGACCTCTGTCCTAGCAGAGAATTTCCTTTCTGATTCCTGGAATTCAGACGATAAAAGTTTCGTCACTTATCATAACAGCAACATATAGAATAAGCATGAAAAGGTAACCAGCCTGAACAATGGGATGTTGTCAATTTAAGTGTCAAAATGGAAGAAATCTAAAAAGGTTAAAGTAGGGAAAAGTCATCGTCCTATCGGCGTTATTCGCAATCTTGTTTTTTTGCATTACATTAAATGAAAAACAAAATTTGTTGTTTATTAGTTATAAGTTTATAATCTATTAATAATAAAACACATGTTTACATTGTTACTATGTCCACAAATTAACAAACAAACAAACAATTTAACATTACACTAATCAACAATGTCCTGTTGGCTGAGTTTTCAAAACTTGTAAGCGCCAATGAATGGCTTCACTTCTTAACGAATGTGCACTATTCTTTATGAAAGAGTCAAATATAGTAATCATAATATTCACCTCAGTAATAGCTGTCGACTGCATTGTGTTTTATTTATGTATAAATAACATTTGTGTCATATATATAACATATAAGGAATATCATCTCGAATTTCATTTCCACAAAAATACCCTGATAGAACCCTCTCAAAGAATACAAAGCAAAGACTTTTAATCACAGTTTCAAGCAACCTATATGTCATTATCACACGGGTTAGTTGGCAGTCATCAACAACCGTTTTCTCAACAGACAGCAGATTTTTCCCAAAGTTAGTCAGTTTTGTATATTTTCCATTTAATGATGTTAACAAAATCGAATTGTGTCAACTCTTGGATAGCTATAGTTTACAACTGCTACATAACATGTTATATATATTTGATTATTTCGGAGCGAGTTATTCGTCGTCAGAGAAAAGTGGCGAAAAGGCAATCTCTACATGAAAACAGTAAATCTACATGGATGTAGTCCATATTTCATGTAATTTTAGGCGAATATGATAATTTCGGACACGCAGCAACGTTATAGCATTCACGAATTGATTGAAGCTGAGATGTAGCTCAGTTGGTAGAGCGTCTGCTCGTCACCCGGTAGGCTGGGGTTCGATTCCTGGCCGCGTCATACCAAAAGACGTTAAAAGATGGGAGTTGTTCCTTCCTTGCTTGGCGCTCAGTATTATAAGCAGTGTTATAAGGATAGAACACCGCTTGAACTGGCGCTGCACTGTGGCTGCCGGGTGCTACTGGCACAAATCAAATTTCCAAATTCATTGTAATGAGGACATAAAGTGTTATTATTATTTTTAGCAAAATCAAAATGCTTTGTTAGAAATAGGTCAGTAGTGACCAGTCAGCACTTACACTCCACATGCTGTTTGTTACCTGTACCTGTATATTATATAAGTAACCTGGTTCCTCGCTTCCAATTAACCTGGTGTTAGCTCAACACAACTAGCCAGTAAAAGCTGTTGCTAAGTTCAATGACCGCATTTGCTGGAGAGACCTTTTGGTCAGCATGAAGTTGGATCGCGTGTTAGATATCGGAAAAATTAATTGGATTTGAGAAGATTCACCTTTAATTAATTTCCTTAGCATTCAAACTTGACTTTACCTTTTGAATTAAGATAAGACGTTCAGTTATACTTGTAAAAGAAATTGTGTCTGTTGTCAAAATAATGTGCATACCATATTTCCTCTAATAGGGGTCCGTGCCCTTATTAACAATAAAGGGCTCTACCTTCCAGTACTATTTGAGTCTCGGTCCTTATTTTACTTTTAGGTTTCACAGATTTGCCGAATACACGTGGTAACTTCTCATAACTGATCGAAATTTCTGAGAAGAGCACAAAATTTGAAATGTAATTCGGAAGAGAAAAACAACTTGCTTTTAGTTTTGTTGAATTAGGCAATTGAAGATGAAGATGTGCAAATGAGGATTTTGATGTTGTTAAAAACCTTTCTCTTTTGAATATTGTTGACTGGTTCACAACCAGTGAAGAGGCGGAATACCGCAGTGGTTAGCACAATCGGCTTCTGATCATGGGATCTGGGGTTCGAATCCTGCCAAGGCCAAAGCAACTTTGTCAACAGTAGAGAACTGTTCTTCACGCAGTAAGATTTGGGTGCAATGGTATACCCATATTCATATTCTCCCGGGTATAAAACCATGTGTGAGCCTATGACCATCCCCACTTTTCGGAAGGTTGTCCTGGTTGGGGTTATTCTCAGGTTATAGCTCACCCCCAATTTTGCCAGATGTTCCATGGTCATACATTACATAAATCTATAATATTATTTTAAGTAAAGTGTCAAAAACCTACATAAAACCTATTCTGACTGTCTGACGGTCTCCGGTATGAATTTTCATGAGTTGAGGTCTCTGCTGTGTAAAAGCTCACCCCCATTTTTTCAAGATGTTTGTTTGCCTGGCCCGAGAGAATACGGTACTGAATTTCAGCGTAGTACCACCCATGGTTTCCTGGTTCCAGTCGATGCTCTCAGGTTTCACAGCAATGCATAGCCACATGGCGTTGTTGGCTTTCTCCCTGCCATAATACTAACAGCCGTGATATAAGTGAAATACTCTTGAAAGCGGCGTTGAACACAAAATCACCTTACCTCATATGTATTAATGTTACACAAGTGTTATATTCTGTAGGGTGGGTATCTTTGATGAAGGAAACAACATGATGTTTAGAATTGCTTAATTTTGTATTATTTGTGTCATTTCAATAAATCTATTAATTAAATAGTCTGAATTTATGATGCAGGAATTGGGAAAGACACCTTTGACAATGGGCCATTTTTAGGGCTTTTAGTCATTTTCAAAATGTAAAATTTTAATGGGCCATTTTTTCATCCAATGTACAAAATGGCCTATGGCCCCACCTTTCCCAATCCCCACATAGTGGTGAAGGTTTTGTGCAAATATATTGAATAGTTCCCGAGCTATCAAGGTTAAGTTTCAACTTCAAGGGGAGATAACTTGCGAAAGAATCCAAAATCGGGCTTCGCGGCGCACTAGTTAAGGTCATAGACTATCATCACTGAAAATTTCATGAAAATCGGTCAAGCGGTTAAGCAGGAATCCTTCGAACAAAAAAAGTCAAATAATAATAAAAAAACACGATAAGAACAATAGGTCTTCCAGACGTAGTCTTGAAGACCTAATTCAATATGTATATATTTTGAAAAGATATTGATATACATGAAAATTTAAATCATAATATTGGCTAAATCTCTTTCTATGTGTTTTCAAATCGCGATTTTCTGATAATCTGTTCTAAAAAGCTATGGTCAGGCTGAGGGGGTCAGTTATGTGGTCCAGTTATGAATGTATTATTTTGACATTTTTAGCTCACCATGCCTGAAAGGTGTTAACTATATAGAAATTCATATAAACAGAAAACTGTCAGTTAAATATAGAATACTAAACGATGTCACGTTTGATAACATGTTAGTATTTTATTTATTACTCAGTGAAGTAAATAGCGCTGAATTGCAAGAAAATCGTGTTGTTAGTGACGCTTTATACTTGCAAATAGGTCACAGTCACGCGGCTAACATTGTGACATCAACCAAAAACGACTATGACGTCATGTGCCTATTATGACGTTACGGCAGCACGGGGTGGTATCACACATGTGTGTAACCAACTCATTGTTATCTAATGAGTGATCTCACCACAGTTGAGTAATAATATTCAATACTAATTTGAAGCAATTGTGATGAAGGTTTTGTGCAAATATATTGATTAGTTCCCGAGCTATCAAGGTTAAGTTTCAACTTCAAGGGGAGATAACTCGCGAAAGAATCCAAAATCGGGCTTCGTGGCGCACTAGTTAAGGTCATAGACTATCATCACTGAAAATTTCATGGAAATCGGTCAAGCGGTTAAGCAGGAATCCTTCGAACAATAAAAGTCAAATAATAATAAAAAAACACGATAAGAACAATAGGTCTTCCAGACGTAGTCTTGAAGACCTAATTCAATATGTATATATTTTGAAAAGATATTGATATACATGAAAATTTAAGTCATAATATTGGCTAAATCTCTTTCTATGTGTTTTCAAATCGCGATTTTCTGATAATCTGTTCTAAAAAGCTATGGTCAGGCTGAGGGGGTCAGTTATGTGGTCCAGTTATGAATGTATTATTTTGACATTTTTAGCTCACCATGCCTGAAAGGTGTTAACTATATAGAAATTAATATAAACAGAAAACTGTCAGTTAAATATAGAATACTAAACGATGTCACGTTTGATAACATGTTAGTATTTTATTTATTACTCAGTGAAGTAAATAGCGCTGAATTGCAAGAAAATCGTGTTGTTAGTGACGCTTTATACTTGCAAATAGGTCACAGTCACGCGGCTAACATTGTGACATCAACCAAAAACGACTATGACGTCATGTGCCTATTATGACGTTACGGCAGCACGGGGTGGTATCACACATGTGTGTAACCAACTCATTGTTATCTAATGAGTGATCTCACCACAGTTGAGTAATAATATTCAATACTAATTTGAAGCAATTGTGATGAGTAATGGTTATATTTGTGTAGAAACAATATTTAAACGGACCCTAAATTTTGTTAAGGAGAATGAGTGCTCCTATTTGAAAAAAAAGGGAGAAAACTGAAGAAATAGGGAGAAAATGCTTGCCAATTGGCTGCTATATTGAGGCCTGTATAGTATGCTTTTGTTTTTCATCTTTCAAGTAAATGTCGTCTTTAGGAAAAGCTTTCACAATCAAAACAAAATTAATATTTTTAATTAAAATTTTAATATTTAATAGAGCATCTAAATTTTATTATCGCGCCTTGCATTGTAAATTTTAGTATAAAAAGTGTTTGCTTTTACACTCACTGGTTTTATCCACCTGGGATTATCTTCCATCTTTTTCATCATTGATTTCTATATGTGATATTTGTTATGTGCTAAACAACATGAGACATCATGTAGGGTTTCATGTTTGAAAATTACTGTGATCAATAAGAAAATATTGGCTGTAAGCCCTGGGAAGTTGTGAGCCATACAGAGTTGCAGCCCCTTGCTGTGCACACTGACCATACAGTATATGCCCAGACCAGCCAACAGAGGGAGCTAGTTTGTTTGTATAGTGTGTTCCTGTCAGAGAGTACGGGTGTTTTACGTGTAGGCTGGACTAGCAAAGAAAGGACTATGTAGCTCATGTTTTGTGCCGTGACTGGCTCTAGACCTCGTGAATCTGCAGCTGACATCACAGGAGACTTGAAGATGTGACCAGACTCCCTGGTCAACCACAGCTCACTGGGCTGTAGCTGGAATATTGATTGTCTCCAAGTTTCTTGCCAGTCTAGCGAGCTCTTGTTCCTCTGTCCTCTACACTTGTCATCCACCCAGGTAGGTGTTTTGTCACTCTCATCACATTACACCACACTCCTGTCGCCGGCAAATGTCCTTTTGTGTCTCCTTCATTATTCACAGACTTATCTCTGGCTTGAATCAACGTGTTTGGCAGAGCTGCCTGCCATGCCTCGTAAGCACATTTCAGATAAACAACACAGTAATTTGCTGGAGGCATGATAAACATTGAGTCACACACTAGCTACTCTGTCCCTGCTTGGGACTATTGGATGTGAGACTGCACAGCTAGAATTGTTGCAAAGAACTGACCAGTAATGCTCTGGTCAGAGCTTGCAGCTTGACCTGGGTCAGGAGAACGACAACGACCTGATTGAATAACATGCATGTGGTGAGCTATGGCTCCCGTCTCTCGTTAGTGTTTACAGTTAGCTGTGATAGTGTTGTCTACTAATATTACATGGGTGGGGTGGGAGGGAGATAGGGACACTGACAGAGAGATGTGTTTGGGTATAGATCAGCTGAAAGTGGTGTGGCACAACATGGATCTCAGCCTTGACCCACTTACATCTCTATGTCATTGCATGGAGGGACCAGCAATTGCTTTGAGATGTGCTCTCTCTGCAAAGACTCTCACATCCCGTAAAGATCATCCTGTCAAGCAGCAAACTCTTACTAGATGCTGTTTGCCTCATAATGAATGTATAATGAGCTATTTGCGTCTGAGTGTAAGCCGAGGTGGAAGTGAAGGGGGAGCCGTGATTACAGCTCTGCATATTCTCCCCGGCTGAGTGAATGGCAGCTGACTATGTAAGCTGGGAGATGGTCTCGCTGTGTGAGGGGAGAGAGAGAAAGGCTGAGTAACGGACTGGCAGGCTGACTGGCTGGCCAGTAGGGCCGAGCTAATTGGATGTGGTGGGCAGCTAGCCAGTCAGACCATTGCTAGTCTCAGCTGCTTGAGAAAGACCAAACAATATCTTGAGTCAAACTGGAGAAAGATGGCATCCTTCACTTCTTCTCCTGAATAAAATAGCACTGCTAATGGTTTCTCTGAAAACCTGAGCTTACTGCTGATAGAACAATTAGCTGGGGAATCTATTCTAGATGAGATGTGTCCATTGGCTTGTGTTATGAATATTATAAAACATGGTGAAATGAAAGCAGAAGCTTTGACAAAACATGTTTTTCATGCAAAATATGAATGATGAGAAAATGACTGGTTGAAAGCAAGATATCAAATGACATGAATTTTCAAGATAAGACTTTTTTTTCCCTAAAAAAAATTTATTTAGGAACTCGATTAACATCTTTGCTTAATGGTACAAGTGTGAATGACCATTTTTAAATCTAAAAAAATATCACTCTTTGAAATGAAGTGATAGCAAATATTATTACTTTTAAAAAATAATCTTTGGTTACAAGTCAGTCCCGAGTAATTTTAAAAATTGCTTTTACTATTGATGTCACATGTTGCCGACCAGTTGTCTGAAGATGAATGTGTTGTATGAGTTATGGTGAAGGAAGACAGCTAATATAAATCAGAGCATTTAGATTTATCCTCTCATTAATTATGAGTCATTTTGCAATGTAATAGTTGTTTCCTTCCATTGATACAGCACAGATGTATGTGATATGCATAATGTTAACCGACCCAATCAGATCTCTTGAATATACATGTTTAAAGCAGATATGTAAGATATATAAGATTGCAGCATACTTATTAGAATAGGGGGCGGGATAGCGCAGGGGTTAGCGCATTCGGCTTCGGATCAAGAGGTCCGTGGTTCGAATCCCGCAACTTTGTCTGCAGTAGAGAACCGTTCTACACGCATTAAGGTTAGGGTGCAATGCTACACTGAATTTCAGTGCAGTGCCACCCATGGATCGCTAGTTCCACCACAATGCATAGCCACATGGTGTTGCAGGCTTTCTCCCTGCCATAATACTAGCAGCCGCGATATAAGTGAAATACTCTTGAAAGCGGCGTTTAACCCCAACTCACCTCACCTTATTAGAATATATTTGAAAGTAGATCATTTCATGGTAGACAATCAGTAGGATTCACAGGGTATTAATATTATATTTATAACAATTTCCACATTATCTTTAAAACTCTGCCTCAAAGTTCAATCAAAACTCATGTCTCTCAAACAGATTTTTATAAGGAAGTTAAAAAATAACAAATATCAAACTTGATCAATACGAAACATTGTTCAGTCTACTCTATGTATAATTAATGTAACAATTTTTAACCAATAAATATTTTGTAAAAAAGCTAGCAATGTAGAAGCCATAATTGATCTCATATCGGAAAGGAAGCAAGTTTCATCTCCCACCGGGATTATAGTAAATAAGGCTAAAGAGTTTGCAAGTTGTCATCCAAGCTAGCTAATTGTAGTGTTTTCATGACTGGGTGCGTTAGATGTGGCAGTGTGGCGCTGTGAAGAAGCACACTATCTCTGGTCATGGATTAGATATCAATTTTTCATCACACTGACATTGATTTTCCACTGCTAACTATTGCTGGTGCAGTGGTGATGACTGACAGAGCCTGGCAAGATAGGAGACCACGTATCCTCGGGGAAAGCCTCATCTCAGAACACTTGCAATCATTACCGTGTGGCCTTCACTCTCAATTGCCATTTAGCAAAACCTGTCCAATCAACTTGCCTATCTCTCCATCAGGTGCTGCCTTCAAATGAACGAAGTGTTCCCTTCTTATTGTGATCTTTGTGATGTGATGTGTTCCCTCTGTGATATGTTCCCCGTGTGATATTTTTCTTGTTCTTGATGTGATATGTTCCCGGTTGTCAATTGTGTATAATTACCTGTTTTGTAGTGTGATATGTTTCCAGTTGTTGATGTGATACGTTCCCTGTTCTTGGTGTAATATGTTCCCAGTTTAAGGATAAATTCCTTGTTCTAGGTTTTATACATTCCAAGTTGTTGATGTGATAAATTGCCTGTTCTTGAAGTGATAGGTTCCGAGTTATGGGATAAATTCCCTGTTCTTGAAGTGATGCATTCCTTGATGTTGATGTGATAAATTGCCTGTTCTTGAAGTGATATGTTTCCAGTTGTTGATGTGATAAATTGCCTGTTCTTGAAGTGATATGTTCCGAGTTATGGGATAAATTCCCTGTTCTTGAAGTGATGCATTCCTTGATGTTGATGTGATAAATTCCTTATTCTTGAAGTGATATGTTTCCAGTTGTTGATGTGATAAATTGCCTGTTCTTGAAGTGATATGTTCCGAGTTATGGGATAAATTCCCTGTTCTTGAAGTGATACATTCCTTGATGTCGATGTAATAAATTCCCTGTTCTTTAAGTGATATATTCCAAGTTGTTGATATGATACATTCCCTGTTCTTGTGATGATGTTCCCTTTTCCCCTGTGTCTTATTCAATATTTCCTGTTCTTGTTGTGATATGATATGTTCCCTGATTAAGTAGTAATACAATCCCAGTTCTTGGTGTCATACAATCCCTGTTTCTGTATGTATTACGTTCCCTGTTTCTGGTGTTACATGTTTCCGATACTTGGTGTGGAAGTTTTAACTTACCGTTTAATGTTAGAAAATTTAACCGCTTTATAGGATTATTCAAGAAAAAAATCGTTGAAAGAGAAAGGATTATTTAATTGATTGATAATCCTCTTTATGGATTCTGCTTTGAGTGTTGTACCAAGTCATACCAACAATTCGGCAAAAATCATGTTTTGAATATGAATTTGGTTTCTTGGACAGTAAAACTCTGCATCCTAATTAGAAACTAGCGTTCAGCTTTCTTAGTGGTGAAGGGGTTAAAGGATTTTACATCTTTGATATATGGTATTTACGTAAAAACGTAAATTGTTTTTTTTTAATGTATGATATCTTTGAATCTTTGGAGTAAAATTTTTTTTTTAACAAATAATGTTCAGTTTTCTCTCGAGTCCATATATTAATAACAACTTCATTTACACAATAAATCCACTTCTGTTGAATACAACTGGAGTGATCTGATGTTTGATGTTGCAATCAAGGCAAACGATTGGTCGCCTTGAGGTGTTCTTTGATGTCCAACTGACCTAACCGTGGAGTGCGGAGAACTGTCGTTAGCATTAAGACACGTCCATAGACATCTTGTCTCTCTTGCTGGTGACAAAAACACCAGGAAATGTTTTCGTTGAAAGGCAAAAGTTCAACAAAACGTGTAGTTTTTTTCCCGCAGATAGATCGTTTTGTGGTATTTTTCTTTTTGATCAGTAATGACAACATTTGGTTGGAGATCAATCATCTGTACGAACATGATCTCCTTTATGAAGTTTTGTTCTGTGAATAAATAAATAAATGTATGATTGATGGATTATGATGTAGTTTGATGAATTAAGTATTAGATATGAAAATTTCGTGAATTTTAAGTCATCAAAATGTTGTGGTCCATATTTATGCATGTCGTTCCAGACGTTTTCAAGGGTGCAGGGGCTTACTCATTGAAAAGGAAATGGGGGGAGGGCTCCCTTAGGTTGTCCACCCAATTAACATGCAAAACTCTCCACCAGTTGTACCCCGTCCAACCGTCCCATTCGCAATACATATACATTAACCTGGGAATATTCCTGGACTAGCAGATAAAGAGTTAAAGTTTTTGCTTAATTATGAAAATAAATATTCATTTGGAAATTTATAAAAACATATATTCATTTGTACAATTTGTAAACATACATATTCATTTGTACATATTCAAATGTACATACCTATAAAAATACAAATTTATTATCAAGTGTAGTTAACAAACTGTTATCACTTTGATAAAACATTAACTTTGATGGGAAAAACCTTACCATAGAACAAATGTGACAATAATTGTATTGATCTCTCTATAATTTAAATGTTGTTGATGGATATGAATTATGTGCAAAGGGAACGAATGACTCATGTTTTCTGCACATATATTTACAAGTGTCAGGCTCTAAGTCTGAAGTGTGACAAGCTTGACCAGTGCATGTGGTCAAGTAATCCACCAATATGTCAGCTGGACACCAATCTAGTGGCCAGGTCAAGCTTTATCTCGAATTTATGTCTTCTATAAAACAGGATCATGTGTTTTGTGAAATGGACCCTGTAATCATAACCTGATGTTAACTGTTTATTTTATGACTTTACCAGACAGGTGTCTCATTGATGACTGTAAATGTTGTATTTGTTTCTTAATTTTATTGAGATAATTTTAAAATAATGTTTTGGTTTTATACATATATGAACTTTTGTCTGTTGATGATTAAAGGTATGTACTTTTCTTAGATATATTTCTTACTTTGATTCAAGTGAGTTTGTGAAGTTATAGGAATCATTGCCTCTCTTTTATATTGTTTGTAAGTATCTGATTTTAAGAGATCAGGATTCATAGCCTTTTATTGTTGTTGATCTTTATAGTTTTATATCTTGTAAATATGAGTATCGGATTCAGTTTATATCAATTCCATGCTTTTGGGGGCGGGATAGCACAGTGGTTAGGGCTAAGAGGTCCGGGGGTGTGATTCCTACCAGTTTGGCAACTTTGTTATGGAAAACTGTTCTACATGCAGCAAGGTTTGGGTGCAATGTTACATTGAATTTCATAGTACTCATGATTTGCTAGTTCCAACCGATTCTCACAGGTTTCATTACAATGCATAGCCATCATGGTGTTGTGGGCTTTCTCCCTGCAATAATACTAGCAGCTGTGATATAAGTGAAATACTCTTGAAAGCAGCGTTAAACTGCTGACCTCGCCAATCTTTGAATAGGGATTTGATGGTAACAGTAGTATAAATCATTGTCACTTTTGTCAACATAATTTTGTTTATAGATATCACTTTTCATGGCTTTACCATGTCATGAGATGAGAGATAAGTGATATCACATTGAAAACACAAAATATTCTTTATCATCTTCATCTGTGATAGGAAGTGGTATTTTACATCCAAAACTGCTTCAGTTGATTGACTTCTGGCAAAGTCATACCATTGTTGCATTGTCACTCAGCAATGGCGACGTGACGTCATATTCTAAACATGAGGTCATCCCCTCTGTGATATTTTCACTTTGTTGCGAAAGTGGTATCAATTTGTTTTACGTGTTTTAGTGAATTACGAAAGTTACGATATCTTAGATAAACAGCCTTCTACAAATTGTGTTTTACCTTTGCATTTATCTGCAGGTGACAACAAAATTTCTGTCTCAATTGTTGTAAAATATCAGTGATACTTTTGTCCATTTTGTATGAAGAAATTAGCAGTTACTTGCCCAAAAACGTTGATTCAAGCAAAATAGACTGATTGTGGCCACCATGTCTGTTAATGTCTGTCTGTCTATCATACCCTATACCTCTTGGGTTTATTAGGGCATATACAGTACTGTGAGTCCTATCTTGTGTGATGTTTGGAGTTTAATGAGTGCTTGAACATGTTTACAGCTTTCTCTCTCAGTACAGACCTGTGGATATATGACATTTAAAAGGAAGAATAATTATATACGTCCATAAACTATACATGCTGTCAACTTTGTCATGGTCTAATTAATTTGACCCTTTGTTTTAGATGTTGCCTTTGCTTGTCTCTGGAGAGTGAAAACTTATCTTGAGAAATTACTACATTGTCTAGTTTCATCATATATAATTTTCTTCTTTCTTATTGATTGTCATACATTTTTATGTCTCTTGACAAGTACATTGTTTATGTCATCGAGGTAGAAAGTTTATGTGTTCAGGAATGGTATAGTCTTTCCTATGAGAAAACATTCAAGTATATTTTCTTCTGTCATTCTGCTCATTTTCATGTATAAGGTATATAAAGTTAGATGATTGTTTAGAGTCTATCTTTTCTTTAATGATTACTGATTATTCATAGAAGTCTGGGGCGAGGTAGCGCAGTTGTTAGCACTTCAGTTTCAGATTTAGAGGTCCGGCTTTCGAACCCTGCCAGGGGCTCGGCAACTTTGTCTGCTGTGAAGAACTGTTCTACACGCAGTAAGGTTTGGATGCAATGCTACGTTGAATTCCGGCGCAGTACCACCCATGGTTCACTAGTTCCAGCCGATACTCGCAGGTCTCATCGCAATGCATACCCACACTGGTGATGCAGGCTTTCTCCCTGCAATAATACTAGCAGCCGTGATATTAGTGAACTACTCTTAAACCCCAATAGCCATACTGGTGATGTAGATTTTCTCCTTGCAGTAATACAAGAAGCCATAATATTAGTGAAATACTATCCAAAGTGGTGTCAAACCCTAACTCATCTCATCTCACAAAGGATAGCAAGAGTCAGTCTATGGGTGTAGGTGGTCCGTAGCTCTTCTTTACTCCAAGGTATATTTGATCATGATGTATAATGCATATTTATGAAGAAGGCCCTAAGCCAGTTATGCCATGGATATCTTTCAAATAACAAAATATTATCAGGTGACATTGCCCCAAACCATTGTATGAAATTTTATGGATTAAAATCACTAAATATTAACAAAGTAGACTACACCCCAGTTTAATTGTTGAAAATTATCACCAATCCCTACCATTGCCTTTCTCCATGACTGTATATAAATAAGAGCCTTTAATATTCCTTATTATGTATATCTTCTTATGCAGCAAGTCTACACATACTCAATATGGACTGATAGCTTGAGGAGATAAAATCAAAGGGAGGGTACAGTAATTATTAAAATTCCATAGACTAAATTTTCGTCTGTTTTACAACTGTACACAGGTCACAAAATATTCTTGAGAAACTTAGTAACCAGTGATAAATTTAAGCACGAGTCCTGCATCAAATACTCATAACAATTGGAAAGGACTCGTAAAACTTTAAGCTGCGAGTCCCCAGGACACCTCGTTTTTTTGTGTTGTATTTGGTTACATATTGAGGGACTCACTTATATCTGCTTGGACTCACAACAGCTTGTGGTAGTGAGTTCTTGGACTCTGCAGGTCATATTTGTAAATTTGAATAACACTTCCTTAGTTGGGTGGATCCCAAATCTGTGTTCATATTCAGGTCACAAATTCATTTTAAAACCTAAAGCCCAGTGTGAGTGTTGGACGAGCAATCCTTCACAGGTTACTTGACAGAGTCTTAGCCTGATGGTCTATGGAGCTTGACCAGTGATTAAAGGGCTCTCTCCCTGTCTTGAGGCAACTGGGCTAGGCCCGTTCCACTTGACTCCACAGATAGATATCTTACCAGGCCTACGTTGTCCCTTGATCACGTTTAGCGATACGCTGCCAAAATATACAGTTACATTCTACTCAAACTTGTCTCTCTTTAAACTGTTTTAGACACATTGTAAATAGAAATTTTATGCATGACAAGAAGTATAATAATATTTCACAATAGCGACGTTAAGGCATACATTTTCGATCATGCTTTTGCTTGAAACCAGTTTTAAAATCTATACCTAACGTCACTATTATGAAAATAAAGAATGCTCATTCATAAAATCCTTATTTTTAGCTCACCAGGCCTATAAGACCAGATAGGTTTAAGGCATGGGGAGTCGTCCGCCGTTTATCCGTCGTCTGTAAGTTTTAATATTTTCATCTTTACGAGAACTGCTTCACCCCCAAAGCTGAAAGTTTATGTGGAGGTACCTTGCACCTAAGGAATCAAAATTTGTATATTTGCCCATATGAGCTACAGAGCCAATGGCTCTATTTTTTCAAATGATGATTGCGTTACATAGCAGTACTAAGGTTAATGGTTTTATGAAAGAATGGGAAGAAAGAATGAGTCAATGGTTTTGAAGAAGATAGTTGTAGATGTTCATAATCTCTTCTAAACTATTTCATTTCACAATTGTTCTGTTACATGCTAAAATCGGTTCTTCTTTTGACAATACCTAAAAAATTCCTTTGTGAAGAAATGACTGAAAAAGCATGGAGTTCAAACTGTTCATTCATAATTCAATATGTTACAGATATAATTTCACAGTGTTTAGTTGATGTTTGGTGTTTATTGATTTGGAGAGCAGAGGGATTGCTATTTCAGTCATAATAAGATCACTTTGTGTAGTCCATGATATCGTTGGAATGGTATTTCATTCAGGAGAGAAATACTTAACTTTGAATTATTAGACAACCAAGATAAAATGTTGCATTTTATTCTACTACAGAGGTAGATAATATTACCTTGAAATAATTTACCGGTAGGAACTTTTACATATTCTTTGTAATGGAAGACTATTATGTACTTTTGATATTTGTATACAGATAAAGTTGCCTTTAAGAGATATTTATGTAAGTAGAAAAATGACGTGAGATGTTTATATTGGAGGTAATGATATGGTATAGGTAGAAAATTTAGTCTTAACATTGAGACTCGAAAGATTTTTGGAAAAAGAGACTCCAATTACTCATAGGATCATTTTCAATATTTGATAAAATAGTTTTATGATTAAATATTATTTCAGTGTAAAACAAGTAGAAAATTTTACATGTTATGTCATTTTCCATCATAGCAACTTCTAGAATGCCACTCAAAGAGTTGATAGGGGCGGGATAGCGCAGTGGTTAGCATGTTCGGCTTCGGATCAAGAGGTCAGGGCTTCAAATCCCGCCAGGGAATCAGCAACTTTGTCTGCAGTAGAGAACTGTTCTACATGCAGTAAGCTTTGGGTGCAATGCTACACTGAATTTCAGCGTAGTACCACTCATGGTTCGCTAGTTCTATCCGATGCTCGCAGGTTTCACCACATTGCATAGCCACATGGCATTGCAGGCTTTCTCCCTGCCATTATACTAGCAGCCGTGATGTAAGTGAAATACTCTCAAAAGAGCTGTTAAACCCCAACTCACCTCCCAGCACCCATCAAAGAGATTATATTTTACTTGTTAATATGTCACTCATATCAGAGAAACAATTTACATACCTGAGACAATTTATGCAGAAAGGAAATTATATACCTGAGATATTTTTTAAAGATTAGAAGTTATTTACCAAAGGTAGCTTTAGAGATAGCATTCATATACTCAAGACATTTTAGAGACGGAAACTTATATGTACAGTTTGGATATTATCTGAAATATTTTGTTCTGATATGAACACTTAAAGATCTGATGAAATGCATTTTTCTCAAGAATGACAGATGATTACCTCTACGTATATTGTATATCAATTCAATTGAGCATAAAATCGAGACAATATACACTTGCAATTGATAATTAAGATTTTAATTCACCCATTTTAACACTACAGCAATTAGTTCGGCGATTCATTTTGAAAATGCTCACTGAGGCGTGACTGTGATAAGCGACAGACGGGGCAGGCTAGACAGCTACTCCGCCGAGTCTCGTTAATTAATTAATGATGATTATCAGTGCCGCTTAATGAATTTATGAGGTGTATTACATCGCCAAAAAGACATGTTTATGTAATAATTGTGTAATTGTCATCTGCGGAATTACCTAGTTGGATATCTAAACATTCGATATATGGGAAATTTAAGTTGGTTTATTGAAGATTTCTTTGTGAAATTAGCAATCGATATGTTGCGAAATTACGTTGAATTATGACTATTGCCGAAAATCAGATTCCTCCTGATACGTCACAGAAGTCATCCCTTCAGGGGCCACACCCCTACAGACTTTCATTCTGGTCGCCGGGGCTAAATAAGGCGTTTTTTTAAAAAGCCTTATATAAGTAATTTATTGACCGATTTCAGAAATTTAAAATCGAACAATTGTTAAATTGACATCCCATTTTAATGAATCCGATTTGGACCATATGTCATTGCATCTATCCTTTAAGACCATTTACAGATTATAATACCAAAGTAATTTTTGCTGTTAAGGATATTATTTAACACCCGAGGCAATTAGTGATTGTAATACCAAAGTTTTTTTTACCGTTTAAAGATGTTAT
Organism: Gibbula magus; assembly: GCA_936450465.1. Classification (NCBI taxonomy): domain Eukaryota; kingdom Metazoa; phylum Mollusca; class Gastropoda; order Trochida; family Trochidae; genus Gibbula; species Gibbula magus. The sequence goes on from OW388289.1 coordinate 40,599,253, forward strand.
TGAATACCTAAGACAATTTACAGATTATAACACCAAAGTCGTTTTTGCAGTTAAAGATATTATACACCATGGACATTTGCTAGGGTGAGATATGTTAAAGGAGAACGAGTTCTATACAATTTCTTTATTGTAAAAACATTTCAATAAAGAAGTTGTAACTCCATAGAACTCGTTCTCCTTCATCTAACCAGCTTCTAAATGTGTTTGAAAGAAGTGAGATATCTTGCAGAGATGAGACATTTGGCCCAGGTAAGATAACGAGTTGGTGTCCCATACCTGGCTATTACACCTGGGGGCTCGTCACCAGGCTGACCGAACAAATTGGACATGCCTTGATGAATGACCAGATACATTTGCAATAACCCACTGGGATGAGCTTGTCAAGTCGTAAAAATCTGTGGCACGAAAATTTGCTAAATTGTCAAAACCTCACTCCTTGATGTATCGGTCATATTTGTTTTTTCACAACTGACAACTGATTTCATACTTTAATAAATCTATATTTATGTTGTTTAAGATATGAGTTGTTTTGATGTTGGATCAATCATTTATATTTAAAACAAGGAAGTGTCATACCTGTTGATGTCTTGATGTTTACTTCCGGTTGTTTATGTTTTTGACAGATGTTGAATACATTCATATCAGTAAAATCTTTTGACATAGTGTCAGTATTTCTTTTGAAGGTGTTTATAAGAAAATACGATCACAAGTTAATATTCATTGGTTTTATTTTCCCTTTTCATTCGTGGTTTGGTCAACCAAGGAATTAGATGTGATATACGTCCTTGGGTCAACCAAGATATTTCATGTCCATATATATTTTTCATCAGTGAATGTATTAGATATATTAGATATAGATATATTTTAACATACATTATGCAAATAGAGTAAATCATATACATTATTATTATTTATGTATGTTTAATGAGAAGAACTGGTTAACATGTTCACATTTCATCATAAGGGACCCCTTGTTATGGTAAATTGTGCAGTATTGACAAAATTAACCTATGAGTATTAACTATTGCCAGAGTGACCAATGAAAATAGAGCTAAACAAGCCATAACCCAGTATTAGCTGATTGTTATTATTGGATAACCTACACTTTCATTTCACCAGTAGGTAAAAAGAATTGTCATTGTTCTATTGGCTTCATGGCAAAATAAATCTGTCTGCTGGTAATTACACAATGGTAGGAGACGTAAGCCAAAAACCCTTATAGCACAAGTCTAAACATTGCATACCTCAAGTCTTTGAATGTCATTTAGAAGTGTCAAAATGATGCAAAATCCCTGGATTACAACTTCTTTTATGTAAATAAGACATGGCTTTTGTGAGGATATTCATCAGGCGAATGATGCTAATTGCAGATATATCCCAAAACGCTTATATTCTGATACTTCATAGGCGAATCCAGAATTTTTCAAAGGGGGTTTCACTTACGGAAAAGGTGGGGTTCACCTGTGGGGTCAATAAATTTTACATGCAAAATTGTTCCAAAGAGGGGAGGTTAGAACCCATGAATCTCCCTCCCTTCTCCCCCCTAGATCCAGCACTGCCTTTTGTCTTTAGGATACAATCATTGGAACATGAAGATTGGTCTTCATGAAGATTCTTTGATGTTTGGTCTCTTTCAAATAAATGCATTTCATTATTTACATAATTCAGCCATGACTCAATTTCAGTGTCATAGAATATAGAAGATCATAAAGAGTTAACCTGAATTACCTACTCACCGAGGTATACAAAATCATAAGGCATGTAAGAAGTGTAACAATATACTTTTTCAATGCTATCCTTATTATCGTCAGTGGGCTTACCATAAGGTTTTGTAAAGTCTCAAAGTGTTGTTAGTCCTGATAATACAAGGTATTGTATGATCATAGCCGCATTATACCCTGTAATGACACCACACCTATCTATTCATACTAGGTGGCATACCATTGCAAACTTCTGCCAAATATAGGTTTCAGTTTACTTTGAAGATAAATTATAACATGTGCTGGTCTTTGACAAATTTTGTTATTATTATTTTTTAATTTGACAAGTTCGTTGTGGGTCATTTCCTGTGGTATATATGATCATGTATGAACATTTGTTAAGTTTTATTTTTGTACTTTTAAGATCTGTAAGTTTTTAAAGTTTGAAATGTTACTTGATTTATCATAGACAGCAAGTTTGCTCATGACATTTTATGTAAAACTTATCTTCAAAATTTATTTTGAGCGAAATTTTATATTTGACACTTATGCAAATTTAAGTGTTTATCAAATTTAAATGTTGTAAAATCAAGTTTCCTTTATGTATTTGAATTGATATTTATGATTTTCGCTATTGATTCAGAAAGAAGAAAAATACATTGACACAAATTAATGGTATGTTAGGTCAATATAAAAAATATGTGATTTTCCCTAAATCTCATCAAGGGAGGAATTAAATCTGATTAAATATGAACATTCCCCACCCTCTAAATCTGTCCTATCATGAACTACAAGAAAGTTTAAAAGCAGGAGTTGTAGGAAGCCTGAGAAAGTGAATGTTGTATTTGATTTGGACTGTGACAAGACGGTGGTGTGAAATGTTGCCAAGCTCGACCCAATCCCTATGTGGAGTGGGGAATGTGGACTCCTACTACACCAACAACTGGGAACATCTCAAGCCTCTGCCTCACTCAAAAGACTTTTGTTGGACCCTCTCTTCTCTGCAAATATTTATTGTTGTGATCTGACTCTGCTTTAGGAGCTGGGCTCCTCGAAAGGGCTTGCCGTGACTCGTCAAAAGTCTCCATAACGATGCATTTTGCTTAAAAAAATATTTTGAAACATTTTGCACAAAAGTCATGAACATGGTTACTCTTACAAAAATAAATGTGTGTATTATGTGAACATTTTGTTCATATAAGGATGTGTAGGTGGTGTGGAAATTTGTTCAGGAGACCGTAGAAAGGCTAGAATTGAGCGATTCACAACTTGCGATCAGTTGAAGGATATGTGTACAGAGGTTGACTACTTCCGAGGACCTTGCATTGCTGTCTTCTGCACGAGGCATTGTCTTGGTTTTATCTGCTTACCTTCAGATTTGAGGTCAGAGGTTGTAAATACCTGAAAACATTAATTTATCATTGAGTTTTATTGTTTTAAGAAGTATAAAGTAATTTCAATTTAATTATATAATAAATAATTAAATAATTAATAAATGATAAAATGATAATAGATTTTTTACCTGTAGTAAATTTTCAAAGTAAACCTCAGAATTAAGTATTTTATGAAACTAGTGCCTTGGAATTTTTTGAAAGTTTATCAAAAATAATGTTAGTTTCATATGACATAATTTATTATTGTTAATTTGACTTTTACGCTCAATATCATGCTGTTATCATAAGAGTCATGAAAAATATGCAAATTTGAATTTGATCATTAGTAGATTGTTTTTTTTTTACCTCTATCTTGTTTTTGGCATATTTTTATTATCCACTTGTGCAAGCTGTTGCACATAAACATTCCGAATAAACTTTTATGAAGCTGTTTCTGTTAGTGCATGTTCTAATCCACATTCACAATATAGTTTCTGCATAGTTTGTGCTTCTGCAAACTGAAGCTGTTTGACAGGGGGGGGGGGGGGGGGGGGGGGGCGTAGTAGTGCAATGGCAGGCGCTTGGCAACTTTGTCTGCCATAGAGAACTGTTCTACATGCAGTAAGGTTTGCGTGCAATGCTACACTGAATTTCAACGTAGTACCACCAAAAGTTTGCTAGTTTCATCCGATGCTCACAGGTTTCACTGCAATGCATAGCCACAATGGTTTTGCAGGCTATTTCAAGATCATCACAACACTTTGACGACAAATTAAATCTCCTGTTTACAAAATATCTCATGAACCGTTGCACCCAGTGTCTTTGTTGGGGGATACATTGGGGTATAATAATATAGAAACAAGTCGAATTTGGTGACTTTGACCTTTATTTCAAAGTCAAAAACTTTATTTAAGACACGTTCCTTTTCGTCAAAATGTGACAAAAATTTTGATGGAATTATTGTTATTCAGCGTATTTTTCCACGGCTTGCTAGATAAAGTTTCAATGTTTTGACATAATATATTATAAGGATAGTCCATTTACATATCACATTTATCAGTTCTGTTGCATGCTCAAAGTATAACCGCAGCCGTATTGCATGCTTTCTTGCTTCGTTAATGCCAGCGGACTGATAAGTGAAATACCTTCAGTTTACTCTAAACAGTATCAGATCATACATCTAAGTAATCCAGCAGAAAGATGGTTAACCGTATCGCAGATCCGAAATATTTACCTATATATATATGTTGTGTTTACTGGATTTGTCAGTTTAAAGGGGATGTAGCGCATTTTTTGCAATTTTTTTTCTTCTCAAATTTCCCATTTATAATGATAGTTTATGCCATTTATATTTACTTTTGAGGGCAAAACATCTTATTACACAAACCAATTATCCAAAGTGGTAGTAACTTTCTTGGCTGCCATTTTAATGTGAACACATTTTATTATTTCGAATTACAAAAACGATTCCCATGGCTTTAACGAATCATGTAAATATATTTTTTAATTGATTTTTCGAAGAAAGAAGGGTGTTTGACTGTTAGTGATATTATTTAAAAAAAACATTTCATCAACTTATTTGAGCGAAAATATGTACTATTGCCCCTAAATACAATTCCATCCATTATCCACTCACAAGCACTCGCACAAGCAAAAATGCACATGTATAGCGCTCATAAAAAGGACAGAGATGCACACACACACACAAACATAGAGGCAGACGCTCGAGCACATTTTGCCGACGTAACAGCCTATTGGTTTCTCGCCTCCCAGCTAATTGAATTAACGTCCTCCTGTTGTCACTAGCAATGTAATGGGGGTGTGGTCACTGTATAAGAGTCTTTCTTATATCACAATATAGGCATTAGAGGCTGACTAAACATGATTACCGTTGAGAAGGTTCCATCAATTACTTATGAAGCAGTATTCTGTGCTTGTGAGAAAGTTGACAAAGGAGTTTTCCCTGAGTTTATCTCGTATCTTAATGACACTAGTTGAAAGGGTCTGATTGACATATATATACTACCATGAACATGAATATATTTATTGAGAATTTATGAAAATTATTCATTATTGATTCTGAAACATGATATTCTTGGAATGAAATATGTTTTTGAAGTCTTTCATTTCTGATAATTTCAATTAACATTTCAGTACCTATCATTAGCCATGGCTACACTTACATTATTCTGTTGTTAACAGGGACATGATAGCGCAGTGGTTAGCAAAATCAGTTTTGAATCAAGAAGGTCCGGGTTTGAATCTCGCCATGGTCTCACCAACTTTGTTATAGAGAACTGTTCTACATGCAGTAAGGATTGGGTGCAATACATTGCTATTCACACCAGCCATGGTTCCAGCCAATGCTTGCAGGTTTCACTGCAATGCATAGCCACAATGGTGTTGTAGGCTTTCTCCCAGCATAATACTTGCAATCGTGAAAGCTTTGGTGCAATGCCTTGATATTCCTACCAACCATGATTCACTAGTTCAAGCCAATGCTTGCAGGTTTCACTGCAATGCATAGCCACAATGGTGTTGCAGGCTCTCTCCCAGCATTAATACTTGCATTCGTGAAAGCTGTGTTGCACCCAAAATGGCTTCAGTTCACCTTCGTATGCAAGGTTTGATTTCAGTAATTCAACAAGTAAAGAATAGCTTGTGATGGTTTAGAATATGAAATTTGGAGTAAAACCTATTTTATCGACAATTTTGAGTACTGATGATGTGAGTTCAACTGATAGACGACTACAACAAATCAGCCTGGTATTGTTGAATACGTTTTCATTTGTCCTGCATCTATTTTTATGCAGGTTGAAAAGTTGGTGCACCAGAAAACTATATTTCATCTTTTTATAGTTATTTTAGACATTCCCATTTTTATTCTCACCTAAAAGTCAGAGTAATGATATTAAATGAGGTTTGTATCTTGATACGTTTTCATACATCATCACTTTTGATTTATCTTTTAGAATATATGACAACTGAAATAAATATGCATGAAAAATGAAATACACACAGCAAGCAAATATTCTGTGAATGTATGTGAAGAAACAGCCATGGCCGACAAATTCTTTAAAAACAAAGCTTTCTTCCAAGGAACTCGAAGAAAATTGCGTTGTTGGGAAAATAATTCGAAGAACAGGATGTTAGATAAATGCAAGGAAACTTGTATTGCAACAAGTAAAAGATGTAAAAGATAGCATAAATCATGTTTTTCAAATTTCCAAGAAAAATAATTGAAGAAACACACAATTTGAAAACTATATTCAAAGAAACTTACAAGATGAATAATGATTCAAAAGAATCATGCATGTTATAATGATATTTTTAAAAGTTATGCCTGGTTGAAAAATTAAAAAAATAATAATAATAAAAATTTGAATGATGGATGCAAAGAAAAACATAACATTGAATGATAAAACAAAAGAAACATGACGTTAAATAATAAATCAAAATAAACATAAAGTATTGAATGATAAAACAAAAGAAACATAACATTGAATAATAAATCCCAAATATCACAACATTGAATGATTTATCCAAGAAACAACATTGAATGATAAATCCAAAGAAACAAACGAGCTCGAACAGTAATATCCAACGAAACCTGAGGTAGAAAAATACACATCACCCCAGATATGACCTGAATGTATCCAGCAGAACAGAAAGTTCAAGAATAAATAGGAAAACCTGCAGTTTGGACCCATTAAAAGAATGAGAGAATCTGAAAATCCAACATAACGTGCATGGTTGAAGCGCTGTCTTGCATGTCCCAGATGCTGTGTACTAGTAGCACGGCTAGACTGTGGTGGGGAGATGACAGCCTCGGTTACACGGTGTATGTCCACACAGACGCTGGACATGTTGAATTTTGCCGGTGTTTGCCGTATGTGGTTCGGACATTTCACCAGAGATTTGTGGGAGAGGCGAGACATACAAGCAATGTCTTAGTGTAATGCCCTCTCTTTCGGTGTATGTCCAAATTGTAGATTTTCCTCCTCGTCAAATGTGCGTAATTACTGCTTGAAGGGATCTCCGATTGTTTTTGACGCTATCAATGCACTTCTAAGGATAAAGGTATTCCTTTGATTGTTCGATTGTTTGTTTTTGGGGTTTTATTTAAGTTTCACCTTTTGGATAATAAGTTTGTTAACGGTTTATTTATTTGTTAACTAAAGAATTTAGAACAAAATTATTTTAAAGTTATAAATATTTTCGTTAAGAGATAGATATTATGGTTAGGATACATTTGAAAATGTATTAAAGTAGCTTGGCAATTCATATACTATTCGTCCAAAGTTTAGTCTCCCATAGACCTTCTATTCCAAAGAAATGATACTCAAAAATTGAAACAAAACTTTTAGTATGAAATGTGAATAATTAGTCATATATTTTAAGAGTAATATTCCCAGATATAATTCTATACATACAAGTAATATCAACATCTAAATTGGCCTAATAAAGTTAATGCACAGAGTACGGTCCATACACCCTATTACATTACAGTATGATGAGCAGCGTATGACACTATGTCGTCACTCAAGGATAAAACTGCACTATCTTGATGTACATTTCAAAGTATCATTGTACATATCACAAGGGTAAGAGATCACCTGACTGGTTCGGACTGGCATCTGTTATTATATCAATGTGATAAGTTGCAGCATAAATATATTTCGCAGTTTACTTATCTAAATTGAATGGTGAGATAACAAGAAGCCCTGGTAATGAACAGAGCAGGCCAGTTTCCCGGTAACATTAATATGTAGCTGTCGGCTAGCGCAACATTGATGTGGTTGTTTCAGGGACGGCTTGCTAGATTCTTCTCTCTGCAGGAATTCTATGTTAAAATGTTTGTTTATAAGAAAGTAATTATATTGTATATAAAAAAACTGGAGTTTTTTTAAATGTTTTTAAAAATATTTTTGAAACTTTTTTTTGGAGTTTTGCTTGTTAAGATTTATGATATTCGTATTACTTTAAATATTTCTTATGAAATGCTAGTATTTATTGCATTATATATCTATAAATCATCAGAAATCAAGACAATAAACATCGTCATTATTAATTTTGCTTATGGATAATAAATATTATTTTATTATCATTAATCACATCCAGTGTTTTCAATTACTTGTTGAATATATGGGCATTTTATCATCGTTTTTCCACCATCTATTTGGGAAATTTCCTAAAGTCTTGATTGGATTTTGAAAATCTTGATTGAAATTGCTTTAAAATTTGTTGGGGTTGGAATCAGACGAGAGATAGAAATATGGGAGTTGCTGTTTCCTTTGCTCTCTATCTGCTTCCTCCAGCTGATCTTGATCCCAGAACATGGTCCAAGTAACTGAGTGTGTTGTCGTGGATGCCATCGATATTTTGTCTCGCTAACTAATAATCTGAAAGGCATGATCTTGGTTAGGATTTGTGTATGTCTATCTAGAATTTATGGGGAAAAGTATGGTTTGATAGCTGCTTCTAAGAAACTTAATCTTGATCTGAAAGGTATAACCTGGGTTCAGATTTGCGTCTAGCTAACTTAATCATGATCTGAAATGTATCATCCGAGATCTGCATCTAACAAACTGGATCATGATCTGAAATGTACATATAACAACCTGGTTTATGAACTGAAATGTATATCAAACAAACTTGATCATGATCTGAAATGTATCATCTGAAATCTGCATCTAACAAACTGGATCATGATCTGAAATATATATCTGACAAACTGGATCATGATCTGAAATATATATCTGACAAACTGGATCATGATCTGAAATGTATATCTGACAAACTGGATCATGATCTGAAATGTATATATAACAACCTGTTTTATGAACTGAAATGTATATCAAACAAACTTGATCATGATCTGAAATGTATCATCTGAAATCTGCATCAAACAAATTAGATCATGATCTGAAATGTATCACCTAAGATCTGAATTTAACAAACTGGATCATGATCAGAAATGTGTGATCTGTGTGAAGGTTTGCGTCTAATTATAACTGGATCATGATCTGAAATGTATATCTGACAAACTGGATCATGATCTGAAATGTATCACATGAGATCCACATCTCATACACTGGATTATGATCTGAGGTCTGCATATAACTGGATCATGAACTGAAATGTATGACCTGAGATCTGCATCAAACAAACTCGATCATGATCTGAAATGTCAGATCTGCCTGAAGATCTGCTTACAGTATCTTGGACTGAACTGGAGGGTACTAGGATCTGCATCTGTGTAGTCTGGTGGAGAGGATCAGGAGGGATTGTCATGTGTTTAGAGGAGATACTGAGGCTATTGTCCATATCACCATCAATCAATAGCTGAATCTCTCGGGAGATAGCTGCCGCAATTGATCACTACTTAACAATAGTGTTCCCTTACTATTTAGCTCTCACAGCTTGCACGTTGTGTGCTTATTTCAGATCAATTCACATCATCCCAGATCTTTAGATTGCCACCATTCACAACCATTTGTTCCGGACCCTGTAACAAAGCTAATCATAATCCTGCAAGATAGACAATATCATAAATAAATCCTCTTTATCTTTTGATGTTACTGGAAGATCTTTAGAAACTGTCATATATGGATCTATCTTAATCAGTGAAATAGACTTTTGCTCATCTCATATTGTGAAAGATATTTTGAAATAATATGTTGGTTTTTTTTGTTTGAGCTTAACTGGATGTGCTTTTTGGAAAATTTATGTAATCTTTTCAATGTATTGTGCCAGAAAATGCTGATTTTGGATTTTCTCAGAAATAATATTATTTTTGTTTTGGAAGATACTGAATAAATTATTATTTTGAAAAAGGTTTTCATTTTTTTATTTTTTTTATTGTGCACTATAGTAATAATTTCATGTGTTATGAAAAAATGGTTATAAACAAAATGATTACTTGATCAACACAATTCAATCAAACAGTTTAGTCCGTAATAAGAATATATAAACTATCAACACTTTAGGATATAAGACTCATCAAACAGCTTGGAACCTTTCAACCTTTTCTCCGGACTAGCAACTTTCTGAGAAATTTGTATAATCATGCTTTTGAAATTGACAAAGAACCTCTTTTGGACTGGCTATTTGTCATTTAGGAATTTTAATATTGCAATGAAATCAAACAATATGGACAGATTTATTCAAATAATGTCAAACTCGAAACTAAACAGCAGCTCTGCAAATTAAAACTTCAAATGAAACTCTCATCATTGCTTTCTCCCTGCAATAACATTACCAGTCGTTATTAAGTGAAATACTCTTGAAAGCTGTGTAAACCCAAACCCACCTCACCTCAAATGTGTAAATGTACAATTAAATGATGAGGGTGCTGAAGTAAGATGTCCACAAAGCTCCAACAACATTCATGACAAAATTGTTACATTACCCTGAAAATACAAAGTATATGTATCCTTTGATAATTTTCCTTTAGTGCCAAAATTGGGTTGATTGTGGTAATTCATAGTTGTTGAAATTGTTTGTGTAAAACAATCTTGCTACTTGAGATGAGATGTTCACGTTACATGTCTGAAATGTTCTGAAATTGAAACTGTCTCGTTGAGTTGTATACACCTCTGCAGACACCTGCTGCACTGTAAAAGAACCCTCGCTGAGGTTAAGTAGTCCTCTCGGTTCTCTACCTAGATTCGGTGGTTGGTCTGAAAATTGATATTCAGTCTTGTGACAAGACAAATTAATTGTATAAACTGTTGTAGTCATTTGCTTTGCTTTTGACTTCTAGCATACCGACCTTATTATTGATCAACTTCTTTATAATATAAATACAATTTTTTCTAACATTGTTTTCTAGCATGAATTTGGATAGTCAGAAATATGAAAAAACTTGAACCCCCTTCTGAAAAGTTTTGCCTGTAAATGTGGTATCCCCCTTGAAAAAGTCCAAAATCCTTTGATAATTTATGTCATACTGGAGATGATTTTGATATATCTTTGTGAGATAAATAAAGCCTGCACCATGACAAGTACAGGGAACATCTTGTGGTGACCTTACTGATAAATATATGGCAAGATAAAAAAAAAATCATAAAATGTGCTTTCTTCACCTATTGTGCCTTTACTTATATGGTGTCTTGTAAAGGAAGATACCGTCGGTTTTACTAACATCTCAGAGACACCTTATCTTTTAAAGCATTACTGATATCTTGTTATGGCAAGAAACAATGTCCTTCTTCAAATTTACATTGTCTCAGGGATTGGAATAAAAGACACCTTTGACAATGGGCCATTTTTACAGCTCTTAGTTATTTTCGGACTTTGAAATTGGCCAATCCTCTTTGTAGCAATTGTAAAATTTAAAATTTTAATGGGCCATTGTTTCATCCAATGTGCAAATTGGCCCATGGCCTCTACCTTTCCCAATCCTTGCCTCATCTGGGCCATTGTTTCATCCAATGTGCAAAATGGCCCATGGCCTCTACCTTTCCCAATCCTTGCCTCATCTGGGCCATTGTTTCATCCAATGTGCAAAATGGCCCATGGCCTCTACCTTTCCCAATCCTTGCCTCATCTGGGCCATTGTTTCATCCAATGTGCAAAATGGCCCATGGCCTCTACCTTTCCCAATCCTTGCCTCATCTGGGCCATTGTTTCATCCAATGTGCAAAATGGCCCATGGCCTCTACCTTTCCCAATCCTTGCCTCATCTGGGCCATTGTTTCATCCAATGTGCAAAATGGCCCATGGCCTCTACCTTTCCCAATCCTTGCCTCATCTGGGCCATTGTTTCATCCAATGTGCAAAATGGCCCATGGCCTCTACCTTTCCCAATCCTTGCCTCTTCTGCTTTCACTTACCTGGTGTGGTTTACTAATATCCTGTCATTAGGTATTGGAGGCTCCCATTGTGCGGTTACGATCATCAGACCTGCTCTGACCTGCAGCCTTAGACAACTCCGTCCACTTTTTGTCCAGCCAGGTATAATGAAGCATTGTGTTCCTCGCCGATTAGCACAGAGGCGCAACTGAACAAATTCAATTGCATCCCAGGCTCGTCCATTACACTGGTCAGTGAACCTATTGATTCCCCGTCCAATATTGTGTAGTGCTGGAAAGATGAGATCAGTCAATACCAGTCTTCCTTCCTTCCTTGAGTTCGCTGTCTTTAATGTTGCATGTCGTATAGTGAACACTGGCACAGTGAATATTGTTGTTGAATGTTATCCTAAGAATTGTGTATTATGATAGGATGTCTTTTGATAATCAAAGTAAAAATATTCTCATATTGATAAGTGCTCATTTGAAAAATACAAATTCCAGATAAAATTAATTTCAGTGGATTGTGTACATGTATTTTGATTTATGATATTTATTGTTTTAATTAATGAAACTTGGTGAAAAGCATTGAAGTGTTGAAGTTGTGAATTTTGGCGATGAAAGTAAAAGTTAATTTCATTAAATTATGTACATGTAGTTTGTTTTATGTTAATTATTGTTTAATGAATCTTGGTGAAAAGAATTGAAAGAGTTGAAGGATTGTTGTAAAATTGGTTACGATGAAAGTTTCTTTGCAAAAATGAGTTGTTTTGCAATTTGTTTTTATTACACTGGTTTAGGATATAGCTGTTCTGAAGAAAATTTTACAAAACGTCTTACAGGGAGTCTTTACAGCCGAGCTGGGTCTTAATAGGTTTTCAATGTTATAGTACTTCTATTCTTGGTGGGTAAAGTTGTCTTTACAGGAAGACTGGATCTCAAAGGATTGTATGCGTGTGTTTGAAAGTGCAAGCCGTAAACCTTGCCTCAAAGGATAGTGTACATATGTATAATATAGTGAATAGGTCCCAAGAGTGAACAGTGTTATAGCAAGACCTAGTCTCACAGTACTATGACTGTTTCAGTGGAAAGAGTCCTTACAACAAAACTAAATGTTTAGATGGTAGACGATTGCTTAGGTGATGGAATCATTATGGACTCACTGGTGACTCCTTAAAATCTAATTAAAAAGTATTAAAAATCTCAAAAAGTAATTGACAATACAGGAGACTTCTTTGAGAGTCATTTAGAAGTTGGTAAGATGAAGAAATACTTTTATGGATTTACAACTTCTTTATTGCAGTGAGATGCAATGTTGATAATGCTTGATAACGGTGTTAGTATCTACACCGAAACGTTGTCTCACATCAATAAAGAAGTTGTAAATCCATAAAAGTGTTTCTTCTTCTTTCTTAATACAGGAGACTTCAAACTAAAGATATAATGAAAATGTTCATCCCCTCATGAAACAACACAGTAATATATCACTATCCAAATTATTGGATCCTCGATGCCAAAGTTCCTGATTGTACATCATTACGATCATAAATATTTATGATTATTAACTAAATATTCATACGTCAATGCAAAGAAACACGATACTGATCATTTCAGGGTCAATAAGAAAGCCTCCAATCATACAAATCTCATGTATTTCCTGAATGAAACATGTCATCAAACAACATCACAGAGTTAGTCCTTATAACGAAGATCGTCCTTATAACGAGGACCGTCCTTATAGAAAGTTACTGCCTGCTGAGCAGTTTGTGTGGACTGTGTTGAAGATAGTACTGTGGTAGTGTGATGTAATACTATAATCAGCACACATACTCTAACTGTATCATAAGGAGCTGCCCACTGGGTGTGCTAACAGTGTGTGTAACAGTAGGCAATTAACACTAGTTCTTAAAGGGGGAGTTCTATTGGTATTTAGTTTAAAAGAAGTTCGAGACACTCGTGTTTAAACATTGTTATTAATATATGCTTTCTGCACAATCCAGATGAAACATATGAGGGTAATATGTTTATGACTATATTTTAAAATTTATTAAATTTAAGTGAAAACTTTGCTGACGATTTTATCCTCCTTGCTTATTCTGTTAAATGTTTTACTATCAACATTAGCCAATTTTAACGAATCTTTGATTACCTATTAGCACCTATTGGTCATCTTCAAGTTTTCGAGACAGTTAACATGGATAATCCTGAAAGTTGTTAAAAATCATGATTTTGTGTAAACCTCAATTACATAGATAGACATTCCTTGCATTTGGAGTCCAACAAATTTGAGAAAAAGAATCCATGGTGAAATTTGCAACATAACGGCAGTGTTACGACTGTCTTATGAATATTCTCAGTTTTATGTGAAGGGTAATGGCTATGTGAGATGAGAGAGAGCGGAGATGTGGTACTCCTTGGATGGAAGTGACCCTTGGATGGAAGTGACCCAATCCCCCAGAGATGGACTGCATGGTCTGAGGAGAACTGATAACAGTGGTGTTGAAGTATTGACCATTCAATATGCCTGACCACTTCCTCTGGCTGCAAATGTAATCACATCCATGTGCTATAACCGACCAACTGTGCTCTGGAGCACCTCAATATACTGATACAGACTCCTGCTTCCCCTTTCAAGCTCTGCATCAAGATGTGTTAAGAGATTACCTACTCTTGAACTATGTGTGCAATGTTCTTGACCACTTCCCTATAGCCAGGGCTATTTCGAGGTGTTGGTAGGCCGAGCAAACAGCCTTATAACGAGGAGAGCTTGTATTGGTTCAACAGTCCAGTTGTTGAGGAATGCAGGCTGGGCCAGTGGGCAGTGGAGCGGGGAGCTGATTGGCCTAAGATTGTAGCTGGACTGACCACACTACTGGACATGGGTTATGTAACTGGTCACATGACTGGCCTGGTGTGGAGATCTCGCAACTTGCTGACCAGCTAGCGGGCCGGAGTGACTGACCAGCTATGGAGGTGTGGAGGGAGTGTTGTGTATTGATTACATACTGCCTAGTTTGAAACTTACTTCACTAAAAGTGTGCTGGACTGTTCTTCAACCATGTGGAGGATGTATGTGTGTGTGTATAGCTGGCCTGGCTGAAGCAGGTTAGCTGACAGTGATATAACTGGACTCCCAACCTGTTACATTCACAGGTCTCTTACAGGACCTGCCATCTTGACTTGGTGAGGTCACAGTTACGGCCTGGTCACTACAGTGGCCGGAGTGGATATAGTGGACAGGAGTG
Source organism: Gibbula magus (assembly GCA_936450465.1). Lineage (NCBI taxonomy): Eukaryota > Metazoa > Mollusca > Gastropoda > Trochida > Trochidae > Gibbula > Gibbula magus. The sequence continues at coordinate 40,614,366 of OW388289.1, forward strand.
ACCTCCACCCGAGGGGACAGTCAGGACACACCCTGCTGCCCTGGGGAGGGCAACCACGGAGACAAGGGGACAGGTAGTCCAGAACCCATGTTGGATCCCTGACTGGATATTTATTTACCTTTCTGCGCAATGCTGTGGGCAAGTGTCCAGGTAGGCATGCTAATGTTCAAGGCTAGCGGCTAGCTAACAGTAGGATGGATGGATGGATAGATGGGCTGGTGGGGCAAAAGGTCAGCAGGGCAGACAGCTACACTGACTTAGTGGGCTTATGAATGCAGGCACTTCTAACAGTGCAATAAAAACCTGCTACAGTATTAAACAGTAGAGTAAACATGGCTCATCATAAAGCTGTCAGGTTGATACATGGGTACACTCACTGTTGAAGCTTCTATGTACCTGGCTTTCCGCTACACACCTATGCTTAGCATTGCAATGTCTCTTTCTTGCTGGTGTTTATGTGGCTTTACGCTATTACAGTCATATTACTGGATTATGATAGGTAATATACCTAATAGTAATCTTGTTAAGTAACATGTCTGCTGAGGCATAAGTAGTTATATGGTATTTTGTAACCATAAATATTTACAGGCATTTCTGTTACAATCATAATGCATATCAATCCTTTACATACTGCAGTACAAGTTGATGTTTGATTTTGCATAAATTGATATTGTTGAAATATATCATGACATAAAGGTGAAGTCAATCATCCATCTTTTATCAAATGCATGGGCCTCAAAGCTTTTATAGTTTTAATGTCATGAGAGATACAAGTTTTGCATATAAATTTCATGTTGTCAGCCATGAATGATTGTTGTAATCACTTCAAAAGTCTTCATAATCAAATGATAACTAAAAATTGTTGAATAAGCTGAATATAATTGAACTATATAACTTTGATTTAAACTTGATGCAAAAGTTATTATCCATTGGTATCCATTAGTATCCTTTATAGTATCCACTTATATCCATTAGATATTTTGCTCTGTGTCGTATGTAAATAAGACGAAGAATACCAGTAGTTAAAGAAATATATGCATTCACGGTCGGGGATAACGTGTCAATATAAATTTCATGAGCTACAAAGATACTGAATATTAGAAATAAGATAAAAACCTTCATCAAATATTTCATGGGTCAAATTTACCTTATCAAAGCACTTAATTAAAAGCAATTCTTATTTATATTTTGCGAGTATTTATATGATTTAAACAAATGCATCTGTTTTTTATGTGAGGTGTTTTCAGAATAAGGGGAGCTGCTTAAAGTCTTATAGCAAGGCTATCTGAATCTACATACAGCAAATTCACTCGAACTAAACATTTCCCTAAATATGAGTGTTTTTCATATCAGAAACTTCCTCCAATTAGACATCCATCTTCGCTGACATATTTTGTGCCATGGGTTAAGTTGAGACTAGTGAATAAGAGTCGAATAAGAGTTGCGTATAAGGCTGGTGGATAAGAGTAGAAAATCAGATAAGTGGATAAGAGTTGAATAACCGTTGAGTAAGAGTCAAGAATAAGACAGTGGATTAGAGTAGAGAATAAGATTGGTGGATAAGAATTTAGAATAAGACTGATGAATAAGATCTGAGAATAAGACTAGTGGATAAGAGTCAAGAATAAGACTGTATCCAAATGAAGTGAATAAAAATATAATAAAAAAAAATAAGACTGGTGGATAAAAGTCAAGAATAAGACTGATGGATAACAGTCAAGAAAGACTGGTGAGTAAGAGTCTAGAATAAGATTGGTGGATATGAATTTAGAGTAAGACTGGTGAGTCGAGAATAAGACAAGTGGATCAGAGTCAAGAATAAGACTAATGGATAAGAGAAGAATAAGACTGGTGAGTCAAGAATAAGACTGGTGAATGAGACTATACAATAAGATTGGTGGAAAAGAGTCAGAAATCCGACTGGTTTGAACACTGGAGGATAACACTGGAGGCTGTTAGTAATGAGATTGGCGAGAGGGGAATGAGAGATTTATGATGTGGGGATACTTTGTCACAGGATGTCAATGTGTACTATACCTGAAGGCTTACTGCAGGAAGCAGGTCTTCAGGTTACTCGCCCGTCTCACGTTGCATTGCTTCACTCTCCTAAACTCGAATATCTCTTTATCCTGGCTCTTCAAAAGATGTTTAACCTAGTGTCTGCTGAAATTTGAATTCTGATTTCGTGCGCTTTATAGTGAAACCTCAATTTTAACCTTTTCTGGGGAGAATATTCCTTGATTGCATATCTTAGCTTTTAGTCGGTGAGATTACTCCTTTATGTTAAATAGATGTTTCCTGTAATTTGGCCAATCAGAATGGTTTGTTGTTCATTCAGCAGCTTAAATGTTTATGTTCTGCAATCTTGATTCTTGAATATTTCTTTATTTCCGTTCCTTAGAGAATTTTAACATTTTTTGAGTTTGAGATATGAATGAAATAATTTGGCTCTTGTTGGGTTAAAAGTCAACGTTAGCTTGTTGCAGATCATTAACTTGAATATCTCTTTATTCCTTCTCTTCAAAAGATGTTTGACCTTGTATTTATGCTAGACGAGCCTTTGAGATGAGAGGCAGGTTGGGTCACCTTTTGTTATAAATTTGGTCTCATACTAACAACTGACTACTAGGTCATAGCTGTTAATCAAATATGCAAGTATTGATATATGTTTATATTCATGTTAATTTTTGGGGTTAATAAATCAGTTCTTGCTCTGTTCAACTTTTAAAAAGAATGGGTTTGATTATAATTTGAAATTTGCCATAGAAATTTTGAAATTATTTTTGTCTTAGCAATGTCTTTATGGCTGGAATTACTACTGACTTTCAAAAATAATTATGTCATTATTTCATTTCATGACAACATTCTCAAATTTCAATCTGAATTTAAAGAATTTTGTTATAAACATTTTTAACTAATCATTAAAAATCATTAAAACAAAATCTATCAATTTAAGTTTAAAACATTTGTGATCATAAGGGATATGGAAATCTGGTTAGCTTGCCATTTTCCTGTTAGGATCATTGATTAAAATTAACTCAGTTTGATTAATGAGTTTATTTCATGAAATATTTTAACAAAACAATAATTGATTAACTGCTTCTGCATAACTGTTAAAATTTTATCTTGATTTGTCTCCTTATCAGTTTTAATTAATTTGAAAGATGATTGAAGTAAATTGACAAGTAACGAAAATAATTGTACAATTGTTTTCATATTTAGAAATATTGTTTCTGCAATCTGTTCGAGAAGATGTTTTCCATGTTTGTAATTCCGAGTGAATGTCTGTGAATTATTTATTATTTTAATGTTTAATCATCATTAAGTTGATTTAAATTTATTGAAACCCAATTAATCCTATTACTGTCTCCAAAGTTGTAATTTTTCTGATGAAACAAATTAATTATTCAAATCTTTGATGTTGATGTTTGGACACTTTTGATTAATTTGTTAACAGCTATTGTACAAAATCAATGATAGGTCATTAGGTAGAGATTTTATATTTTCGTTTACTGTTCACTAAAAGATAAGATAAATGTTAAAAACTTTTGTTGTGAAAATTCTGTTTTGATAATTATGAATTATCATGATAGCAAAATAAATTTAAAGGATTGATTTGAGTATAATAAATGCAGTGCTGCAATTATCATGAACCAATTCACCAAAAAACAATTTTCAAAACAATTTTGTAAACATTGAAAAACACAATGTGTGACATTGTCATTTGTTATGACAATGCTATGTGAGGAAATTTGGTTATGATATTATGATAAAATCTGTCTTCAAATGTTTACATCATTTCTAATAATATTATAACAGATAGAAAATGTCTACATTTCTTGCCAATACTAGGGGTTATTATTGACTCACAAGGACTACTGCGATAGCGATAATCTATTGTGACTTACTATTGCGATAATGATATTGTGATAATTTATCAATAAACGAAAAAGAACAAATTCTAGAATAAACAGTGTTTTATTGTCTTTATTTTGAACGTTCTCCTTCCAAAGTAACAGAATTTAGTGCCCAAATCTTTATTTTATGCATAAAAGTATAAAAGATAAATTTCACTTGTCACAATAAACATTGTATTCAAATAAAAAGAAAAATATCAGAATAATATCAGAAAGCTTAGAGAAAGAAATGCTTGAAAAAATGGATTATTGTTATATTATTGATAAACATCAGATACCAGTTATAAATGCGAAGTACTGTGTCAAGAAAAACACTTAAAAAGTGTACATAAGTATTTTCAGCTGTGATCTGAATTGAAATTAACTTTCTACCTCAGTTTTCAACATGTTCACAGTATTGAATAAATCAAAGACATTATGCATTAGGGTGACTAGAATCACAACATGAGTATCTGTGTAAGACAACCGACAGATAGCCTTTTATTTATGTTCTTGTTGATGAGAGATTTGACCTGTCATTCTATTGCATAGTGTAATATTTCTTTCATATCTTGTCATGTATACTATTCAGTACAAAATCTTTACTACTATACGTATATTTTAAACATAAACATTATGCTTGTCGCTACATTTTAACAAACAAAATTTCTTAGTCATAAAATTTTTGGGAGGTTATCTACAGCACAAAGGAATTATCAATGTTTTATTTGGTTTTGTCAATGATCCCAAAACAGTTCATGTTTACCTTTAGACTGTTGTAATTATTTGTTTCAAATGGTATTGTTTTTCTGATAATATTTTCAATACGGAATGAATAAAATATGATATTGTAATAAATATAAAGATAAATTTTTGCAGTTTATTAATATTTTTTTCAACAAGATTGTTGATAAAAATGTAAAATAAAATTCTGAAGCTCCTACGTTCAATTTTAAAAATAAATTTAGTTATCCCATTTGATTCATGAAATATTTTTCTGATATTCTTTCTCAAAATGTAAATTTCAGTATCATTTTTCTATGGACTGTATGTGAGTCTTGACATGATAATGCATAATTCACAAACGAATTTGTATTGATAATAACTGTTGAAATAAACAGCAACATATGTTGATGTTAACTGGTACCTTCATAACACACTAAGCTCATTCTACACTATGATCATGCATGACTTACCATCGTCTATTCAGACTCGTTCATTTAGAACTTCACCACTGCGATTATTGAAAGTTTATTATTGAAATATACACAAATCCTTTCATGCTGAAAGAGTTTCATGTGTCATGGGGCCATTTTGTAAGTGATACAGTTTTATGCAAACAAAAGTACTAATTATTGAAAAAATATTTCTTCTGATAACACATAAATTATGCAAACTCCTCTTAATATGAACTTCATTTTTACCTGATGGAAAATTATCAAAATAGATTCGTAAAAACTCAAATACCATTTGACTAGTCTAAAGTCTTAAACACGAAATAGTGACAAAATATCGAGAACTTCACTAGTTGTTTGTTATATGTCTTTCTTGTAAATTACTGAACCACTTTGACAATGTTTCAGCAAAAACATGAAACGTCTCATGTAGCCTTTCATTTTCTCCTTTGATATTCTGGCCAGTGCCACGATTCTGACAGTTGTGGATTCATAAATATTTCATTGAATAATGATGAAAGTGATACACGTCAGTCGGCAATTGGTCCTCTTGATAATGGAAACTAGATACGTCTGTAAGTGCATGTACCACCATTTTTTCTCAGAAATATGTTATTTCAAATATTTGTCACCAACCTATTGAATCTATTGATTTAGAATGTAAATGTATAGTTATAACATTAATTTGATCCATTGTAGCTAATCTTACATTTGCTTGGTATATCTTGGAATAAAGTTAAAAATTCTAGAGAAAATTTTGTGGATGATTCAAATGAATGTGAGAAATACTTGGATGAAATCCTCATTGAATTATTAAAAAATATGATCAAAATTGATTGTACTTTGAAGAATGTAACATGCACAAAAATTCATCATTAAAATGAAAAATTGCTTTGGAATATTAAAATTAAAATGTATGTTAGTTACATTTATATTCCACTATCAAATGAAATAATCTACCTTTATATACCTCATATCTTTATATAAGTTATAATTTTGATTGTAACATCACAGGTACTGTTATTCAATCGAGGATGCACTCAGATAATCAAACACCTATTAGAGGAAGAACAGTGTATGTTTCCCACATTACGGTCACTCCCACTGACCAGTGGAGAGTGGGACTGTGAGAAGATCTGACCAGGTGACCAAGAGAGGTCTGCACACTCCTGCCCTATATCTGCAGTACAGTACAGTACAGTCCTGTACAGACACTGTACAGCATGGGTCCTGCTCACTCAAGCGACTCCTTATGCTGCTTTCACGCATCATTGCCTCTGCTCATTAGCGGAGGTGCTGAGAGGTGGCTCCGGGTAGATGTATGGCTGCAGGCTGCTGGTTCGGCCAGCTGGTTACGCTGATGTCAACTCCATGCAGGGTCCCACAATGCTCCCACCCACACCGGCTTTGTCTTCAACACCCTGCCTCAGAGCTTGGTTCTTGGAGCTTGATCGGGGAGCAAGTGTCACAACTTGTCATATTGGCCAGTAGGATACACACTGTATTCACATTATGTATTAACTTGTGAAGAGGAAATGGACTTTGGCTATGGTCATGTATTCTGCCTTGGGATAAAATGGTTGATATGTCCAGTTTGAGAGGCAGTCCTGTGGAACGTGTTTAGAAAATTGTGATAATGGTGGTTAATGGTTCTATTAATTCTTGTGGTTTTTATTGCCCTTTTTCATTTCTAAATTTTTTCTTTTAATTTGGTGTTAAGAAATGAATATTTACCATAAATTATCATAGTTTAGTCCTTGGATGAATAGAGCAATTGCTATGTAAATTTTGTGAATTTGTAAATCATTATTAGAATTGAGTTTTTCAAAACTTATATAAAAAGGTTGGTTTTATAACAAGAACATGTGTTGCATTGCCACAGGATATTTCAGAAACAAATGCAAAGTAAAAAGAAAATTACTCTGAAATATGCTTGAAATAAGTGGTCATGCCTCTTTGACATTGATTTTCTGTTTATGTAAATGAAAAAAAAAGTAATTATAATAGGTAATATTATTTCGACAATCACATCTGTGACACAAACCTGTTTGTTGTGCTGACTTCATGGTGTTATACTTGTAACAGCTGATTTGTTCAAATGATATGAATTTGTCCATGTTGTCATTAAAACTCTAACCACAGCTGTTGGAAATTATTGTCTTCTCCACTGTCAATATATAATCAAATTCTTGAACCAACTACGTCTTTGTTGTCATCTGCAAAATTTCTTGATCGTTTATACCATATGTGCATTTAAAAAATCAGTATTCAAAAGTTGCCTTTCTGATCATCTGTCTACCATTTCACTAAATCTTCGTCAAATCAAGTCCTGTTCCTAATCTTCCAAACCCTGTTTTAATCTTCAAAATCTCCATATAGTCCCATGTTTCATGATAAATTCAGTCTTAAATGGTATATGGTTTTTTAAAAACACCATGTTTTTTTTGCCGTCTGCCCAGTGATAAATTTACAAATATGACATGCAGAGTCCAGGGACTAGCTACTACAAGCTCTTGTGAGTCCCAGAAGATATAAGTGAGTCCCTCAATGAGTAAGCAAATACCACCCCCAAAAAACTTTGAGTCCAGGGGACTGCTTAAATTTTTAGAAGTACTTTCCAAATTTTATGAGTATTTGCAGCATGACTCCGTGGTAAACTAATCACTGCTGCCATTACGTTTGCATTGCGAATTAAAGTTTGAAGCAAGGATACGTTGCTACAATATTCTGAACTAGACAGATCTGTATAATGTTGTAAATACTATATAGCTTGAGAAACTAACTATGACACCCGATTCCAGAAGAGATTGAATGACTTCCTCCCTCTCCCGCTGCCATTGGGCACCTGTTGATGCAGGAAGTAGCAATGCTAGCAGCAGACTCCAGTCAGAAGCTAGACCTTGTCTTGGTCTGCTCACTGGCTTGGCTACCTTCTCCTGCTAGTGAGTAGTCCGCTAGTCTAACATTTAGGCTCTGAAAGGATTGAGGGAAAGATAGTGCAATGGCTAGTGTGTTCGGCTTTGGATCAAGAGGTACAGAGTTTGAATCCCGCCAGTGGTTGGCAACTTTGCTGTAAAGAACTGTTCTGCTATTGTAACATTTAGGCGCTGAAAGGATTGAGGGCAAGATAGTGCAATGGCTAGTGTGTTTGCTTTGGATCAAGAGGTACTGGGTTTGATTCCCGCCAGGAGTTGGCAACTTTGCTGTAAAGAACTGTTCTATGTGCGGTAACGTTTGGGTGCAATGCTACACTGAATATTAAACGCAGTACCACCCATGGTTCACTAGTTTCAGCCAATGCTCACATGTTTCACCGCAATGCAAAGTCATATGGCATTGCAGGCTTTCTCCCTGCCATAATACTAGCAGTCATACTAGCAGCCGTGATATAAGTGAAATAGTCTTGAAAGCAGCATTAAACCCCAAATCACCTCACCTCACCTGAAATGAATTTATTGCAAAATTTCAAAATTTGAGCAAATTGAAAATAAGATAAAAAGGAGTCTAAGATATGTTCATTTTCATTAAATTGAGCTCTGTAGTCTTGTTGTAGACTTGATTTAGCTCTGTAGAATTAAAGGGTTTGAATGACAGACTGTCCTCTGTTTATGATGATGCAAATATTTCACTAACCGATTCCTTGGTAGAATCATGAAAGTTTATAGTGAGGAAAATACTGATGTGGATGTCATTGATTGGTTGTGGTGAGTTCTGTATAATTAATTTTAGATGAATGTTCTTTCCCCCTTTGTCATAGTCTAATGATATATTTGTCTGTGGAGTGTCATGTGACACATCAGAAATACAACTGTATGAGGATATTTACTGGTTTTACAGGAAACAAAAATGAATGAAATATTCAGGTTCTAGTGATTCTGCTTGAAAGGCTCAAATGTTACTGCTAGGGAATTTTCTCAGAGTGCAAAGAACACCTGCTGAGAGAGTAGTGGAATTGCTGTGTGCAGGTCCTTGTGTCCGCAAGTTGGATCAGAGGGTGGACAAGCAACTCTACACCCATGAGGCTCTCCTCAACTTAATAACATGTTAGCCAGCCTGTTGGTAAGATCTCAGGTTTCTTGTAGGAGCAGCAAAGATACACACTGTTAGAATTGCAGAGGGGAGGCGGATGTGGAGGGGGGAGGGGTGGGGGCAGGAAGACTGCTAAGGACTCGGCGTCTACCTGAGCTTATTGTCCATACTCAGCATCAAAACAACTTGATCACACTGCCTTTTAGATTTCTCTTGGTTGTCATGGCAACTCCAGCAAAGTGATTATTTCTCAGCTTGTGCTTCTGAAGCTTTGCTCTTGTGTCAGTTTTTGAGAACGGTTGATCAGCCTGTCATTAGCACACTGTTGGTGTTCTCCACTGTGAAGCCAGAACAGTTTGTACAGTGAGAGGAAAGACCTGGTATGGACAGAGTGGACTGGTTTAGTTTGAATCCATTCCCGTGGGTGGGAGTTGATTCATGTTGTAACCTCTGACCTGAGAAACACCTTGTCAGACAACCCACCCACCTGCTGCTTCCTTCACATCTGGATCTGCCTTAATTAAAATGTTTAGATATTGGGTGTTATCACTACCCCAGTACGCTCTCTACAAGTTTTCATTGCTACTGTGCTGTTATACTCCGTTTGACTAAATGAGGTCATTATGCAGACCTCGGTTGTGAACTGTATTTGATTGACAAGATGAGGTGAAGTTGATGTCACCAACTGACAATTGCAGAAATCATAGTTTGGGGTGAACAAGTTTATTTGGGATTACAGTATAATGAAACTGGTTCTAGATTTAGGATGTCACTTTCATTAAAGGCCTCCTCAGTTCTAATCACTTAGAATCAGAAACAAATGAAATCTCTTATTCATACATTTTGCGTCTGCTTGTAATAGATTTTACTGGTGACTCATCATGTAATGGCATGTCAATCTGTTAAAACTGTAATCAAATGATCTCATTCCCTGTTTCCATTTTATAAATTTCACTTGATAGACCGATTATCAGTTGATTAACGTAGTAATAAAAATCCAAATGGTTTCAAATAGAGCTGTATTGACAAGGCATCATCAGGCAGAGCTTGAAATGGTTTCTATGTTGCTTCAGTGAGTTTTCAGTGCTGATACAATCATGGTCGCCTGTCATGAATATTCCAAGCTCGCTGGCCTCGCATGTAGCCTCTCTGTCTCTCTCCAGTGATCAGTGAGTGACTTGTGCAGCAGTGAGTCACTGTTTGTCTCTCTGTCTCTCTGTCTCTCTCTTGGATCTACCTCTGCTCTCGGAGTAGCAATTGACTGCTGTTACATTACATTGAGTTTGCTGATGCCAGTGTCTGCCTCAGAGACAGCATGTCGTTGGAGTGGCCAGGCTCTCACACGCTGCAGCTCTGCTCACTGCAAAGCAGCCTTTAAGTCTCCCCCAGTCACTAAGTTTGTTATGTGGTGTGGTGTGGTGGGGAGACTTCCCAGTTCACGGAGGGGGGTTGGAGCTGTGGTAGCCTTTTCCACATTGTTGATGGGAATGCAGACAGACAGACAGACAGGAACATGCAGTAGGGATGTGATGTAATGTGCTCTGTTCCACTGTGCTGTGCCGGGCTGATAGCTGTCTGCAAGTCCAAGTTACGCTGACATTGGTTGCAGTGAAGTTGGCAGACAGGCTTGTTGGCAGACAAACAGGCAGTCAGGCAGGCAGGCAGGGAGGAGTGAGTCTTTCAGTCATGCAGTAGGTAGATTTGTGTCTTTCTTGCTTTAGGAATTGTTTATTTGACAGTTGAGAACATGTTTGACAATTGTTTTTGTAGTTATTGTTATCTGTGAATGATGGTTGACATGTTGAATAATGGAGGAATTGATGTTACAGCTGATGAATTTGGGAATATTTTCAAAACAGGACTAAACACTTTCAAGTATTTGATCTTGTTTTACTTTCTTTAGTGGAATTTATGTGGTTTAGGTGTTGTCATCTTTATACTATGAAATCACATGATAATCATTTTGTATTGTGAGCATGTCATTTTTGAATCCGGTTGGTAGAAGTTTATATGATTGATAACTTTCTTACAATGCCTATTTATTGAAATATTATATTTTCATGACAATAAGTACAGATTTCATTAACAACATGATAATTACTGAATGTATAAGAATGTTCAAAACATTACCAAATTCGACGATGAATCCGATTATTATACATTTTATTGTGTGAACAACACATGACTTGAATTAATCTTACAACACATAGACATAGCCCTCTTTAAAGTGTAATAGCTGAGAACTGGTCTGGTGTTTAAGACGTGAACTATGGCCAAGTGCACTCTGGTTAAGACTCCGTCACCGCTGAATATGCTAATGAGACAGCTTGTTCTGAAGCAGGCTTCCCTTTGACATGGTATTTATTCCAAGTCAAGTTTGACTGCAATTTGAGGTGCACGAACCGAAGAGAGAGGCAGCTCTGAGCCAACATACAAATAAGATGAAAGAGTTTGCTTTGTGAGAGTCTTGCCAGGATTACCTGAGGAATGTGCAGCAGCCAGCATGCACACCGCTGTAGCACATCTCTAGACAAATAGTTGATAGCGCTAATATGCTCTATAATAAACACCGTCCTAATCAATATCGGGAGGAGGCATTTTTCTCATTGTCCACTTAGAAGCCTGTTACCTTCCTAAAGAGATGGAGTCAAGCATGACGATCATTTAGAGATGCCACACTTGCATATCTGGTAGTTCAGTTCACGTGTTATTAGAATACCTGATTCTCATTGTCTACTAAGATGCCCGTTATCTGTCTAAAGAGATTAAGTCAAGCATGACGATCATTTAGAGATGCCACACTTATATATCTAGTAGTTCAGTTCACGTGTTAGAATACCTGATTCTCATTGTCTACTAAGATGCCCGTTATCTGTCTAAAGAGATTAAGTCAAGCATGACTATCATTTAGAGATGCCACACTTGGATATCTGGTCGTTTAGTTCACATGAGTGTTATTAAAATATCTGAATCCCATTATCCACTAAAATGCCTGTTATATGTCTAAGGAGATTGAGTCAAGCATGACGATCATTTAGAGATGCCACACTTGCATATCTGGTAGTTCAGTTCACGTGTTATTAGAATACCTGATTCTTATTGTCAACTAAGATGCCCGTTACCTTCCAAAGAGATTAAGTCAAGCATGACGATCATTTAGAGATGCCACACTTACATATATCTGGTTGTTCAGTTCACATGAGTAAAATCATCTGATTTATTGAGGATTTTCTTAATAGGCCTGTCACCTAACTTCCGCCAAGCGAGAATGAGAGATGTCACACTTACATAATTGATAAATTTTCATGAGTGCACATTTCAGTATGAGATTGTTCAACTTCATTGAGACTTCTTTCAGGTGGAACATATACTGTATATCTAGTCAGTGCTTAATGGAATGAATCTATCATCTTTTCATGAACAAAGGCAGAATTCTTGTTAACCAATATGAGGGAACTTTTTCCCGAATGTGAATGGTAGTTATGTTTCATACCTTTTTTTCACTGTGATTCAGTTGTCTGAATCAGTGTCTGATACTATCAGAACTTTCATAAATTCTCATTCCATTGGTGTATCATTTCATAATACTCTGATACTCTTTGTTTTTTTCTTATATAGTGATTACAGACGCCTAATGGCATATTTATGTTTCTATGTATATGCTTAATAAACATCGCATTGATCTTGTATATGCGGATAGGAGCATTCATCCTATTTGCATTTTCAACCTGAGTTTATGTTATATCTAGGAATCAAATATATTTTTCAGGTTAAATGTTTTTAGTTTATTCATTTCACCAATGGAGATCCAGCAAATCCTAATTTGTCCTCTTTATCTCCACAGACTCAAACAGATTAATGAGCAGCAACGGCGAGAACAAGAGAACATCTACATTGAGGAGCTTGCAGAGCTGATCTCGGACAGTTTCACGGACATGAGTGTATTCTCCGTCAAGCCCGACAAGTGTGCAATACTGCAGGAGACTGTCAACCAGATCCAGCAAATTAACAAACAAGGTAGGTCAAGGTCGTGGGCAAGAGACATCCTCATCAAGCATCAACCCTCAGCAATAACCGCAAGCTTGCCCTTAGTTACACTGCTTTAGATGGTCATGGATACATTGATGGACCAATGGAATTATGAATTATCATTTTCATCTTTGTTGGGTTGCTCTGAAATGTTTGTCTGAAGGCGACTTCCCCACTGGCAAACCTGCGCCAGGCTGATTTAAGCCTTGTCCACTTTCTTTAAGGTTTCCTTGCTAACAAATCAGAGCCGCCTATGCATTTCAGGTGCTCTGCTATTTTAGCTGGGTAAAGTTAAGGAAATGCTGCAAGGTTTACATCAGCTAGTGATGGAGACTGGCGCGAGTTCTACCTTGTATGGAGAAGATGGTCTGAAGGAGAACAGAGAGTAGGAGACCTTTTAAAGTTTCTGTGCATATTTTTCAAACTGATGATTAGTAATTGGTATAGGGGCAATTTAGATGGTTTCCAGATAGACAGTTCTTCAGATTTATGAATTCTATATCACACTAATAAGAGGAAGGAAACTACATTTTTCTTGACAAATACCATGTTTATCCCATCAAGTGATTTAAAATGATTGATATTTCGCAGAACAAGATAAACATGGTATTTGTCATGGAAATAGAGGTCTTCTATATTTCATTTGTTTTATGTTGAAATGGCTCTGGTATATTTGCTTCCTTTGGAAGCTGTTACGAGAATACTAAATGATGTCATACCATTGTCTATGGTGGTGATAAATTGTCACTTGGTAGAGGTTTCTTTCACTGATAGACACAGATGTATCTCCTTATCAATTATACATTGAATAAATTGTTCAGCCAGTTTATGCGGCAGCTATCTACTGTCAGCAGTTGCACATGTTAGGACATACAATTTGTTTTTCATCAGTGTTTCACTGAAGGGCCCTGTAGCCCGCCGTTCTCTCAAAAAGTTATGAAATGTTACCAGCTAAATAATACTCCTGAATCAAAAAAAAAAAGTTAAAAAACGAATGTTCATGGTTTGGTTAAACCATGCCAGTCTATTTCCCACCAACGGCCATTTTGAGGTGTTCACATTAAAATGTCCGCTCAAAGATGGTTCAAGTGATCTGACTGATGTAGCGATACCTTAACTCAGAGTAGAGTTTTAGATATGGTACAATGATGGAATGGTCAACCAACTTGCTGTCTAAACTCTCAAATTCCTTAAAATCTTCAAATCTACTTCTTACACTGAAGAATTCCACAAAATTGTTGCTTATATGTCAACCATTTTCTTCCAAAACGGATAACCTTTTATATGGATATTGTTTCCCGCAATACATAGCCACATGGTGTTGTGGGCTTTCTCCCTGTATTAATACTAGCAGCTGTGATATAAGTGAAATACCCTTTAAAGCAGCGTTAAACCCCAAATCACCTCGCTCTGGAGTGACTGGCAGTTATTTTATATTTTCTGACCGAAAAGTAGCTCAAATGCCCTCAAATCTACAACAAAGTAACTAATGTTGCTCTGGTTCCCTCAAAACCATTAGTACATTATACACCTACAAATACAACATTTATTGGACTGGCTAGCTTCAGATCATATTACCACAATTAGACTGATTTACAAATGTGCCATGTAAACAAACATGATGGTTGAGGGTCTTGGTCTGGCTTTCATCAACAACTTTAAAAGGTAAACACGAGAGCAGATTAGAAAACATGTTTCATGTTACATAGGCACTCTCTCATTTGAAGTTGTTTGTTAATAAATTCGTTTTTTGTTTAACACCAATACTTTTTTTCATCAAATAATATCACATAAATGTTTTTTAAAATTACTTCTGCTATGTTACCCCTAAATTAACCTGTAACTGCCTTGAACCATAACTTTAATATTCTGTGACGGCATAATTATCTCAGTTCATATTCCATGTATCTCAGCTCAGCTCAAAGATCATACAAGGTCGAAAAGACAATGAAAGTAAGAATACTAAAACAAGTCTATATTTGTTATTTGACATGCTTTTCTAACTTTTCAAAGCTCTAAGAAAGTTTCAGGTCAGTGTAAGTATGCATCAGAACAAAAAATCTTGTTGCTTAGAGAACTTGAATCTTGTTTTAGTCGAAAACATAATATCCCTTATGGCATTCAAAGGCTTAAAGGTGCATCCATTGTGTTTCATAAAATTTTATTTGGTTTTATTCGTTCCAACACACCATATGTGCTGTTTACAATAAAACAAAATTCACTCAGCTTGCATATTCATCCCCAATCGCCAGATATATCATAATTACTAGTTTCCAATTAAAATTAAGTAACGACATTATGCACGTGCAGAAACCGAAAGTGCACGTCGTATTTACATGCACAGTAGTTATATGACCTATTGAACATTATCAACCCTAATTTGTTATCTTGTCTGGTTTAAATAAGATTCCAAAATTACGTTTGACTCATTGGCTTGCGCCACACGTGGTGCATTGTCCGGTTTTCGATCAGAAATCGACACTTTTACCTTCATATCGTTAATATACTAAGTTGAGTATCGTCAAAATGGTAGTTTTCGGTAACAGTTGGTACTTCTCGATAAATAAGACCATTTATAACGTCTGGCATATTTGACCCCCAACAACACAATGGATGTACCTTTAATGCAATCTTTGTTAAGCCCAATAGGGTTGTGCCCAACTGATGACCTTGAGTATATTCTTTCTGTTGTGTTGCAGCTGAGAGTGGTTCCGGAGACGCAGTACAACAGAGTCAAGTGTCCTCAAGTAAACCTTCCATCCTTGCCAATGACCTGCTCGGACCACTGCTGCTTGAGGTGTGTTCATCCAACAACTTGTCCCTCCGTTCTTAATTGTAACATGACTCTGGTGTACCCTTCATTCTGATTGGTTGATTGGTTGATTTCCCTATATTGAAATTAATGACAGTGAATACTTGCAAATTACCTGGGGCGAATCACTGCGAACTGATATTCATGTTCACAAGATTCGGCCCGACTCAAAATTCGGATTGAAATCCACCCTGTTCAGAGGAATAAAATCTGCAGATAGTGCTACCAGTATAATTACGGTTTCTGAAACTGCTTCGCTGGGAGGTCTGATGACATCCTGTATGGTCTGATGGCACCCTGTAGGCATGTGTTCTGTACCAGTTTAGTGCAGACAAATTCCAGTAATAGCTCCTTGGCCTATCACATCATAGTTTTTAAATGGTCACCATTTTGAACGCATTCAGATTCATTCGTTAACACTTTCCGAATGTTACGGAAACAGACGAATGGTGGCCGTCTGAAGTTACTTGAGCCTAGTTTCTCTCACCGAAAGCTTATGTTGTAGGTCTTATGATATTCTGCCTGAATTTCTACAGAACATCTAGAACTTCTTGGAAAGCTGGCTGGCAATAACACGATTTCTCTATTGTTGAGTCTTTGAACATCTCAGCATTACATGGTCGGAATTCGACCAGTGTCATTCATCATAAGCAGATGCCATACCATTATGTTGCATTACCTCTGGTGACCTACTTATGTTACAAGTTTACACCAAACCTGATACCTGTTGAATAGCTTTAGTTACATTGATTCAGATAACCTGTATGACGATTTAAGTCTTACTTTCAATATTTACATTTACAGGCTCTAGATGGATTTCTTTTTGTGGTCAACAGCCAAGGCAAAGTAGAATTTGTATCTGAAAACATCACAAGTTACTTGAAATACAACCAGGTAAGAGTTCACCATCCTGCTCCACCAGTGTATTTGTGTCAGCTACCCTACTACAATGCCGTAATTCCCTGAGCCATGTGACTCTTGTATGGCTTTAACTAACCAGCCAATATAAGAACTTAAATTTTAGCAATATTGGCAGTACCTGGATGAGAGGGGGGGCGGGATAGCGCAGTGGTTAACGCGTTCGGCTTAGGATCAAGAGGTCCGGGGTTCGAATCCCGCCAGGGGCACGGCAACTTTGTCTGCAGTAGAGAACTGTTCTACATGCAGTAAGGTTTGGGTGCAATGCTACACTGAATTTCAGTGCAGTACCACCCATGGTTCGCTAGTTCCAGCCGATGCTCGCAGGTTTCACCACAATGCATAGCCACATGGCGTTGCGGGCTTTCTCCTTGCCATAATACTAGCAGCTGCGATATAAGTGAAATAATCTTGAAAGCGGCATTCAACCCCAACTCACCTCACCTCACCTGGATGAGAGGACTAATGAGCAACCATCGACGTTCAAATCACAGAATTATATTATGATAAGTAACAAACCTACAGCAAAACAAAAGTTATTGGAGTTCATGGATTTCAATTTTATTTTACAAATAATTTCTCACAAGCTTTCAATTTAGATTTAAATATTGATTTATTGTAATAAATATTGGTAATGATGAAATAATTATGTTTGTTACCACATACATATATCCAGGACCCATATTTTCGAAGCTCTCTTAGCGCTAAAATAGTCGTAAGTACCATACATTAACGTTAGCTTACGACTATCTTAGTGCTAAGACAGCTTCGAAAATATGGACCCAGGGTGATAACGCACCTTGGTGTAAGGACTTAACTTAATTCAGTCTCAACACCTGGAGAGTATACAATCACTACCAGATTATTGTTTTAAAGGGGTTGTAGCAAGTTTTCTAATGGAAATGAAAATCTCACAAAATGGAAATTAAAACTCACCAATTAAAAAACAATCGTCCTTAATCAATAAATAGAGTTAGGTCATGGTTCGGTTAAGCAACACAGATCCATTTCCCATCCTCGATTTTATAAAAGTTGTTCACACTAAAATGGCCGCCAGCAGTTTTAATTTAATAATTGACAGTGATTTTTACGACTACAGATAATCATGTTGTGTAATTGGCTGTTTTAAGTAAAGATATTTTTTTTTATCATAAATGACAAACGAAATAATGCAAAAAAAACATGCTACAGTGCATTTAACATTTTGGTCAACTGTTTGCAGTCCAACTCCTTAAAATGAAGCTTTGTCTGTCCATTTAGTTTTCAAGATCTTGATAATTTTTTATTCAAGTAGATAATTGACATAATATGTTTTTTTAATGAACTGAAATCTACAGGGAAATGATACAGGATGTCAACAGACGAAGCTTTGCAAAAGACAAGGTTTTAAACAAGAAACATGCATAAATCATTGTATTTCAAATAAAAATTCACTCAAAGAGAAGTTTACAAAGAATTGTGTGTGGTATAGGTTACTTTGAAAGAAAAAGTAGTTCTTATATAAACAATCAAATCTCTATATTTTCAAAGGTGAGGAAATTGGCTTATATGTGGAGAGGGCAGAGTTAGCTCCTTCCTAAACATCTTTGTTTGTGGTATCAACAGATAATGTGGAGAACAAAAATACAGGACCTTCGAGAGAGATAACTAAATTATTCACTTTTGTTCGTGTCTCAATATATCTTCTCTACCTCCTGCTCTGTCCAGTAAATTTACAGTAATTCAAGTAAGGAAATTGCTCGTCATGAAATATATCAAAGACATGCTTCGAACCTATCCTTTATGGGCACAACAAAACAGTTCAAACTCAATATATCCCCTCAAACAGTTCCTAGTGTCCGTATTTGCTCAGGAAGATTACAATTGAGTCGAAATCTGTTAGCTAGAAGAGAAATTGATTAGTACTGGTTTGAGGGTGGGGATTGAATACACCGGGCAAGGCTTCCTTGGCAAAAATCTTGCACACTGACAGATGTGCCTTTCTTATTTTGTGTTCACTCGGGTGTGACACAATCTCGTTTTCAGTCTTTAGACCCCGATCACCTGTGCCATAGCGGATTTGTTGTCAAATGTAAACAATAGGCTCAGGCGAGTCTCCGTGAGATTGTCCAAATTTCAATTGGTAGTGAAGATGAGGTGGTGGATTGTGTTCCCCATTTCCTGTACTGCTCGGGTCATAGTGATGATGGTGACTTAGATGAATGTCTGAGAGCTTGGGCATAGAACTTGACAATGACTCGATGATATATGGTGTTGTCCTGACAGAATGTTATAGAAACTCGTGACAGATTTATGAAGTATATGATCATGGTTTTTAAAAAAATGAAGCTGTCAAAAAATTAAGTTACTGCTGATGTAAATTCATATGTTTGAAAATTTTGTTATGTGAAGAATTAGTTCAATTGATTTTCAATGTATATTTATTATTATAACGTATTTCATAATTTAAAACTAAGAATGTAGATGTATTCATCACTTATTCATTAATGGTTATAAATCTCTAAAAAGGGTATGTGGTTAGTGGATTTCTTTATGTTAAGGAATATCAAAATAATTACACACATCAACATATCTAAACAATTAATATCCACTAGTATGGAACAGTATATTAAATATTCAGATGACATTCATAGCTTGGAAAAATGCATCTTAAAATTTTCATTTAAGACAAAAAATAAATTGCACATCTATGTGATGTTTAAAGTTTGATATTGCCTACAAGTCAACCCAAACAATACACACGAAAGAAAGTTCTCTATGAGTATCAGAAATTAAACACATTAACATTATTTCTAGCAAAAAATTAAAAATGTTA
Source organism: Gibbula magus (assembly GCA_936450465.1). Taxonomy (NCBI): domain Eukaryota; kingdom Metazoa; phylum Mollusca; class Gastropoda; order Trochida; family Trochidae; genus Gibbula; species Gibbula magus. The sequence goes on from OW388289.1 coordinate 40,634,040, forward strand.
TGATTCATAGAATACAATTTCAACACAAATAACATAATGAAATAGTCAAATTATTATTTGTGATAATATCACTGTTCAATTTATTATACGGGACTTCTATTTGAGATGAATATTAGTCTCCGCGAATAAAAGATTACGGTAGATTTAATATTAACGAAAACCAACACTCTTTGTTACAACATATGTTTAATCTATTTTGTACATCTGTTGTACAGTGATGTTGGTTTCTCTATTATCTACGATATCATAGGTTATTGGTAGTATGTCCATTGTTTACCATGACTTTCTCTAAAAAATATTTTTCATTATCAATGAAATTAAATTTAATGGGACAGTAGCACGTTTTTTTGCTCAAATAAGTTGATGAAATGTATTCGAAAAATAATTTCACCCATCGTAAAACACCCTTCTCTTTTCGAAAATCAAGCTGAAAATTAGTGTACATTGCTCAGTAAACCCATGGGAATCATTTTTCTCATTTGAAATAATAAAATGTGTTCACAATAAAATGGCTGCCATGCAATTTTTGCTTTATACGCAACACCGTTATTACTACTACGGATAATTGGTTTGTGTAATACGATGTTTGACCCTCTAAAGTAAATTTAAATGGCACAAACTATCATTATAAATGGGTAATTTTTAAAAATAAATTATAAAAAAAAGAGCTACTGCCCCTTAAACCCTATTTACCAAAATGTTAAGAGCAATGCCATTGACCCCAAAATTTGTGATTTGAGCTATTTTGGCTCTAGGATAACCCTTTAGCTAACCATTAGTTAACCATTCAGATAGGCCAGTTTACAGGGATCACTTAGATACTAATGTAATAAACTGAGATGTACCACAAGCTAACTAGCTAGGCTGTCCTGAAATTGTCTGCATTTGCGGGCAAGCTGGAACACTAAGAAAATATTTAATGAAGTTCGGGCACATCTGTTTCTTAGTGAGATTGGAAATTGAAACTGTAAAGTTATCAAGTAAAATTGTTACTTGGTGTTTCACTTGCAATCTTGTTGTCTTATACTGTTTCTTATTTTCGGTGCAGTAATAATGAGTATAATTCAATGGAAGATCCAGGGAGGGGATTCAGGGTTTTTTGCACCCCCCACCCTTTTGTAAATTGTAACATGTAAATTTGATGGACCCACACAGTGAACCACCACCATCCCCACCCCACCCCACCCCACCCCTTTCAATAACTGAACACCTCTCTCGCCCCACCCCCTTGAACAATTTTTGATCTGCCACTATAATATACTGTACGCTCAACAAAAAAAAAGAAAAAAGATGTGACACATGGGTTTTATGGAAAATCCATAAAACGGCTAAAACAGGACCCATATTTTCGAAGCTCTCTTAATTAACGCTAAGATAGTCGTAAGTGCCATACATTAACATTTACTTACGACTATCTTAGCACTAAGACAGCTTTGAAAATATGGGCCCTGGATTGCAAACAGTCCAACGCTAGGCAAACTAAATGGATTTCCAATAAATGAAATAAACTTTACATGTTTTGTGTTCAGCCTGTTACATACAATTAACAAATACGTTATCTCCAATTAAACTGCAGTTAATATGTACATTTTAAGGAAATACATTTATAATTAAAATAAACAACATCTACTAAAATAACTTAAATGTTAAGTATCCAATTTACATTTTGCTTAGGAGACATTAGAGCATAAATGTAAAAATGTACCAAGCTAAGAAGATTCTCTTGTTGCAGGATGACCTTGTGGGCAAGAGTGTATACAACATCATCCATGTGGGGGACCACGCTCAATTCAGCAACAGTCTCCTGCCTATGTCACTTGGTAGGTATTACAGCAGTTGATCAGATGTGTTTGTGGTCTACACTGGTTTTAACCAAAGCATTTCACTGACCGATATAGTTAGCACGTTCTGCTTCGGATCAAGATGTCCGGGGTTCGAATCCCGCCAGGGGCAGGGCAACTTTGTCTGCAGTAGAGAACTGCTCTACACGTAGTAAGGTTTGGGGGCAATGCTACACTAAATTTCAGCGCAGTACCACCTATGGTTCGCTAGTTCCAGCCATGCTCACAGGTTTCATCGCAGTGCATAGCCTCATGGCGTTGCGGGCTTTCTCCCTGCCATAATACTAGCAGCTGCAATATATAAGTGTAATACTCTTGAAAGCGGCGTTAAACCGTAACTCACCTCACCTCACCTGACAGATATACAGCTGATCACCAAGTATATTCTTGGAAGTTATTGCTATGCAGTGTTTATGTTTGTCCAAATGTGGTGTCCTTATCTGAGGTTTAAGAATAATAGTCTGAAATTCTTCAATGGGGCTTCTGTGACACATTTAAATTTATAAAACTAATTTGGAAATAATAAAAAAATAATACTGCAGCCAATTGCCAACACCTATCCATGATTATGGTGAAATTTTGTGAGGAGGTACCTGGTAACTTGGGGACCAAAGTTTGTTCATTTTGTCCCGACCCCCCGAATTACCCACAACAGTCCACAATTATAATTTTGCGGGGAGGTGCCTGGTACCTTGGGAATCAAAGTGTGTTCATTTGGTCCTGACCCCCTCGAATTATTAACACCAGTTTATGATTTTGGTGAAATTTAGTGGACACCTAGGGGATTCAAGTTTGTTCTATTGGTCCTGACCCCCTTCCTCAAATATTGGTGTATCAGGCATTTCCCCTGAAAGTCCATCATTCTACTGAATATTCCTCATCAGGGCAATGGTCTAGCAAGGAAAAACGGTTAAGCTTTCATGAAATTCAAATGAAGGGCTTATTTGCATGATACATTTACATATTTACTCTAAGTGCAGTAGCTGCTTGGAAAGTTGCGTGGTATATAGAAATGAAACCTATGCATATTCACCGTGTTGGTGTTTTGTTCAATATTCACTGAAGATGTTGAATAATGAATGACGTGACTTCTGCCTACCACCTAGTAACAATACTACTCGTAAATATGTAAATACTTGAAAAAAACTTGCCGATTGTCAATGTGTCAGATCAAGATTAACACTTCTGTAGCTAAACAGAATATTTGTTGGTTGTTCTCTAGCCTTGGCACAATCGAAGATTATTAGTTTATGAAGGGGCCATGTACATTGGGGAGGGGAAGAGTGGAGAGAGAGAGTGATTATCAGTGATATACACAATTCATCATCAATGTGGGGTAGGGAGTTTAGGCATTTTAAAAAAGACGTTTTATACTCCTTCTAATGAACATAGAAGAATAGATTTGCATGTTTGGTGATAATTTATCATTACTCCCTATCGTTTCACATGTCACTCTTGTTTACTTCATTATTATTCATACAAAAACCGATGAGCTGCAGAGTCATTGACTCTATTTTTCTTTCATTTCTCTAAATGGGCTGCTTTAATTGTTTGGCACCAATTTATTCCGCATAATTGTGATAAGTTTTCTTTTCCTTTAAAAAAAGTCACTTATTCTAGATTAAAGTTACAAATTGTTCTGACAATTCTTGCAAGCCTTCTCTATCTTGTCCTTATACAGCTCATTAACAGCAATTGTTTTTTGTTATGGCAGGGGCTATTTTTACTAGGCTTTACTTTATCATGAAGGAAATGTATACTTTGTTTCAGGAAATGGCATAGTGTGGCCAGGGGAGTCTCCAAACAGCAGAGGACGCAATTTTAATTGTAGGATGCTGATAAAGCCTCCATGTAAGTTTCAACTTGAAAAAAATATCAATGTAATGAGCAAACTGGAGTGGTCTGTTTGTTATACCATACAATACCACACTACACTACACCGCACCACACCACACAACACCACACCATAATCAATATTTACAACACAAAATGTTAACTGAATTACTTAACTTAACAAATGTATCCAGAAAGACTGTAGATTTCATAATTCTTTTTTTTTCATTAATTAAAAATAAGTGAAAAGTTATTATCAACTCTGCCTGTTTATCTTACCTGAACACTTTTCATTTACACTAGAGCGAAGTTGTTTTTTTCTGCCTCCTGCCTATAGACATTTTGCCCCCAAAATCCATCAACTATAATTAATTTTGCTTGTCCCAAAATCAAAATTTTTTTGTCAAGGGGTCCATGAACCAAAACTTGGATCTCGCTGTGGATCCTCCACTGCAATCTCCTGTTATAACAAAAGACATCGAATGATTTAGAGATGGGAATTATTGCTTCCTAGGTAGATGCAATACACTTATGAATCCTGGGATGAATGCAATCATAATTTGTGGAAAAGTGCATCCTCCTCCCACAAAGGTTTCTATAATAACCTCTGATACATATCAAGCACTTTCTGGTCTAGAAATGGAGAATCTTGATTCGTGGCATGGGAAGTTAGTTGTGTAATCAGCAATGTTCTGAATGAGGATGCTGTAACTGTCAAAATGACAAGTTGCCTTATCTTTGCAATATGCACGAATTGTACACAAGACATAATTGGGTTGCAGGTGTAAAGCAGTGCTTGATTGGACAAAAATAAACATGTGTTGCAAACTTTCACTGCCAGCGGATTATGCGAGAATAGTGAAATATCACCAATGTGTAACAGAGGTTATGATAGAAAATCTGTATGGAGGAACCTCTCTGTAACCTCATGTTGAAATTGATGAATGTTAAAAGGTGAAGAAAGGGCGGGATAGTGCAGTGGTTAGCACCTTTTGCTTCGGATCAAGAGGTCCGGGGTTTGGATCCCGCAGGGACTCGGCAACTTTATCTGCAGTTCTACACGCAGTAAGGTTTGGATGCAATGCTGCACTGAATTTCAGCGAAGTACCACCCATGGTTAGCTAGTTCCAGCCGATGCTAGCAGGTTTCACCACAATGCATAGCACCATGTCGTTGTGGGCTTTCTCCCTGCAATAATACTAGCAGCCATGATACAAGTGAAATACTCTTGAAAGCGGCGTTAAACCCCAACTCACCTCAACTCACCTCACGGTGATCTGTGGCTCGTCTTTACTCCTAGGTATATTGGTAACTATATTGACTAAACGGTGAAATATGAGTGTCTGAATACATGAAATATTTTTTTGTTCTAACAGGTGAAGAAGAAGAGGATGTAGAAGTCAAACAAACCTATGTGTCGCAGTATGAAAGCATGCAGATTACAGCCATATTACAACCTTATTTGGGTGAAAAGTTCTCAGAATCACGTGGCGAATCAGGTAAGGGGAGATAACTCATGTAAGATTAGACGAAGTTAATCTGGTAAATGGATCAGTTGTGATGAATAGTAATTCAGAATTGCACAGACAGATTACGTACACTTTGGTCCAATTATCTGAGTTCATAAATGGTTATTAGAGTAAGAAACTAAATTGATTCCCTGAGATTAATTGTATTTATTTATCTCTCTGACTATTCAAAGGGATTGTATGGCACTTCATTGACTTTTGAGCAAAATTACTTCCCTTGAGTTCAAGACAAAAAATCAGTTCCTACTACACAACATTCTGAAGAAAAATCTGAAATGATAAATATCCTGATTCAGGGACTCCTCATAAATATAAAGGCCCTGTAACTAGGATAGTTATTTGCCAGCAGTAATTCTTAACATTCTTGTGGGGGAATATGAACAATTTGGAATTTTATTTTCTCTCTCCAGAAAATCATATATACAACATGTTTGTTGAGGAATATGAACAATTTGGAATTTTGTTTTCTCTCTGCAGAAAATCATACATGTCTAATGTGCATTGCCCGGCGTCTTCCTATAACTGAGAAAGCCAATATGATGATTGGTATTGAACAGTTCACAACAAGACAAGATTTGAATGATAAAATCATTGATAACGATACCAGGTAAGTCTCGCAGTTTTAGCGGCCATTTTGTTTCTATGAAAAAATAATAATTTGCAAATTTGATTCATGTCTACTAAACAAAAACATTATTCTTTTTATAGAAGTTGATTTGTACATTTATTGTCAGATTAATTTTTCTGCTAATTTAAAAAAAATACTTTTTAAAGCAAATTTGAAGTTGTTTGACTTTGAAAAAGTTATTTTATTCTTGACATTGTTGTATATTTTCAGAGGATTAGTTGCAAACTACGGCGCTGTAGATTTTAAGGGGCAGAATATTCTCGATTTCTGTCATACCAACGATGTTACCCAGCTTCGTAGACACCTGCAAGATGGTACGTTCAAATGTGATTGAATGAATATTTTTATAACCACAGGGGCTCTGAGGTGCAGTTGGTAAGATTAGCTATTACTGTTGAACATAAAATCATTTGTAACTTAAGACGTATAATTCACTTCCTGTGCAATGCATAGCCACATGGTGTTGCGGGCTTTCTCCCTGCAGTAATACTAGCAGCCATGATATAAGTGAAATACTCTTGAAAGCGGCGTTAAACCCCTACTCACCTCACCTTGTAAGATTCATTTCACATTAGATAGTCTTACAAAAAGGGGTACCATCCAACGAATCAAACGACTGGCTGTGGCTTACAAATATTTATTTGTGACGTTTCGCCACCTGTGATGGTGACTTGCTTGAACAAAAAGTCAGGCAGAGAGGTACAGCAGTAGGTATCAGCCAGACTTCGTCGGATGGTACACCCTGTTGTCTTATACCTTCTTATGTTCTCCATTAGCTAACCATCCAGCATCCTTTAGTGGATCTTTGTCACCCACTCTGCATGCCTACCTAACCATCACCATGGAAACATAACCACGACTTCAGATAGTCTTACATTTATTATATATCTACTTTATTAAGTTTTACCATCTTAGCTTAGCTCAAGTTTGTAGCTAGATATGACGTTCCAATGTATGTTGTTGTAATGAAGATGAGAGCATTACTTACCATGGCTGACTATTTGTGACTGAGGTTGGACATTTGTATTTGCAGTGAAGAAACTGCGGAGCCACACAAGCAGCGTATACCGCTTCAAGGTGCAGGAGAACCGCTATGTGTTCGTGCAGACCAAGAGCAAGCTCTTCATGATGCCCGTTACCAACGAGCCAGACTTTGTTATGTCTACACACTCCATTATCAGGTCTGTATCCTTGAATATTTGGTTGTGGGGGTTGTACAGGGAGAAAGAGGAGATATTTGGTCTTCGTGCATCACTTCTGTAAGCAGAACATGAGAATATATATTTTCCTAATTTTTTTTTACCATTTTGTATCATGATTTCGGGAATGTGCCTAATTTGAATTGGATGGGTCTCAAGATTTTTGGAAGAATTGTTGTATCTTAAAAGGTTGGGGGGTAGGTACTATCAAAACATTTACTAACAACTGTTTGTGAAGTTGACACATTTGACGTTTCGAGGGCCTTTTGACCCCCTTTATCAGACAATTTTATAAACGATACCAAAAGATGCATAAGATGCCAAGATGCGGTAGTTCATTCCCTCCCGCATTTTGAAACCTCATGCCCATGTATTGTTCTGATGAATAGCGAGGTTAGCGCTTCCTTATTGTTTTAGTGTAAAACATTTATAAACAAAGTTACCTCCCTTGCAGAGAGTGTGATTCTGAAGTGGAGCTAAAGGGATCTGCTTCAACGAGTTTAATGAAGTCCATTATTGGACAGTCCAACATCAACAACCGCGGTGGAAACAGCAGCAACAAGAATCTAGCCAACATGTCCACTACGGCAGGAATGAACATTCTGAGTGACTTGACCTCGCTCATGTCAAACCCTCAGTTGAATATTGAGGGCCTTGACCTACTCAACTCGAACAGTAACTGGGACTTGCCAGTCGGGGACAACTCCTTTCAAGGAGCAGACTTCAATTTAAATGCTGCCCTGGGCGGCAGTAGCCATGTGAACTCAGGTGGTTCCTCTTGGGACAATATGCCACAGATGAAACTAGCAGCTCAACAGCCTCCTATCCAGAGTCAGTCACAAAATGTGATGCAATCAGGACAGGTTCTCAATGCCATGGCCAAGAGACAGGCCAATTTCCAACAGCATAGAAGTCAATCTGTGTCGTTCGACGAGCGCAAGAGTCCTCGTTTTTCTCCCAACACGAGTGGCAGGGGAGCCCCCTACCCCCTGCAGTCTCAGAGAAGTGTGCCAAGCATGAGTGGGTTCAACAGCCAGAGGAGTCCAGGGTCAGCAGGGATGGGAGGGCCCATGACCCCACTCAGATCCCCCGGGGGTCAGTTCACAGCTCCCTTCCCCCAGCAACAGAGGAAAACTGTGTCACCTATGATGTCCCCAACAGCACCAGGTAAGCTCAATTGTGTATTCAGAAGTTTTACCAAAAATCTCTTGGAATCTTTTAATATTTTATGGTTTTCAGAACTTTTACCAAAAATCTCTTTGAAGCTTTTAGTATTTTATATAAGCTCTAGAGTATCCTTGTTATAACTGTAAATATCTGTGTAACTTTTAAGCCATTCATAAAATGGAATTTATCAACATCAACTTGGTTCTGAGATGTTACTATACAGTTATCTCCCTTGTCCCCTCGCCGCTAATGGCTGCAATACTGCCGAAGCGGCGTTAAACAATAACTCACTCACTCACTCACTCCCTTGTCCCCACTAGGTGTATCTTCCAACCACTCGGCATGGTCGCAGTTTTCGTCGCCCCCTAGTGGAGAATTCCAGTCAGTGTCCAGCTCAGTGTCCACCGGTCAGCGTCAGCAGAACCCCTTACAGGTGTTGCAAGGAATGGACTCTCACTCAGCGGGCATCAATCTCCAAGATGCCCTGCAGAGACCTCGGTCAACAGATAACAACATATTCAGTGCAAGTGATATAAACAGTGACGCTCGAACAAATCCAAGAGTTGGAAAACTGTGTCAGTTGTTGACTGGCAAAGCTTCCTTTGACCAGTTGACATCTCATCCAAGTGACCAGGCGGCCAAATCGTTCCTGGAGCGAACTTTATCAAAATCTAGATCTGCAACGGATATTACCCGTAGGTCGCCCCAGCCAGGCCCTGGACAGAGTCCTCCTGAGAAACCTCAGAGTACGTCCAACGACGACCCAGAGCCTTCCCACCGTGGGGATGGGTTGGAAAAAAAGGACAATGCAATACTCAAAAAGCTTCTAAGTCAAGAAGAAGATATGCCAACGATGGACACAGAGATTAGCAGCTCGCCGCACACAGGTGGAGCCACTGGGGATAAGCCTGGCATTGAGATGGATAAGAATGAGGCGGAGGCGAAAAAGCCCTCGAACGTTCTCCTCAAGGTAGGCACATTGATGGTCAGTCAACCTTTCATACTCTCTTTGTTGTATAAACTTGTGCATGTCGGTCCTTGAAGAATGGTTATTTTTATATTTATACCCCGCTATGATGTAGTTTGGGGTATAGAGTGTGTCTGTCCGGAATTGTTTCTTGAGCCTGACTTGTAAACTATGTGACTAGGAAACTTCAAATTTGGTACAGAGTTAACCAATCTAGTGTGTTTTAGGTGTCTAAGGCGCAAATAATTTTTTAGGTTTGGCCAAAAACAACCCTTTTTTTGTGTTTCGTTTCCAGAGCATAACTCAAAACCTGTATGACCTACAAAATTCTAATTTGGCATTGATGCTACCATGTTATTGTGCCTTTTAGGAGTTTCAACTCCAGAGTGTTCCTTGAAAAGTGCTCAATTTTGCCTTGTTCTGATAGTATTTAATTCATCAAACCTCTGCTACAACGAAGCCTGGCTCCGTGTGGCCGTCTGTGTATCCGTCTGAAATCGTTTCTAGAAAACTGTTTCTGTGTGATAGTATTGTGCCTTTTACGACTCGATGGTGCATGGTGCCAATATACTAACTACTAAGTTATTCATTGACGTGACTTACTACATATGTTTAAAAATTTATCAATGATATGTAAAGACAGTCAAACTATAAGCGGGGTTATGTGTGTACCTTGTTACTTTCAGTGTGTATTTATTATACCCCCGACCAACGGTTGGGGGTATATAGTTATACCAACGATTCCGTCCGTCCGTCCGTCCTTCCGTCCGTCCGTCCGTCCGTCTGTCCTTCCGTCCGAAGACGATTTTTGTCCGATCGATTACAGAAAAACTATTCGTCTCATGCTTTTTAAATTTGGTACATGTCTTCTTCACCACTAGGAGAGGTGCAGTGCGAAGTTTAAACCGAATTGGTGAATTTTTAAATTTTTGGCGATTTTTTATATTTTTTAACTTAGTCAAATTCTGAGCATTTTTTGTCCGATCGATTACAAAAAAACTATTCATCTCATCCTTTTCAAATTTGGTACATGTCTTCTTCACCACTATGAAAGGTGCAGTGCGAAGTTTAAAACGAATTGGTGAATTTTTTAATTTTTGGCGAATTTTTTTATTTTTTAACTTAGTCAAATTCTGAGCATTTTTTGTCCGATCCATTACAGAAAAACTATTCATCTCATCCATTTCAAATTTGGCAGATGTCTCCTTCACCACTAGGAGAGATGCAGTGCAAAGTTTAAACCGAATTGGTGAATTTTTGAATTTTTGGCCAATTTTTTTATTTTTTAACTTGGTCAAATTCTGAGAATTTTTGTCCGATCGATTACAGAAAAACTATTCATCTCATCCTTTTCAAATTTGGCACATGTCTCCTTCACCACTAGGAGAGGTGCATTGCAAAATGTAACACGATTTGGTGAATTTTTGAATTTTTGGGGATTTTTTATATTCTTTTACTTTATCATAGCTAGAATGAATGAAGCTACTTCTGTATTGTGATTTGTTGACTTCATCATTTTCTTTTTCATGTAACTTTCATCAAAAGCTACTTCTGTGTTCTCGTTGATTTTACTATTTTATATTTCCACTGGTTATATTTTGGGAAAAGTTAAATTTTCTTTCCTTTCAGCCATAAACTGCTGTATATCTCTCACTGTGCCTTCAGGGGTGTGCTTCCATGTACCTGTTGTTTAAAGTCACTCGAATGAATCATTATGATGGATTAATTTCCAAAATAAAGTTGAAATCAGTGGTAATAGCAGTAGTGTATTATATTACCAATACCTTTTCAAGTTACTTTTATTCCTATTTTGACTTTAACCACCTTTTTCACATGAAAATCGAGACTTATCCTACCATTTTCACAAACAGTTTAATCTTAGCAATTACATTTCAAAGCTTATCAATCCTTAGGTGTGCAGACACCTCTCTCTTTAAGTAAAATAAAAATGTCAAACTTAAACAGTCGGGGGTATTAGTGAGCCACGCTCACTTTTTTGCTTGTTAATATTTAAGGATAGATATAATGGTTAAATTTAATTTTCCTCAGTGAAATTATTATGGAAATTTTTGTGATTTTACTTTTGGTTAGGAAATTACTCAGCATTCGTCAAGCATATACTTAATGTCCCTATGCTATAAAAATAATGGTGGAGTTCTTGAATCATGTTTATTTTAAATTTCAAAAGTAGAAAGTGGTTCAAAAAAGTTTACATTTGTTTACCTTTTGGTCATATTAAAACATACATGCAATAATACTAAATTGTAAAACTGAAAGAACCATCAATGATAGGCTTCTCTGTTTATCTAGGTGAACCAATATATGCTATTTTGTTGAAATCACATTTTAAAAATGCTTTCACTAAAAAAAAAACCTGAATGCCAAAAAGGAAAATTTTAAGTTTGTATCATTATACCATAATGTCAGAAATATTCTGTGCATCATGTAGGGACTTAAACTCCTATATTAGCTCTTTAAAGGGGCAATAGCATGTTTTTTTTGCTGAAATAAGTTGATGAAATGTATTTGAGAAATAATGTCCCTAATAGTAAACCACATTTCTCTCTTCGGAAAATCAAGTTTGAAAATGAGTGTACATGGTTCCGAAAAGCTATGGGAATCGTTTTTGTCATTCGAAATAATAAATTGTGTTCACAATAAAATGGCCGCCATGCAATTTTTGCTTTATACGCAACATCGTTATTACCACTACGGATAATTGGTTTGTTTAATACGATGTTTTACTCCCTAAAGTAAATATAAATGACATTTATAAACTATAATTATAAATGGGAAATTTAAAAAAAATAAAATTTGCGAAAAACGTGCTACTGCCCCTTTAATTTAGTGTACAATGTAGAAACTAGTACAGTCTACATTATTATCCCCCGCCAACATATTTCGGGGGGCATATTGAAATGGGCTCCGTCCGTCCGTCCCGATTTTGTTTCCGGAGCAGAACTCGAAAACTATAAGTCATATCTCAACGAAACTTGGTGTGTGGAATAATCATCATGTGTAGATGTGCCTTTTGGGGTTTTTAACTTCTTTGAGTTATTTTTTTTGACCATTTCCATGGAAATGTAACTAAGAAATTCATTTCCGGAACAGAACTCGAAAACTATAAGACATATCTCAACGAAACTTGGTGTGTTGAACAATCATCATGTTTAGATGTGCCTTTTTGGGTTTTCAACTTCTTCGAGTTATTTTTTTTTACCGTTTCCATATAATGTAACTTAGAATTTCGTTTCCGGAACAGAACTCGAAAACTATAAGACATATCTCAACAAAACTTGGTGTGTGGAACAATCATCATGTGTAGATGTGCCTGAAAGGCCCGATGGGCTTATGGTATTGCACGGTGTCCAGCCGTCTGTAAACTTTTCGCATTTTGTCTTCTTCTCCAGAACCACTTTGTCTAAGGAGCTGAAATTTTGTGTGTCGTGTTTAGTTGAAAAAAGGTTCATAGTCACTGTTATTCAACAACTATTCTTCTATAAATTTCCCCAAAGGCGGGGGATATGGCCGACTCTGTCTGCTTGTTTAATTTCATATCTGTGGTTCTAATTAATAAGTACAGTAGAACATGGATATAGAGACCAGGGATATAGCGAACGTGTTTATTAGTCCCGTCAAAAGCCCTATATATAATATGCCAAACGCAAATAGCGAGCAGCGAATATAGCGAACTGAATTCATTGGCCCCTTGGAGTTTGTTATATCTGTGTTCTACTGTCGATATATTTAGCAATTACTTACATTTTGGATAAGAAGTTTGTATCATGGTCAGTGAGAATATTTTTCCTATCAAATTTAAAATTATAGAGGATATTTGACTTTTCTCTTCAGTACCATGTATATGTCATAGAGTGTAGAAGAAATGTACATTTTCATTATGGTGCAGCCACAAGATTAAAAATGTTATTTCTTCTTCACAAGATGAGATATACAAGATATGCAACGAAAAAAGTCAAATGTTCTGTTTATTAGTCTTAAGAAATTATGTATAGTTTGTAGATGATGTTAATCTTATCTGGAGTATCCATGATCGCTGTATGATGTTATCTTATATGATGTCATTATATTGTTACGATGATGTCATATGAGTCTTATTTCACTTATTTCACTCGGTGAAAATACAGATTTTATTTTAACAGATGAATGCTATATTTCACCAGTTTTAGTGTACTAAATAGTACAATTTATCAAGAAAGTATTTTAAAATAAAATAAAGAGGATTGTTATCATGATACATGGTGGCCAGACAATATGAATCCCTATCCCTGTTTAGTTCCTGGATTCCTAAGAGTGCAGTCGTTTGCACATTTGGCTTCAGATCAAGAGGTCCGGGGTTCAAATCCCCCAGGGGCACGGCAACACGGCAACATTGTCTGCAGTAGAGAACTGTTCTACAAGGTTTGGGTGCAATGCTACACTGAATTTCAGTAAAGTACCACCCATCTTCTTTAGTTCTAGCCTATTCCTGCAGGTTTCTCTGCAATACATAACCACAATAGTGTTGCAGGCTTTCTCCCTGCAATAATATTAACAGCCGTGATATCAGTGAAATACTCTTGAAAGTGGTGTTTAACCCCAAATCACCTTACCTCAGTAGCACAAATGTCCAATAAGCATCAGGGGTAAAGAAACTGCAAGAAATATACAATTGGTTACAAAGACACACTTGTTTCTACTAAGCTCTGCATGTGTCACATGTTTTCATAATATTTCAATAGAAATGACGATGAAAGATCTATGCATTCATTTTCATTGCAGATTTAAGATTTCTATGACCACCAGGTCTGCTGAAGTAAGCTCCTTGGTGGTTATTAGAGGAAATAATGTATTTCCACCACTGTTTATTATATATTAACCCTTATCTGCTGATTCAGCATAATTACAAATATCCCTATTACAGCCCTTGTCCAATCACTTTGTTAAGAAGATGATATCCCTGAAAGTCAGCCCTTGGCCAATCACTTTGTCAAGAAGTTAATAGTCCTAAAAATCAGTCCTTGGCCAATGACTTAAAGAAGTTAATATTCCTGAAATTCGGCCCCACAGAAACTTGTTGACTCAGCAGATAAAGGGTTAATATATCAGTATAAGATGAATAGCGTCACTATTCCACTCATCTCACCGATAATGTATTGTGTGTGAGCAGCAGCTACTGAGTGATGACAAGAGTGGGGACGGGACCAGCAAGTCCCTTCAGGCTCAGATGCAGCGGGAACTATGTACACCCGTTGAAGAGTTGGGACTGGACGGGGACGGCAAGAAACCAACATCTGAACTGCTTCAGAAGCTACTTGAGGAGGAGGAGGAAGAAGAAAACTGCACGTCTGCTCCAGCGGTTAGTCGTCAATCATTATGCTGAATTTCTATCTTTGCATGACATTTTTTGGCAGGATGTTCATCTGATGCTTATATTTGATGCAGAAGTGAGAGTTATTGCAGTGTGTAAATCTTTACTTTTCTATCTTTTTGTACAGGAGAGCACCATACAAGACCAGGAAATTGAAAGTGGGTCTCGGTCTCGGCATCAGTCAGGGCAGCAGGAGCCTCAGTCTTCAAGTTTCTGTCAGCCTGTCACCCCACAGAGTGCTGCCAGCTTCACAGACACTCCCCAGTTCGATATGCTCAAGGATGTGTTCTCAGATCCAAGCAAGAAGGCAGAGGCTAGTGGGATGCTTCAAAATAAACACCTGGACAGTCTGTTCACTAAGTTGTGGGAGAAAGGTGACAAAACATTAGAAAAAGATGATGTGCGGATTAGGAAAAATAAGCGTAAGTCATCCAGTTCTGACGTGGATAGTACTGAAGTGTTAGAGAGTGATTCTAGTGCGTCTGCTCGGCAGCAAAGCCAACTGTCCCAGAAGAACGCTTTGCTTGCCCAGCTGCTCTCCAAGAAAGCAGCCAAAGAGACAGTTGTGAACACCCAGCTCACAGTGAATCCTACTGCTCTCCCACAGCAGAAGTTACCTAAAAACATTACAGAAAAATTCATCCAAATTCGCAGCACCAGCCAGGAACAGGTGCACCGTCCGAGTGAAGGAGCAAGTGTAGACAAAGAAAGTAGTATAACCCCTAACCCTAGAGATAACCCTCGCACTAATCCTAATGCTCCGTTCCCAGGCAATACCAAGCCTGATGGTGCCATCGGTGGAAGTGAAAATTCACACATGGGACAAATGAATGCTGGGCTTCCAGCTTCCCAAAATGCAGACACTGAGAGTGCCAATAGCTTTGACCAGTTCCAACAGTTCTTCTTGGCACAGGCAAACGAGTCTGTGAGTATGGAACTTGATGCTAATGGTGGTGACAGTTCTGATCCACTCCTTCAACAGATTCTGCAGCAGGCAGCAGATCTGCAGCACGAGTTGACATCTGGCAACATCAACCCAGTAGTGTCCGTGAACCAGTCACACGCCCCAGCTACATCGAGTGCACATGGCCACCTGGCCATGTCCACACCCACAACCTCCACACAGGTCACAATGAGCCAGCAGCAGCAGCAACCAGCAACATCAAGCTCCGAGAACATGAACGTCATGCAGGAGATCGAACAATACATGGACCCATGGGAAGAGATAGATAATATACTTGGCATCAACAGCCAGTCCAACACTCAGCAGATAGGTCCAACATCTGTCACTGAACAGATGGCCATTGATGCCATCCAGAGGCAACTCATGAGTGAAGAACCAGCACAAGCTGGTCCAAACCAGAACTCTGTTCCTACCAGCAACCATATACGAAATGCCAACCCTGGTTTCCCACCAGGGTCAGTTAGCCAAGCATCAAGTAGTCAGCCCGGGCAAATGGCTTCACGCCAGACACTGGCCCAACTCCAGATGTCACGGAGACAGCAACAGGCTGGGGGTATGGGTCAGGTGACCGGGATGGATGCAGCATTCACTCAGCAGCTTCAACAGCAGCAGAAGCAACAAATGCAGCCTCCTCCTCCACAGGGTTCCTTGGGGCAGCCCTTGCCAGGTCAGATGGGCCCACGCTTTCCTCAGCCACAAGGTAAGACAAGTCTTTCAAGATTACAAATAAGGTTCTGTTGTGAAGGTACTTGATCTCAACATAAAAAGAGTTTATGATGAGCATGGAACTTTATTTATTCTTTTCCATATGTTTCAAAGGAAACTCCTTTAATAGAGTTTTAACTTTGTCCTGTTTTGTCTTGAATGTTTTGTCTCTCTGTGCAGCTATTGTATACTATGTAAGACATGTATATCAATTCCTTCCCTAGCTCCCATGGCTCCTCTTGCCAGTGCCTTACAAGGCCAACCTAACCCACAACGTCCACCCATGTTCCGTGGCCACACCAGCTCCACAGCCATACAAGTGCGTCAAACCCTGCTACAACAGCAGAAGCTGAAGCAGATTGAGAAACAACGTGTCAGACAGGCTCAGGAGAGACAGCGTCTGCTTCAGCAACAACGGATGATGGTCATTCAACAACAGCAGCAGCAACAACAGAACTTTGGGCAGTTCCAACAGGTAACCACATCTGTTCAATGTTGTGCAATGGTCGTGGTAACAAGGGGAAAGAAAACTGTCCTCCATTTCAAATAACCAATCCTTAAAAGACAATCTTGAAATGAAAGTTTTAACCTTTAAAGAATGACATTGTTTCATGATATTTAAAGCCCTGGTAATGTGTAAAGATCTCTTTCTCCCACTGTGGTTGTGTGTGGTCTGCCTGCTTGTCCACAGTGGTCCCCTATGTCTATAAAGGAATGAATTTTGTGGTGTTGGTGATAGTTGTGGAGCGGTCATGTAAATTATCTCCAGTTTCAAATTCACCTGGTGTTCCTTCATGAATGACTGATACTCAAACCTCAGTACTTGCAAGAAAATCACACTTCATTAGGGTCACATCCTTATATTTAGCCTTGGAGAAATTCATCTGTGCATTTGCATGAAGTAGAACTGAGAAATTTCAACAATGGAAAGCTGTGTATCAATAAAAGCGTTTTGTTTCCATAGGGTAATATGGGAGTAGATGGACACTTCCCAGAAAACCTTGGCGAGCTAATGAACTCGGGGCACGCCCCTAATGTTACATTACCCGTGCAGGTATGTGAACATACTCTAGCAAGGTGACAGTTGTAGGTTACGCTTTGATCTCTATCCCAGGTGAACTTGAAATACATGTTCATACACCTAGCAGTAACTCTGATATCTCTGTAAGAAGACTAAAATGATTACCGTTTTCAGTTACGTCACCTTTGAAGTTGTTGTAAATTTGTTGTTTACATTAGGTTGTGTTTGAATCGTGAAGTCAGCCTCAGAACTGTTGTCATGGGTGGTATATGTTGAGTGGTATTTGAAACCATCGTGTTGATTTTCAGCGTGGGCAGGCCATGCCAGGTCCGATGTCGCCGCGGTACAACCCGAGCGGGATGCCAGGGTCGAATCCCCCAATGAGTCCCATGATTCCTCCCTCCACTCCCCCCTCTCAGCTCTCTCCCCACTTCACCCAGCAGCAGCAGTGGAACCTACACCCCCAGCAGGCCGGAGCCATGCAAGGGGGAGTAACTCTTGGACAGGTTAGTCAGATATTCTTTGCACGTGGACTCAAGGTCGCTCATAGATGCAAAATTGCGCAAGCAGCTTTGAACAATACACTCGCTTCTTTTCATTTTGTTATTGTGTTTCCATAATCCAGCTAAAAAACCTAGATTTTTTCACATTTTCCAACCATATTTTATAATAATTGCAGTTTTAAACTTTTTAGCTCTTCAGGCCTGAAAGGTTTCACTGAAACTGTCAGCGTCTTAAGAAATGTTATTGTATTTATTTTCATAGCAACTAATGGCTGCGATATTGCCCAAGCGGTGTAAAACAATAATTCACTCACTTTACTTTCATAATTCTTTTGTCCAAACAGCTATAATCTAACAGTCATATATATGTGCAACCTTTTCTATTTTTAGGGCGGTCAGTTTACCGGACTTCAAAGACATCGTTCTCTGTCTGGCAATATGCCAAGTCCAGGGGGTCAGGCCTCACCTCGCTTCCAGTTCCCGGAAAACCAGTTCCC
This sequence comes from Gibbula magus, assembly GCA_936450465.1. Taxonomy (NCBI): domain Eukaryota; kingdom Metazoa; phylum Mollusca; class Gastropoda; order Trochida; family Trochidae; genus Gibbula; species Gibbula magus. Next base: position 40,652,262 of record OW388289.1, read on the forward strand.
CAATCAGCAAGGGGGACAACTCTCGCTGTTTCCTGGCGGGGCCAAACAAGGGGCTGCGCAACAACAGCAGGGCGGTCCACAACAGATTTTTGCTCAGAACCGACTCATGCAGAGGCAAATGAGTCTGCCTCCAGGTATGTTGTGTTGAGTTGTATTAGGTTTTGGCACTAGTCGTTTAAATATGTTGTCTTCAAAGATTCTAAAGTGGTTTGAAGATTTTGCACCGAAGACTCTAGATTTTAATCTGAATGTGATTGGAGTAGTTGGTAAATTTTTAATCTGTACCCTTCCCTTGCGATATTATATTTTACCCCTTTTAGCTGGTAAAAATTTGATCTGTACCCTTCCATTATGATATTATATTTTACCCCTTTTAGCCCCTGTGATGAAATATTCAGACCCTCTAGCTCACAGCCTTATTTAGCCTTAAAATAGTGTAAATTTATTCTAGACTGTTTTCAAAATGTTTTGTGAACATAGATACAAGATTTTGTTTAAAGATTGTGTTTGTGTCACTGTATATAAGCAGGTAATCCTGGTTTTTGATTTTCAAAGTAGTTACAGTAGGACAAGTATTTTTCCACGCTGACTTCCACCTCACCAGGGGAAAAGTTATAATGTATACAATGTAAAAAAACCCAAAAAAACCCCAAAAAAAACAAACTCAGAAATGTCTTTATTTCAAAGGGTAAATGGGTTTATGCTACCCTGGGCATGTTCTCCTTTTTGTAACAGGCACTTCTGAAATAATAATTGAATTAAATAAAAAAAATAAAAAATAAAATGTATACAATGTTAAATATTAGCAGAACTTGAAAGGGATTTTTTGTGAGTTGTTACCAGTTTGAAGTCAAGGGGCACAGTGTTCCAAAGAAGTTGCATTTTGAAAGCATTTGAGACCAAAGATTTGAGTTTGTCAGTAAGGATGGAGAGAAGAAATGCTATGCTCAAAATTAAGTTTATTCGAGCAAGGTCTTGTGTTGCCCCTCTTGTCAAGATTAGTGACTGTTCCTGACTATAATATCTATCAAGAGGATAGCCATGCAACTGGTTGAACAATTATTATCACAAAACTGTCAAAAGTATATGTGGGGTCATCTGAACATATTGAGTCAAAGCATGGGATAACTTCTGAAAGTTAGTGGACAATGACTCCAAAACAGCTCTGATGTGAGTTGAGAGTTTTGGGAGACACGTACACTGTGGTTTTAGGTTTTCCAGATATGTTTTGATATGGGAGTGTCAGAATCTTGAAGGATATGTTTAATGGGTATGTAGATAAAGGAGAGACTGGAGAATTGTTGGTATGTGACAGGGTGGTATGATTTCTGTTATGTTATTGACCAAGTTGGCGAATCCCACATATATATAAACCCGATCGACTTGCAATATCCTGTTTGGGATATTTCATTATATCCCGATTGAATGATAATTAATTGTTAAACTGAAGGTTTCATGGTTAAATGATAAGAGGACAACAAACAAGAAAAATTAGGTTTAATCACTATTATCAATGAAAAAAACATGTTTCATATTCATTTAAGATTATTTGTAATTGGAGTCACAGAAAATGATGAAAGATGACCCTAACGATAATGAAAAGTTCTCTTTGAGAATTTTTTACTCGTAATTGAATAAATATTCTTTAAAAACTAGGTTGGCGCTTTTAATAATTGAACTAAAAAGATAATCAAAATGTCTACAACACATGAAATTTTCTACCAAAATGCCAGAATTTAGTTACCTGTTTCAAGGGTTACATATTTTTCATCAGACTGAAACATAATTTTTGTAATTAATGAGATTCATAGTATAAGAACTACAAATAAAAAGAATGCAATTTCCTCCTAAATGCTAAAAATAAGGTTAATTAAAACCAAATACCCAGTATTTACAAATTCAAAACAAATATTTTCTACATGACAAGGAGTACACAACACCGTGTTGATTTCCCATTTGGGTAACTGTAATTATCCCTCAAAAACTGCTGTTGCTATGGTGCTGATTAATCAATATATGATGACCAGGCCAGATAATCAGTTTCACAAATCCATATCGTCATGGAAGCAGCCGCAAGAAGGTCTTACATAACGTACATCCATCCCCCAGAGTGAACTTTTAACCTCAACTTATTTGTGCGTATCACCAACACTACACCAACTTGGTTTATCAGCTCTGCAGTGCTGTATGCTGTTGGCATTTTGATCTCAATCACTCATTTGGAATGCCTTGTATTAAAGGTAATCTGTAGAATGTCTCTTGCACGTACATTTCACACTGAGATCGTACATTTCACTACTATTTTCTGTCAGAGTTAGATTACTTTGAGTTATATTTCTCATGGAGTAAAGTTGTTGGCGGTGTCACCGTGTGTTGTTGAAATTGCATTGATAATGTAGTGCAGTGCTATTGATTTTTGGCATTCATATTTTTCCCAAGCACATTTGGTTTTTGTTTGGTTCAGTCTTAGGTCGTCCAAATTTTTTACAGATGGAAAGTAGAAAAAACAAAAGTTGTAGTTGCCTTATAATGGTATTCCTTATGTCATTGTCATGTTGGAGGCATTTTCTCTAATGTACTTGCTGTTTTAGGATTGGTTACTTTGTAATTTGATGGAATTCTGGCATGGGTTGTCTTTTGTCTGACAGATGTCAAAATTCTGTTGGCATTTTCATCAACTTTTTACATTTATTGACTTCTTCATAACTGGTGTAAACCAATATCTGAAATATTTCTGGGACAGGCTTATCCTTCAAACCGTTAAATAACTTCTCCGAAACCAGTTTGCATAGGAAGCTGACATTTTCAGGAAATGGTACATGGAGACTAAAGTTTGTCCATTTGGTCTTCATGTCCCCTCAAATATGGGTGCAGCATGGTTTCCACACTCAAATCGTCTTTGGACTTCTCTCAAGCTCTTTCTCAGGAACTAGTAATGCTACAAAGTTCAAAAGTTGAGAATATCATCTTTAGTGGAAAGTGATTAAGATTTAAAAATGTCATTACCCTTTTGCCAAAGAGGGCATGACACAGGTGCAACTTAATGATAAAATGGTCACTGTGAACATGTTTGTAGTCTAAACAACTTTCAAACAAGATTGTTTGTAGCTCTGTGCTTGGGTTTTAGTGCAGGATATGTGAAATGAGCTGTGTATTGGCAGAATATGGGTGGCTGAAGCAGTAACTAGGAAGCTGTGGCCCCGTTAATTACAACCGAAGACATAACACTATTCTTTTCAACTAATGAGATGCTAAGGATCAGTGTCTGGAGACAACTGTCCCTCAAACTTCGTTAAGCATTGGGGGTGGGGGATTATACCATGGGGTTAGGTAGAGGACAACAATTTATATATCTTAGATAATGATCATGCAAATCCTGATGAGGTACAGAGCCTTGATTCTTATTTTGGAGAAGTTAAAGATTGATTTTAACTCTAACACTAGTGATTATTTTCAGTGGAGTTTCCATGGTTCTGGGGATATTTTGGTAACAATTGTTGCAGTTTTTATTAAAGTTTGCTGTTTGAATTTATTGAAGTTATTGAAAGTTTATTTTCGTTTTTTTTATTGAATTGAATCTTTGAATGAAAAATGGTTGTTGTTTTTCCCCTGCCACAAACTCAAAGCAAGGGATATAGTATCCAGCAGTGTACCACAGAATAACTCCAGAACTATTCACAGAATTATTTGCATATTTTGCACTCGCAGTGATAAGCCTCTGTGCAAAATAGAGTTTTGTGACTTTGACCTTTATTTCAAGGTCACAACGAAACTTTGCCATTTTACTTTTGTCATCAGGATATTACAAGAACTGGATTCTCTTCATATCTTACGAATAGCTTCTCCTTTTGAAGACAAAGAGCTGATAAGATTTTGTGACGTTCACATTTTCTAATTTTGAAGTGATCATTTACTGTCACCTCAGTGATAGTTATTGTGACATATTGATTCAATTGATGTTCTTACCTTATTTGATTGTTTGCGTTTATTTACTTTTGCTGAGACATTTTATATGTTTTGTTATATTTTTTGTGAGTTTCCTTGATATGTTGGCTTAGATCACCATCATTTAAATGAAAAAATTTCACATAGACTCAATACCATAAGCTACATGAACTATGTTTTCCAAATTACAAATTACGTCAGGCCAACTATAATGGAACCAGGCTTTCCTGTATCTAGTTGATGATGTGTGGAGACCAATACACAGCCAATGTCAAGCACTTCTTTATATCTTTATATCATTGGCTGTTAGTACATGTATTGATAAAAGTTCTTGTGAAGAGACCATAGATTTTCAAAGCTCACTTAATGCTAAGGTAGATGTAACTATCATACATTATGGTTGATATAAATATGAGGGGGCTGGATAGTGCAGTGGTTAGTGCGTTCGACCTGAGATCAAGAGATCCGAAGTTTGAATCCCGCCAGGGTCTCAGCATCTTTCTCTGCTGTAGAGAACTGCTATACACGCAGTAAGGTTTGGGTGCAATGCTACACTGAATTTCAGCGCAGTGCCACCATTGTTCGATAGTTCTATTTGATGCTCCCCGTTTCAATGCATAAGCACAATGGTGTTGCAGGCTTTCTCTCTACAATAATGCTAGCATCCATAAGTGAAATATTCTTGAAAGCGGCGTAAAACGGCAACTCACCTCACCTCATATATATGACTACCTTAGCTGTAAGATAGCTTAAAAATTCTGGGTCTTGAACTGTAACCTTCCTGTGATGTTGAACACGGATTGTGATGAAGCTGGTTATGAAGTGAATGTTGATGCAGTGTACTGAGAAGGTTGTTGTGTTGCAGGTCGAGGGTCGCCGCGCACACCTCACAGCCCGTACGGCAGCAGTCCAGACCCGATGCTGATGTCACCACACTCCATCTCCCCCAACTCTCGCCAGTCCCAGCAACCTTCACAGGTCAGTACAGTGTAAACAGTGAGAGGGAGGCTCTACTTTCTTAAAGGGAGGGTTCTATAAGACTATACTATGTGGTAACAATTTTAGGGGATATTTGTGTTTATAGATCATTAATTATAACATCTATTGGAATTATCTATCACAATTTTCATAACAGGCCGATAAAATTACTTAAAATTGAGCAATATTGCCAATGCCTCTGTGAGCATTCAGTTGAGTGAACATCACATTTCAAATGATGAAATTTCATTGGCTGACAACATGCACATTATATTGCTATATATAATTATGAGTAACCAACATTTGCATAGTTCCTCGCAATCACTCGTGCCTCGTTATTCTCTGAATATGTAATAATATGTAACCAACCTTTGTCAATACGAGACGAAGTCTTGTTTCACAATTATTTTCTCCCTAACCATTAACATTAGGTCGAAAAGATAACAGTATCATCACCAACAAATATTTTTCTCCCAAAATCAAAATAAAAAATTTCGAAATAACACAATGATAAAAGTAATTTTTTTCAACATGTCTGTCCCGACCGTTAGCACTCATCCTACACGTAACCATATCATCTCTGTGCAGGTTAGCCCAGGGTCCGGAGCCTTCAACCAATCGCAGATGCCTGCAGGGTTCACCTCCGGCTCCCAGCCAATGTCCGCCCCGGCAAGTTTTTCAGGCCAATCACTGTCCACTGCCACATCCAGTTTCAACCAATCGCTGCCTTCCTCTTCTCAGGGCATTTCCTCCCAGCAGTCCTTTCAACAGCCTTTTGACATACAGTACATGGAGACTGACAGGTGGGTGTCTTGGACTGGATTGAATTCTGCAATAGTACCAGTAAAGTCTTATTACCTGTACCGAGGAATAAAAGGGGCAGGAGCACGTTTTTCACTCAAATAAGTTGATGAAATGCATTTGAAAAATAATGTCCCCCTTCTCTCTTCGGAAAATCAAGTTAAAAAATGAGTGTACATGGTTGGGTAAAGCCATTGGAATCATTTTTGTAATTCGAAATAATAAAATGTGTTAACATTAAAATGGCAGCCATGCAATTTGTGCTTTATACACAAAACATTATTACAACTACGGATAATTGGTTTGTGTAATAAGATTACCCACTAAAGTAAATATAAATGACATGAACTATCATTATAAATGGGAAATTTGAAAAAACTTAATTTACGAAATACCAACTGGTTCTATAGATTCCTTGCCACAAGGTCTGAGGACACCCCGTATAGGCAATGTTCCGTACCAGTTTAGCGCAGACAAAACCCAGTCAAATAATAATAGAACAAATTATTCCATTCCATTCCTTTTGATGTATTTCTAAGTATATTACTAACCAGGTGTTATATCACAATTTCAGCAAGAAACCTGGTATGCCGGGTGACCTAAACCCAGCCACATCCAACTCTACATCGCAGTACGTCAAACAAGAGCTGCGCATTATCTGTAGTGCACGCTCGGAAAAACAACAGCTTCAGTCACAGCAACAACAGCTTCAGTCACAGCAACAACAGCTGCAACAACACCAGCAGCAACAACAAGCAGAACAGCTCGCTTTTGACACTGGAGAACTTCCACTAGATATCTTAGAAACTAGTAAGGGACACTTTTACTTCGCCTCTTTGTAAGATTCTCCCGCCAACTTTATCTGCTGTGGAGAACTGTTCTACATGCAGTAAGGTTTGGTGCAATGCTACACTGAATTTCAGCGCAGTACCAGCCATGGTTAGCTAGTTCCAGCCGATGCTCGCAGGTTTCACTGCAATGCATAGCAACATTGTGTTGTGGGCTTTCTCCCTGCAATAATACTAGCAGCCGTGGTATAAGTGAAATACTCTTGAAAATGGCGTTAAACCCATACTCGCCTCACCTCACCTTGTAAGATTCAACATTATACCTTTATTTGGAAGTGAACTAAATCCAAGTATTATGAATCTTTGAGTATATTTTGATGCTTAATTTGAGCAATGATGAGATTTGGTTAAAATTTTCAGTCAACACTTTCAGATTTACCTGCAATGCATGGTCACAATTTTGATAATGAAATCTATGATTTATGATAAAAAGAAATATACTTGATTATGGCCTAAAACCCAACTTATTTATTGTTCAACTCCCTATTTGTGTTCACTTTGAAGCTGAAAATAATGATTTGAAAATAAGTAAATTCATGCGAAAAATAAGAAAAACAAAATGTTTCTATGTCTCATAAATACATGACGTATATAAAAGTTGTTATCTAGAAATTTGTATTTTCTTATGTATTCAATTTCTAAATCCCCCCCAAAAGACTAGTGTAAAAAATATTCCACTAAAATCAATCAAACAGGTATTTTATCCATAATGGATCTCTCCTTTGCCTTCCAACTTTTGATCACAACACCCCTATATTCTGCTACATGTCTAATACCATGCTGCTCCCCCTCCAGTTAACGATATGACGAAGGAGCATGCGGCGGCGGGTGGAGGAGGACTGAGCCTGGAGGACCTCGGAGAGGAGGAGGACGTCCTCTCACAGTCACGCCACGAGGCCAAGAAGAGGCTGCAACAGTTCCGCACCATCTCCACCGGCCAGGCACACTTCGGTAGGGCCACTTCCTTTGAGTTCAGAAGACAAAATTGATTTATACTTTTGACAAGCTGGCAATTTTTGTTTTAAACATGAAACAGTTTCCTTAACTACAGATACTTGGAACATATAATGGGGTGTTTTATCCTCCTAAGTAATGATATACTGCATAATTTGTTTTATAAGTGGCAAAATTTACAAAAAATGCAAAAAATGTGCTACAGTGCCTTTAAGACTAGTTAAACACAGGTCAAGCATGACTACTGTTGTTTAACCGGTATGTATGGTGCTCAGTTCCAGATGATGCTGAGGCAAAAGCTACAAGTTTATTCCGTAACCAGCTGCTCTGTCCACCGCCTCAAGAACATCCACCCAAACCTGCAGGCAAGCCAGACAACATCACTCAAGTCAACGTGGTCCAGCGAGAACCCAGAGTAAGCTATTTAATAAAATATAAACGCATTTCAATCTGAATTTAATTCAGTGGGGTTCCCGAAAGTTACATGCAAAAAATGTTTGAAATTTGAAATGTAATTTCTTTTCAAGTGAACAGATTTTACTGTCCGGTCATAGTTTGCCAAAAATAGAATTTGCCAAATTAACCCAAATACCCTACACAATTAAGGCAAAACTCTTGCCAGTCTCCATCACTGGCTGATTTAAGTCTTGCAGTATTTCTCTCCCTTTTCCATGCTAAGATAGTGGATCACTGCACCTAAAATGCATAGTGATCTCTGATTTCCTAGCACAGAAACCTAAGGGGAATGCGCGTGGCTTAAATCAACCTGTAATGGAGACTGGCAAGAGTTTTGCCTTGCGTAAGGAAGTTGAATTGAATCTTGGTTTGCATGAAATGAATTTTCATACATGTATATTTCTCCTGGCAGGATCTCTAGCTAATACAAACGTGTTTGTTTGCAGACCCCAATTGATGATATACGTCCAGCGGATCAAAAGAATAGCTTATTGCAGCAGTTGTTGTCTGAATGATGATGCAGGCCAGTGTAGAGGAAGGAATAGCTGTGTAGATGGTCAAGTGATCAAGGGCTTTCACTTTGGATGAGGCAGAACGAGATGCCGCGAACTGAAGGCTAAGCAGATATTATTTTTGTACATGAACTGATTGTTGTGTTGTGGAAAGTGAGTGAGAGAGAGAGAAGTGAGAAGGGCTGATCGAGGAACAATTTGCTCATTGGAGACAGCAGCACCAGCAAAAAGCAGACGCAGCTGTCGGCCATTTTGTAAATAGTTCCACAAAGTATTGTGTCAGGAAGTTAGCAGACTATATGATCTCACGACCGCCCCGTCTGCCGCAACGGACAGAGACTAGTGGGCATGTAAACAGATGGCAGTATTTGTGCATTACAATGGAAACTCAGGTGGTTGAGGGATTTCTACATGACATTTGTGTGACGAGTCTGGAACACTCTGGTATCAAGCGGGAGCCTCCCGCTCCGGGACTGAACGAATTTGGAGGATGTATTTAAATCTGGCTGCTTGACTGAGCTTGGAGCATTGTGAGATGTGACTTACTGGAGAGCAAACAACATTCGCTCGTCGAGTGATATAGTTATTTTCATGAAACTTTGTGATACACGGACATTTTGCTTGAAGATTGCCACCTCACAGACTTAGCTTGGTTTCAGTTTGCTTCAGTGCACTAGCGTGCAGGATTGACTAACTGACTGCTGAGTGTACGTTATCTGCAAGCAGCCAAGAGTTCTGTTCATTCTACTCGTCAAGTTGTACTCATGCATTGTTTTTCGCTCACCAGTTCCATTTATTTTCATGATCGTCATATCCCAGTATGTTTTAATCATTGTTTTCATCCATAAGGACAGCACTGGATACGTTTGGGGCTGACAAAGCCCTGGTGTTTATTTCTGTTGCTGTTGTGTGGCAGACGAACAGACGGTCTGCGCTAGAACCAGAACTGAAAGAGGACAGTTTCCGTCACATTGTCAAACATGTCACGAGTGTCTCAGGTTGCTGCGACGTCACTGACCGAATCCCATCACTCAACCTTCAGTTTAGGGCATGCCTTCCACCCCTCCAGATACCAAGTGGTATCATCTGCCTTATGAGAGACTGTGCTGTTGGTAGGGGTGGAAGACTGTTACACTTCATTTGTAGGGGGGTTTGGAGAACTATGTAATTGCACAGAGAATGTATTTTATGTATGTATAAACTGAACATGGTGTAAAAATGTCTACTCACAGAATTTGCCTTCTCCTATGTTAAACTGAATATGTTGTTGTGTGAGCTTTCTATGCCTCCTTGTTTTGACGCCAGACACACTTGTCAACGCAGACATCTCATATACAGATTCATTTATAAGCTATAGATTATTTAGAAAAGATAAGTCTTTTCATGACTTAAAGACATTGACCTGAAAATATTTTTAATAAATGTTACCATATGCCAATAGTTCAAGTTTGAAAGTATTAAAGGTAATTACTTATGTCATATACTATTATAAGACAATTTGAATAGATTCAGTAGTCGAAGTTGAAATTTCAGTATGATTTATAATAGTAACACTTGAAGCCTTAATATAGTCCAATATTATACTGACGTCACAAGCTGACTTCATGAATCATTCTTGCTCTGTATAGAAATTTTGAAAGTGACCATCATAGGGGATGTTAAAATCTGTGATATCTGGATTACTTGGTGTTTCAGAACGAAGATAGCATATAAAGCTTGCTACAGTTTTGTAGCAGTGGTTTTTCTCTGCATTCTGTGACCAGTAAACGAGTTTTAATACATACATACACAGAGATATTTCCACTTTTATTAATGCGTATGTTTATTTTCAAACCTGAATGGACTTGGAGCAAACTAATGTCTCAGATGAACAGAATGTTTGAATTTTAAGAAATGAAATATCATGTCACTTTCATTTGATGTTTTTTGCTGAAGTTATGAAATTAGCATGAATATTCAATCAGCATTGCTTCGAAAGGATGAAGTATATTGGGAAAATGTCATTGATAGTAAGCTTATCTTATATGAGCGATAAATTTAGATTCGAAATGTTTTCTGAAGTAGATGATAGTTAAGAATTGAATGGTTGAGTATTGAGAATATGATAGATTATCTGAGGCATTTGATTGATGAAAGAAGTTCACCCCATAGACTAATTATTATTTGTTGTAGATTTGTTAAACATATCTGTTGATTTCTTGTACCAAGTTTCAGTAATAGATGATCAAGTTGAACTTCGATGTCGTGAAGGAAAACTTCGATCACAACCATTACTTTCAGTTTGTACAGCTGTGTAGTATTTTTATTTCATAGAGGTCCAACCTCAAGAAAAAATTCCTCACTGTCGTCATGGAAACGGACATCCGTTATCGATCATCTGTTTCCATGGCGACAGGGACAAGATATCAATTTGTTAGAATTAAAACAAAGTGCTATATATGAATTCTGTTTTCATCATCCCCAGTGAAGATTTGTTTCTGTAACTTCTGTATTAGATGTAATGTCTTGTTTTCGTTACTATGGTTACGGCCACTGTCCTTACAGTTGCTAAAGCCGCCATTATCACCAGTCCCCGGTTGTTCTGTTGACTTCTTCTATTAGTTGCGGGATTGAATCGGCAGCATTTGACATTGTGAGAGGCTAGTCCCCTGTTGTGGGGGCATCAGATGTATATGAGCACGAGGCCGGTAAAAGTTCATATTGTTAAATGGATGGCAGTTATAGAACTTGGAGACTGGTAAGAAGGCAATAAAATACATGTATAATTATCATGCGTCTTCGTGTTTTTTGTTTGATTCCATATCTGAAATTTATGTATCTCTCTTCTTTAGGAAGAACTTAAAGGCGCTGTAGCACATGGTTCTTACTGAAATAACCAAAGGCTAAATAATACTCCTGAATCGATAAAAAGAGTTCTAAATCAAATGTACATGGTTTGGATAAATCTTGCAAGTCCATTTCCCTTTGAGCGGGGGTTTTAAGGTGTTCACATTAAAATGGCCACTCGAAGGTAGTTTAAGTGATCTGACTGATGTAGCGATACCTAAACACACAGAGATGATAACATGATTATATTTGGGATAACACTACCTTCAATAGTACAAATTTGTGTACTTTTTTTCGGGTCGAGTCCCTTGCGGGATTCAAACCAACACCCACAGAGTAAGGCCAGCACCAGCAGCTTACCACACGACCATTTCCCTCGATAAAAATCGATGTCCAACCATTGAATTTTACATTCAGTACCCCTCCCAAGGCTGAATACATTAGAAGTACATGCCAATTAGATAGTGAACAAATATAACATGATTATATTTGGGATAACACTACCTTCAATAGTACAAATTCTTGTACTTTTTTCAACTCCCTCAGAGTAAGGCAGCTATCTCCAGCACTGACTGTACCAGCAGCTTACCACATGATCATTTTGCCTCAACAAAGAGAAGACTTTTGAATATGGTACAATGATGGGAATTGATGGTCAACCATCTTGGTGTCCAACAAATCTACAAGAGTTCCAAGAGATTGGCGCTTTATACCTCACACCATTTTCTACCTAGGGATAACTGTTTCTCATGGATACAGCTTATTGGATTGTCTTACGAAATTTGTAACCTCTAACGAAATTTTTAACCTCTAACGTGACAATTATGAACTTAAATAATTTATGTCAAATTTGAGAATTTTTTAATGCAAAAAGCCTTGTTCTGAAAATATGGAAAAGTTAAACCAAGTATAAAATACGATAATCTCAAACTGAAACACGAAAAACTCAAATTGAAACACTATTCTAGTCTAGCATGCTAGACGTCTTCCTACGCAGTCATCGCACATAAACCGACGTTCAGATTATCTGAACTAAATGAAACACGAAATACACTGAAACGTGAAGAACTGGGGTACTGCACTTTACTGCGCTTGTAATTTTCAACTGCACTGTACTACCAACCCTTACTCTAGACAAACTAACCCTTATCGTCGAAAGGGGTCAAAGGGCTAAAATGAAATCCTAGGGATAAAGATGGCAGTCTTATTTGAATCAAAGGGCTAAAAAGATGGTAAGAAATTAACAAGATCGATATGCGAAATGCAGTCTATCCGTATAAACTTGTTTTGCACACTTTTTCGACTGCAACACAACGGGCATGTTCAGCATCCTGTTGATTGAAGCGCGTATAAAATATATTCAATGCTACCCTTGCGACTGGTTTTGCGTCCACATTAATAATATAATGAACATAATATTTGGCAAATTTCAATATTTAATACTATTAATATATTTGAAACGATGAACCGATAAATCGCTTTTAGATTACTATTGTTAATAAATAAATGTTTTGTAATCCTCGAGGAAATGGAACGTGAACAAGATTTTGGCCTTTACTCGATATGTAATTTCAAGAAATGTTACAATTTTTAGCTCATCAGGCATGAAAGGCCCAATGGGCTTATGGCATGGGATGGCGTCCGTCCGTCCGTCCGTCCGTCCGTCCGTAAACTTTTCGCTTTTTCGACTTCTTCTCCAGAACCACTGGGTCTAGGTAGCTGAAATTTTGTATACAGACTCCTTGGGCAACGGGGATTCTAAATTGTAGATTTAGTGATCCAGTGACCCCAAATAAGGGCCTCACAGGCCATAACCTAAAAACCTATTTTCATCTTCTTCTCCAGAACGAAAAGACCTAGAAGACTGAAATGTTGTATACAGACTCTTCAGCCAATGGAGATTCTAAATTGTAGATTTGGTGACCCTGTGACCCCAAATAAGGGCCTCACAGGCCATGACCTAAAATTCTATTTTCTTCTTCTTCTCCAGAACAAAAAGACCTTGAAGGCTGTCATGTTGTGTAAATAGTCTTTAACCAATGGAGATTCTAAATTGTAGATTTGGTGACCCTGTGGCCCCAAATAAGGGCCTCACAGGCCATTACCTAAAATCCTGTTTTCATCAGTTTCTCCGGAACAAAAAGACCTAGAAGGCTGTATTATTGTGTGCAAACTCTTTAGCCAATGGAGATTCTAAATTGTAGATTTGGTGACCCTGTGGCCCCAAATAAGGGCCTCACAGGCCATTACCTAAAATCCTGTTTTCATCAGTTTCTCCGGAACAAAAAGACCTAGAAGGCTGTATTATTGTGTGCAAACTCTTTAGCCAATGGGGATTCTACCTTGTAAATTTGGTGACCCTGTGACCCCAAATATGGGCCACAGCCTAAAAAAACCTTTGAAATTGAATTTTGAACTGATATTTTATGTGCACTTCAATCAAATTTTCCCGAATAAAATACCTGAGAGAGAGTCATCTCATCTTTTAGATATGTGAGTCCTTACTTGGGTTTGAGAAATGCAGAATAGAGAAAAAAAGTAACTTTGCAGTTAATCTTATTCAGTAGGAATGTGAAATATATGTCGACTTAAGATTACAATCTACATTGTAGGCATGTTTCTCAAATTGATGTAATCAATGTGAAATGAGAACTATTGAATAGCCTATGAACTGAATATTGTGACAAGCCACAAAGGAATAAATTGAAGAGGAGTTAAGAATTCTTTTATTTTACATGAAATATGTGAACTGCATATGACTGGTGATGAAATGATAAGATAAGACTATTTTCATTTTCTTCTCCAGAACAAAAAGACCTTGAAGGCTGTCATGTTGTGTAAAGAGTCTTTAGCCAATGGAGATTCTAAATTGTAGATTTGGTGACCCTGTGGCCCCAAATAAGGGCCTCACAGGCCATTACCTAAAATCCTGTTTTCATATGTTTCTCTGAAACAAAAAGACCTAGAAGGCTGTAATATTGTGTGCAAACTCTTTAGCCAATGGGGATTCTAACTTGTAAATTTGGTGATCCTGTGACCCCAAATATGGGCCACAGCCTAAAAAACCCTTTGAAATTGAATTTTGAACTGATATTTTATGGCACTTCAATCAAATTTTCCCTAATAAACAAAACATAAAATTCTATTTTAATCTTCTTTTCCAAAACAAACTAGAAGGGATATTGCGTTCAGAATGTTTAGATGTTTGGATGAAAAGGCTAAGAACCGATAAAATTGTGCAAAGATTGTTTAGCCAAGGTGATTCTAAATTGTACTATGTACCATGAGATTCATCACATTGCCTGTTCTCTCTAAGCCTTATACAGTTAGATCAGTGATGCCAGTGTTTTGTGCAAGGCAGAGGCTATTACATAATTTGGCTGTAAAAGCACAGCTGGCTTGTAACCAGAGCCAAGGGGTCAGCTTATTGCATAATCTCCTGTGTGTTGACCTTGCTGAGTGCTCTCTCTCTCACTTTCAAGACGAAGATTTGTCAGGGCTAGGGATTATGCATTATATTGAGACAATATGTTTCTGTCTTCATCATCAAACAATATAAACCCTGATGAGCTACAGAGCCCATGGCTCTATTTTTTTGTCTTCAATTATATTATTGGTTAATCGTTCAATCAGCATTCAAATTACCATGTATTGGGTAAAAACGTTTATAAGCATATTAGAAATAACTTATTTCATAATCAACGGTTATAGTTTCAATTCTCCTATTTGTATTTACAGACAGATATTGATTTAGATGTATCTTGTATATATGCAAATACGTTAAATAAACTGTAGTTGTGAACCGTTTCACCCCGTATAGCTGTTAATAATATAATATAATAATATAAAATAGGCATTTATATGTCAGTTAAATCATGCGTGCTGTTCAATTCAAATACAACATACTATTTTGAGTGCCCATTTGGTTTAAGACAAGGGTGTATGTTAAGTCCGATGCTTTTCTCATTGTTCATTAATGAACTTTTGATAGAAATACTACAAAATGGAAAACACGGCATTCAAATGTTCCCCGATATGATACAAATATTAATGTTGCTTTTTGCTGATAATGTCATTCTAGTTTCAGATACACAATGTGGTCTTCAATGTCAGCACAATATTTCAGCCTGTTATACGGAGAAATGGGGATTAACTGTGAATATGGAAAAATCAAATGTAGTGGTATTTAGGAAAGGTGGTAGATTATCAAAGAATGATGTTTGGTATTTCAATGGCGCAAAAATGAAAATTGTGAATAGTTATAAATATTTGGGATTTCTATTTACTTTTAGTATGACGAAAGCACTTGCTGATCTTTCCCTTAGGGCCAGGAAAGCTCTTACCGAAATAAGTGTTAATCTTAGAAAACTCGGAATTCTTTCGCCGTCTGTATACTTTAAACTATTCGATAGCCAAATACAGCCAATACTCATGTATGCTTCAGAGATTTGGGGTTTTAAAAGATATGAGAATATCGAAAAGATTCACCTTTCGGCTTGTAAATTATTTGTAAATGTTGTCCCACAAACACCAAATGCGATTGTGTATGGTGAATGTGGCCGATACCCATTGTATATTAACGCTGTTGTTCGCGCTATAAATTTTTGGATGAAAATAATTTTACAATGAAGATCGTTTACCTAAGAAAGCTTATAATACGTCCCTTAATATGGATGATATGGTTCATAATACTTGGGCTTCTGAAATTAGAAACCTTCTCTTCTCCCATGGATTCGGTTTTGTCTGGCTATCACAATGTATGTAGGGAACAGAGTTTTGTTTGTAAACACTTTTAAAACTAGGGCTAGAGATATATTCTACCAAAATTGGAATTCAACACTAAATAATAGTACAAGATGTATACGATTTATATAGAGAAGTTTGCTAACACCGGAAAAATATTTGTCTGAGATTGTAGAATTCAAATTTCGTAAAATTCTTGTAAAATTTCGATCGGGGCTGCTACGATTAAGGATTAATGAAGGTAGATGGCAGAAAATAGATAGATTTTTGAGGATTTGCCCTGTTTGTAATAATTGATTAGAAGACGAGTTTCACTTTCTCATTATATGTCCATTTTATAGCGAATTAAGAAAAATTTACCTACCGAAAAATGTAAATGCAAATATTCATATGTTTAAAAATATTTTTACTACTAATGACCAATCTATAATGAAAAAATTGAGTCATTTTATTTTTTACGCATACGACAAACGGTGTAAAAAGCTTAATGAATCAGGATGTGTTTAATTGTGTGTTTTCATGTTATCTACCATTTGTAAATTTGTAAACTTATTGTATATGAATTGTGTATCCCTGTATTTGGGCCCAGGAAATAAAGAATAATATACGTTAAATAAATATCACGAGTGCATTTCAGAGTAAGAAACTGGGAACGACGCGATTTGTTATAATGTAAAATCAAAAGTTTGGGGGAAAAGTTCGTCATTAAATATTTGGACATATAACTCTCATTTTCTAAATAATAGTACTTATGCCCAGTTCTATGTACTATATGACGACGTGTTGGTTTTGACACGTTTCCTACTATAACGGGAAATGCTTTAAAGGGACAGTAGCACGTTTTTTCGCTCAAATAAGTTGATGAAATGTATTTGAAAATAATGTCACTGATAGTAAAAGTACCCTTCTCTCTTTGGAAAATCAAGTTAAAAAATGAGTGTACATGGTTCGGTAAAGTCATGAGAATCTTGTTTGTAATTCTAAATAATAAAATGTGTTCACATTAAAATGGCCGCATGCAATTTTTGCTTTTTACACAACACCGTTATTACCGCTACTGATAATTGGTTTGTGTAATAAGATGTTTTACCCTCTAAAGTAAATATAAATGACATAAACTATCATTATAAAAGGGAAATATAAACAAATAAAATTTGCGAAAAACGTGCTACAACCCCTTTAAAATCGTCCCCATTCCAACATGATGTAAACGAGAGAGAGTTTTGCTGTATTCTATTGAGCGCAAGTTGACCCCGCACGATTTGCTCATGCTGTACAAGTAAAACGCTAAAGGCACAGGGCTTTTAAATACGAAGCTGTTATCCAAAGATATTATCATCAACTTGGACTTTGAATTCGTATATACGTAACTGCTTTGGACGTTGAAGGGGAATGTTTTCTGTATTGATGAATCATGTTTATATTATGCCTTTGCACTTGACTTCATTTGCAAATGTGTGAATTTCTGAAAAGAAATGGGGAAAGGACGCCGCAGTCAGTTTCCAAACCCAAACAAATTTGATATCGATTTCTTAAAGGGGCCGAGGCACTTTTTGTGGAAACAAACTCAGTTTGTTCATTTGTGCTGGCTATACGACGCTCGTCTACCTTACTTCCTTTGCAAAATATATCAAATATATGTATGTTAAACGAGAATCGTAACACAAAGCTCAGTTTTAACCAATGTTATAAAACGTGGTTACCGTACAAATTCCATATCTTCATTTACTTTCCATTTCCAATGACAAACTTATTTTGGATTTTCATTGGAAGAGTAAATATTCAGCGGAAACCTCCCATGTTCGCCATAAACCATGGCCTGGCTATTATGTAGTTGCACTGCGTTCACCTGGCCAGCTTTGGGAAGTGACACTCTCTGGTAAAACAATGCAAAACGACAGATAGATCGTTAGTCATAAGGGTTAATACAGGGTTTTAGGGTTACTTCAAACTGAGACTGGTTGTTTGAGTGAACTTAAAACAGTGGAATAGATGTCACGCCTGTAAAATGTACTTCTAGAAGGTTAAAACATGTTAATCTTATATCGACATCTATTTCATGTGACTGACTGTTACTGACTGTGACTGACTGACTGTTTATGTGACTGAAGAGCACATATAATCTCAGGGAAATGCTCAATGCTTATTTCAATGGTTTTTTTAGGCTGTGACCCCTGTGACCCATATGAGGGGTCACAGACTCAACAAATTTACAATTTAGAATCACAATTGGCCAAGGACAAGTACCGAACATTTTTAGCTTTCTAGTGTGTTTTTCGTACTGGAGAAGAAGATGAAAATAGGTTTTTAAGGTCGTGACCCCGGTGAATGTATTTGTGGTCACAGTGTCACCAAATCTACAATTTAGAATCCCCATTGGCCAAGGAGTCTGCACATAAAATTTCAACTCTTTAAATCTTTTGGTACTGGAGAAGATAAAACTAGGTTTCTAACGTCGTGACCCCGGTACTCCTATTTGGGGTCACAGGGTCACCGAATCTGCAATTTAATATCCCCATTTGCCAAGGAATCTACACACAACATTCAGCTCTCTAGAGTCATATGGTCTGGAGAAGAAGTAGAAAAAGCGACAATTTCCGGACGGACGGATGGACGGACGCCGGACGCCATGTCATGCCTGGGCCCATCGAGCCTTTCAGGCCTGATGAGCTAAAAATAGAGTAATTGGCTCCGATCTCATTAGGAATTGCGTAATTCATTATCTCTTAGGAAACAAAGTAGCATATCCAATAATCAGGCATTGTTCAGTCACCAAATTTATATTTAATTATATTTATAATCCAAATTGGCTGCACATTATTCCACAAGCACTATAATCTACATTATTGGCACCATGTGAAATGAGAACTCCTGAGTACCCTGTGAACTAAATATTGTGACAGGCCTCAAAGGAATAAATTGATAAGGCATTAAAGAAATTGTTTAGTGACAAGTGAACTGAATATGACTGAATACAACATGATACTGAAAGGAGTGGTTATTTGAGATTGTGACACCACAACTATGTCCTATTTTCACCTTCTTCTCCAGTACAGAAACATGATTTATAAATGGTTGGAAGCAGCATCTAAACTATATAATCCACTGGCTCTGGGTTCAGGATCATAATGTTATGTAATTGCATTGTGTTGACCTGGGGAGAGATGCAAACAGCAGCACTAATACACAGAGGTTTCAGGTTAGTTCAAACTTCTGTGCTGTGTTACGGACTGTTTGCGAGACTGGTTTAGTGTTACACTCAGACTCTGACAAAATATTTTGTTTCATAAAATATCACCATTTTATTAAATATTGAAAAGGATCCTATGAGAAATTTGATTTTAAGAAACTGAAGCTCCTTTTAAATTTGTAATAAATGTTGATATTTCCAGAATATAAAAATTACTTAAAACAATATAATGCAAAGGATATTTATGATGAATGTGGATTAATATGTAACCAATTTTAAAAATACATTTTAAATTTGATGACTTATTATTGTTTTTCCTTATTATTTAATATTTTCCTTAGATATAACGAATAACAAATCCTAATGAGCTTCAGAGCCAATGGCTCTATGTTTATGACAGCCTATACGGCAATGGTGCTTCAATAAATTCAAGTACAATAAGGTTCGCCAATATATTTTCATCAACTAGTCCCATTATTTTATATAATGTTCACTTAAATGAAACATGTGTCCGAAATATTTTTGATACAGTGATTTCAGTAACACATGTCTGTAGACGAACAGCTTAGATATATGAAAACGTGATTAATGCCTTTCTGTATATATCATCTTCTAAAAATGTGTTTATCAAAGACATTAAAATCGATTTTATCCGGGAGCAGTTTTTTTTTATGGTTTTGTTTTATTTGTCCGTTAAAGATGCATTCATTCATTCTCTTTCCCATAGTGGTTACTCCCTTCAGATTTCAAACCCCTGTTCTAATAGGGCAGAAAATGGATAATCTGATTGGTTGCATTTGAATCTAGTTGTGCAATCATCTACGCCGTTGTAAAAGCAACATTTGCCAATAAAACGTCATTATGCTTAAATAAAAGTAAAATAAACTTTTTGAAATATGCTATTTTATTTTGTGAAAACAATTGATCATAAACATGCTGATAAATAAAAAAAAAGACCAAATCAGAGACAAATACCGAAACAAGTTCATTTGTGTTATTTACATCAGACATATTCGACGGACAAGACCCTTAAGAGTAAAATGCTTAGATCTTTGAAGTCATTCGGTCGACATGGCCAATGAAAGATGAGTTTTCATTGGTGGATAAGCAGGGATACAGTATGAGATTCCCCATTTCCCCTGCTAGGGAATTTTGCTGGAGCCGTGAAATCCAGAACAGAGGTTAGGATCGGAAATCTGAAGGGAGTAACCTCTGTAGAAAGAGAAAGACATTAATTCTGTTACGTAATATTTTATTTGGCTTTAATACGTGCTAAAATACCATTACCGGTAATGCTGATTTCTATTCAAATAATTGCACTCAACTTGCATATTCATCCCCAATCGCCAAATACACCATAATTACTAGTTTCCAATTAAAATTATACATGTATATGTTTAGAAACCGAAACTACACGTCCCATTTACATGCATAGCAGTTATATGACCTATTAAACGTTATCAACCCAAATGTATCTTTTTGTTTTTTGTAAATAAGTTAACACAATACATTAACGCACGCCAATCGAGGTGCATTTTCCTGTTTTCATCAACATGATGATTTTCAACAGTCAGTACTTTTCGAAATAAATACCACCATTTATAACGTTTGGTATATTTGAACTCCCAAAACACAATGGACGCACCTTTAATGTCAAACATGTTGAATGTTGAAAGTCGTTTTCGTGTATCAACATTAAACCAGTCTACAAATGACAAAATCCATCGGACGGAAGAACCCAACTTTTACCAAGTTATAAAACTGATCCGAAAATCTCGCTGGTAACACGATAACTTCGGATCACTGTAAATACGAGCAAAACTACGGAAACATATTACTTATTCTCACGGGAGCATGTGTATTTCGGATTAGGATAGAATTCCAGTAGTCGTTTTAAGGTAGATTTAAAGGCGTTTGGTATTAATCCTTGCTTGATGCAGATGAACTATAAAGCCATGTTAATACACTAAAACCTCACAGTTGACCTTTGGCTATATCCCTCGACTCTGATCGCATATACCTGCGCTTCAGGAACGATTAACGCCAATCTAAGGGCTGGAATGAAAAACCATTAACTGCGCTAAATTTCGGAATAATTCTTTATGTAATTGCTAGTTAAGTAGTCCAATCCTGAAGTAAATTCAGTTGATAAGGTCAACATGTCATCTGTTTCGGTGTTTGTTGTTACATGTACATGAAAATGTGAGTTTTTCGTATTTTCTTCCATTGTGCGTTTTTTGGGGTTCTCGTTTCTTGTATGTTCCCGCAATCAATAAATATTCAA
Organism: Gibbula magus; assembly: GCA_936450465.1. Taxonomy (NCBI): domain Eukaryota; kingdom Metazoa; phylum Mollusca; class Gastropoda; order Trochida; family Trochidae; genus Gibbula; species Gibbula magus. Next base: position 40,673,799 of record OW388289.1, read on the forward strand.
CTTCAGTTTTCATACAACATGAGGACGTTGAATGAGTATATTCACGTCATATTATGTTTGCAATACGAGTGGCTAGAAGTTGGTATTACCCGAGCGAGAACGAGAACGAAATATGACGTCGTAGTTGTTCCCATGACTAAATTGTATCTTTTCGTTGCTAATATTGCACGTATTTGTTTAATCCATGCTCATATATGTACATTGTACTGCAATTCACATTTCAACCATGCCTGACAATGGTATGGTGATTTTTGCCAAAACGTCATAACCAGTGTATTAAAGAGGATGAATATCAATATAGTCATGTTCATATACCGTCATCGAGCATATGCTGTTTGTGTAGATTGGGACGTTTCTGTGTAGATAACACCGTCATCGAGCATATGCTGTTTGTATAGATTGGGACGTTTTTGTGTAGATAACACCGTTATCTAGCGTGTGACGTTTCTGTGTAGATCTATAACTCTGTTATCTAGCGTATGACGTTTCTGTGTAGATACTGACACCGTTATCAAGCAAATGACGTTTCTGGTACAGCGTTATCTAGCGTATGACGTTTCTGTGTAGATAACACCGTTATCTAGCGTATGACGTTTCTGTGTAGATAACACCGTTATCTAGCGTATGACGTTTCTGTGTAGATACTGACACCGTTATCAAGCAAATGACGTTTCTGGTACAGCGTTATCTAGCGTATGACGTTTCTGTGTAGATAACACCGTTATAAAGCATGTGACGTTTCTGTGTAGATACTGACACCGTAATCAAGCATGTGACGTTTATGTGTGGACACTTACACCGTTATCAATTGTATGACGTTTCTGTGTAGACACTTACACCGTTATCAATTGTATGACATTTCTGTGTGGACACTTACACCGTTATCAAGTGTATGATGTTTCTGTGTAGATGCTTACACCGTTATATAAAGCATGTGACTGTTCCTTATAGATAATAACGCCGTTACCAAGCCTGTGACCCCAAGCAAGTGACGTTTCTGTGTAGATACAAACACTATTATAAAGCACATGGCCTTGTATTGTCGAAAAACTAGCGATTAGAAAGCATAATAAGTCGACGACCCAGTCCTTATACTATGTTATCAACTTACCAGCCATATAACGTGATACTTGAAACGACATTTCTAAACCGTATCACCCGGTACGAGGGACTTACAACCTTTTAGAAACCTATCAGGGATTTTGTCTATTGTTTCGTAGGTATCTTGTTTTCTCGTAATAACCCCTCATTATTATTTCAGTAAGTTTTTCTTCTGATAATAACCACGTATAAGGTTTTTATTGTGAAAGTAAGTTTTTACTTTTGATAGTAAGACCTTAAATGAGACTAAGAGTTTTTTTACACAACTCAATTCATAACAATTATTATCGAAAAGTATACAAAGATAACTTTTTCAGAGTGTAGATACCGGGAATCGAACTCGATACCTATTGCTCTTTAAAACGGACGCTCTACCTCCACGCTACCGAGGAAGCCGAAAAACAGTGTGGATTTCCTCTATTCACAGTCACACTGTCTCTGCCTCTATATAACGCTAGTCCGGGAGACATACTCTTTATAACGCAGAATTTGGGTATCAAACATTATAAATGTAATTTGACATTTGACAGTTATAAAATTTTAAAAAACCACTACCCCTCATTCTTCTGCTGTAAGAAAACCTCAATATACGATAAGCGCTCACATTTAAGTTTTACGGTAATTAAGTTAGATAAAACACTCTACCCCGGTTATGCTTGGGATTGAAAACCCTCGTTAAGAAAGCTTCGGAGAAGTATAAGACCTCAAGCTTCGCTTTCGGTCTTACTAACCGCTCAGCTTTCTTATCTCGGGTTTTACAATCCCAAGCATAACCTCTGTATCGTGTTTTATCCTACACGTAATTCCCTCCAGGAGGGTTTACACAGACAGTTGTAAACCCTGTTAGAAGGAATTATAATGATTGTAAACCCTGATATATTTGTTAAAATGACGGCTTGAAAGTAAAGATCTGAAGAAACTAACTTAGACTAATTTTGAAAAAAATTCATAAGTTTACGACAGAATATATACAGCAAATGTTTTGCAGATAGTGCGTCTCGAACCCGTATCCACTATCACCTGTAGTTACTGAGTCAACGCCTTAGACTACTGCGCCAAGGGGGTAGACGAGATTTCACGGTACAAAAGAAACTCATATAGCGCGGCTGTTAACAGGCTGACATCACGGAGGGATCCTCAATATAACGCCAGGGATCCTCAATATAACGCGATAACAAGTAAAAAGCCTGTTTTACACTTAAAAACAGTTGATAATATAGATAAGCCATCCTACCTCGGATATGGTAAGGTTGTAATTGACGTACCAGGAATAATAGATGATTACGCGATGTTATATTTTTTCAATCGCTTTTTAAAAATCAATTTAGTGGGCTATGTAGGCCTAAGTGTTAGTTCAATAGCATTAACACATTGTTTCTCTAGCTGAAAAGACCTTTGCATATATCTGTAGCAAATTTCATGAAAGACCTTGAGCACAGACCACTTTTTAGAAAATATAAATGAAGAAAAATCTTCCAGGAGCGACAAACATTTATTTCAGCGCAAAATATATTTATAATTATTGAACAGTAGTGATTAATTTTCCCTGGTACCAATTAAATTTGATCCTTGGTGATGGCACAAAGAAGGGTATTCTCAGTAGTTGTTTAAAATAACCATAACAACATAAAGAAACAGGTAAATGTTGTTTAACAATTGATTCTCAGTTAGTTTAATCACGTTGATATACAATTTGCACAATCGTTGACATATATAGTCCATATAGTTAAAAATAGTTATATATCAAATAGTTTTGATTTTATTTTCCCTTGACATTGAATCAAAATGTACAATCATAATATCAATAGACATTGACGAAAATAGTAACAATACATTTCTTTCTGAAAACAGTAATGTAATGTAAGAACGTGTATTTCCATTTTACATATTACATACACTTCTGTACACTATCATGTAATATGCTTTCAAGAACTTAATTCCATTGATTTTAATTTGTTTATTCTAAATGTTGACATATTTTCTTTTAATGATTTCACCTCGTGTCAAAGTTCACTTTCCTTTTTAAATTCCACTTTAAATAATTTTCCAAAACAAGTCGTTATTAAATACTTGCTTTATAAAGATATACGAAAATCAACCTATGGTAGTCAATTCTATTTGTCAAATTATAATCAAAATAAATATCAATACCAAATAGGCGTTTGCATTTGTAAAATAACTTTTAATTGCCATGAATAAGACTTATAGTTTGCGTATATAATATTCTTCGTGAAAAATGAATTTGTTTAACATAAGTAAACTAGGAACCTGTAACAAACAACAGCAATGGCCATAGTAACATCAACCAAATCTTGTTGGAAGTACGGAATAAACAAACAAACATACAAAAAGCAAACAGTTATGACACAAACGAGTGAGAACTATTATTTGTGAACTTCAAAGCTCAAGCGAATATAATTTCTTAACATATCGTTCTTTTTTTAAGTCGGGAATCACGAATCATTTCGATGTTCAAAGAGTTTTATCATGAATTTAAATTTAATGTGTTGCAATACGCCATATATCAGTTCTGGAAATTGACTGAAAACGTCCGTTCATCTTCGCACAGTTCATCGTTTCAACATAATTGAAAGTCATGAGCGGTTATGTCATTCAGGAGGAATCTGTTTGAAACACTTTTCAAAGAGTCACTTTACATTTCAAGATACTTTATCATAAAGGAAATCTTTATGGATGAAGGCCAGATCTCTGTGATTTACCGCCGCTCCTGAATTTACCGCCGTCTTCCTGCGTCCAACAAGCGTTGTCGCAGAGCCTGATCACGCCTGTGGCCTTCCGCGTGAAGCATGTCCGCAAGAGAACTAAGTGCGCCATTTATAGACAAACTTTTCTTCTCTATTTGGCTACTGTCTCCGTTCCTCTTGAACTTGGCCCACAGAGTAGCTGGAGCAAACATACGTCTGAAGGGTTGGTTTGTTCTTCCAACGCGTGGCTGGTAACGCACAGCGTTTAAGAGGATTTCCGATGTTTTGCCGAGACGGTTGAGAATTCGCGACCAATGTGAGTTTGTCTGCGACCTTGTTTCCCTGTTTCCGATGATTTGATCTTCGAGCTTTACTGCCTCGTTTTCATAGTTGGGCTCTTTGTTCTGAGGAGGCAACTCGTAGCTCACTTCCGGGTCCTCGGGTTTGGCCTCAAAGTTCTCCGCCGTGATTAGATCCACGCATGCGCATAGAAGGACAAGGACTGCCACACAAACCGGAAGTCGGGGCATGGTGTTCTGAAACAATAAAAAGAAGATGTTAGAATACTGAAGTGAACACCATCTATAATAAGCTGTAGAAAGATATAACCTGTGGCAGTACTGAATACCATAGGTGCACCTATACTTTTTTTAATGTATATATTACTTCAACTATGAAGAAGTTTACTTGTATATATATATGTCTAACAGAAAGAAAGTATGACACTGTCCGCCATCTTTGCTCTTGCCATAGGACCGGAAATGGTTAAACTGGTTAGCTGTCTCAAATACGCTTTGTAATATTCGTAGACTAATCCAAGTTTACATTTCCCGTCCTATGGCAAGATTCAAGATGGCGGACAGTGTCTGACCTTCTGTATATGTTAAATAAGGTATACGTAAGTGTATATTTAGGGTAGGGCACCTGTGCTAAAACCTCTTTTGCCGTGCATATTTAACTTCCATGCGTAAACCTTCGCTTGAACGGCAATGTTTGTCCAAAACTCTGTTTGATGATCTATGGACGTTTGGTTAAGCACAGACATAACACATAAAACTGACAAAAACATAAAATTAAAAAGTTTCTTATCTTAATTTGATGTCTCGGAAACCTATTGAATAATAAATCGAAACATTTTGACTGTTTTTAGTAAAACTTCGCAAGAAACTTTCCTGACAAGTTATCCACAAAACTGAACATGTAAATCATCATCATCAACATCTGTTCAATTTTCTATTATTACTTAAATTATATCGAGACTGTATTTATCCAGCTTAAGAAGTATATGTTTATGTTTCCTTTGTCCAAACACGCTTCCAGCAGTGTCGTTGATTTAATGGACAAAGATGGTACGAATCTGACGGTTAAGTGAAATTTGACACCCGAAGGCTCTGTTTCATTTCACGTCTAACCTGGCTGCGAGGAATATGTCAAGCCAGAATACATTAAGATATTACTTATGACCTCCCGATGTATCCGAGACACTGAAGATCGTTGACTTTAAGCTAGCTGGGTTTTTAAAACCAGGAAGTCATCTCTTAATGAAATATGAAATTGTTGTTTCTGACAATCGGTGCAACGCCCCTTGCTTTTTTAGATGAAAGGTTCTGCTTTCTTACATACACTAACAAAAAAGTCAAGACCATTTCAATTTTCAATTAATTATGAGGAATAAAAAAAATAAAATATTATTGATATTATATATTTGAACTTTCAAAAACTTTATACAAAAAAGTAGGTGGTTCATAATACATAAAGCATTTCTAAATTGTTATAAGCAAAATCTAAATATTTGATAAAATAAAATATCTTCGTTCTCTATAATGTAGTTCTTGTTATGGCCTATTTCATTCTTTACTGAAGCAAACTCGTCGCGTCCGCTACATGCGAAAGGTTCAAATATATCCCATATTATTCATTGATATCTGTTCTACTGAAAAATGTCCCTCGATCAGTAGACTAAAATTAAGCCTATGGAATTGTTTATAGTAACTGTACCTTCACCCTTTTGATTATACGTGTATATTTGTAATACTTTCAGTTATTCAGTTTATCTAGACTTGCTGAATGAAAATCTAGACTGTATCTAGGCTCTTAATTTTACACAGTCATCGAGCAGGACAACTCGACCAGGGACATTCGTAAATAGGTTGCGCAACAGAGATGAAATGACCAGTTCGCACTCTGGAAAAACTGGTAATTTTATCTCTGTTACGCAACTTATTTGCGCTATTTGCGCCAATCTCTGTAGATCAGATTTAAGATTTTTTTCATTTGTGTAAATATTACTTTGATAGTGACTCGTGTCTATGTACTATGTTATCTTTTCTTTTTATTATCACAAACCTGTTTCAATGTAACACATTTGTTTCTGCAATTTGATCCGATTTAAGATTCAACTAAACGAGATTAAAGGTAAAACATGTTAAAAGAACATTCGTTACAATACAGTTGGTTATTCTTGATCTCGTGTTCTCGAACTTTTTCATCATCAATTGAATCAATAATACAATTCAATACGCCAGTTAAATTGTTCATAACTTTTAAAATGCCTTGAATTTAGAAATAAACGTCAACTAAACATGATCAATAGGAAATCAACACAGATGAATTAATATTGTCCCATGCTAAACGACAATCTATAACACTGGTTGACAATAAAAAAATATTTATTCATAGATTCATGTTACCTTGTGAAGATTTACAAAAAGTGATAGTTTGTTGTCAGATGGTTTAAAAATCAATCGTGCTTGAAGTTTTGTCTTTAAAATATCCTGCGGTAAATGATTTATTTTCGGTTGTTTACTTTTCCCTTTGGAGCGTTAAATTGAGTTGTAGGGAGAAAAGAAAATAGAAGATTAACTAAGATAGAGGAACAAACGATCCCACGAAATAACATAATGTCCTTACTTGCATGGAGACATCCCTTGAATGTCAAGTGTAGTCAGGAGAATAATTTTAATTTTCTTAAAAAATACAAAAGAAAATTCTGAAATTGAATTTTGTCAAGTTTGGCTGGCATACGTTTTGAAATAATGAGTAAATATTGTCTTCCTTACTGGGTTACTCTGTGGAAACATATGAGTACTGTTTATACTCCGGAAACAGTTATAAAGTGTTTCCTTAATTTAACAATATAAACTAAGAACATGTGAATGGCTGTCCCTTAGTTGCTATTTCGTTTTACTCTTTACCGTATTTCCTCTAATAGGGGCCCGGGTCATTATTAACATTTATGGGCTCTTTCCCCTGGCGCTTATAAGAGACCCCATTTATTTGAGGTCCAGCTCTTAATTTTTAGTTAGTAGTTAGTATTTTAGTTTAAAGTTAATTCTAGTGCAGACATGCACATCGATATACCGATATACCGGTACATATAGTAGGGAGTAATCATTGATACAATTATGAATATAAACCGGAAATAGGGCCCCGACTCTTCTTCTATTAGAGGAAGTTTGTTGAGGTTTAAACAGTTATTGGAATTCAAAATAAATAAAGCCTCAGTCAGCTGATAAATTATTTAAAGGGCCAGTGCTACCAAGGTATTGTAGTCCAATCTATGCTCAAAATAACATCCAAATCAATATGTTCAAATGCTCGTGTTTAATCCATGCATTAAAGGGGCAGTTTTTTTTGCAAATTTTATTTTTTAAAATTTCTCATTTATAATGATAGTTTATATGATTTATATTACCTCTCGAGGGTTTAACTTTTTATTACACAAACCAATTATCCGTAGTGGTGATAACGGTGTTGCGTATGAGGCAAAAATTGCATGGCGGCCATTTTATTGTGAACACATTTTATTATTTCGAATAACAAAAACGATTCCCATGGCCCTACCGAGTCATGTACATTCATTTTCAACTTGATTTTTCAAAGAGAAAATAATGTTTTACTATTGGTGACATTATTTTTCAAATACATTTCATCGAATTATTTGAGCGAAAAAACGTGCTACTGCCCCTTTAAATACCCACACGGGAATATCCTCTACGATCCAGTTTCCAATACATATCCCAGTCAAGTCAAAGATGATTGTTCTATGTTAGGCCTCCGACCCATCTACAAGTATTACAAGTTAACATATTTAGTCAGCATTATGTTTGCACACAAAACAGTGACTTTCATCTTACATAAGTTACATAATTGACTTACTCTCAGACGTCTATCAACGGAAAATCGTCTACCTTTGTTTACTGATCAATCTAACCGTCCCTTTAAGCTGCTGTAATTCTGTTGATAGTCTAAGCGTGTGTGTGTGTAATATGCTACAGAACACAGTTACTCAACACTCATAGCATTATTTACATCGGACTCCATTCACGGATGCCAAACCTTGGAAGTTTGATTATAAAGCAATTATGTCAATAAATAAGTTTCTTTAGATTGGCGACTTGTAAAGCCCGGACGTTGAACATTAAGTTCAAAGAGAACATCTTGAAGACGAAGCTGTATTGACAAGACGTTGGTCACGAGTATAATCGAGATTGAATTTTGTCTGGGGTATTGACAAGACGTTGGTCACGAGTATAATCGAGATTGAATTTTGTCTGGGGGTTGGTTCCCCCTTTGTACCAAGTATCAAACGGATCCTATGGTGACAAGGTACCAAGGACAAGTCCCTGTTAAGAGGTCGACTCGATCTATAATGGTGATTGTCTCCCCTTTTAACAAACTCTCCAGATTTTTCATGAACAATGGAACGACATGCGCTCTGTGATTTGTGACCGATTCGAATGAGGGAAGGAGATCAACTCTGTGTTGATCCGAATAAAAACCCGACTTCAAAGTAATCAATCTTGTAGTTTGTTATTCTCCAGATCTCGTTGGTTTTGACGTCTGACAACAATAACTGGCATCCGAGAGGCCATATTTCAAACTTTTCTAAGATTCCACATCGGATTTAATTGGTTGATTTTCCTCTCGTGGTTTCTCGCGTTTTCTCTCGAGGAGGCGAGACCGGCGCCTACTGCATCAAGGGTCACTGCTAGGACCATAGACTAAAAACATTGCTTTGAGCCATAGATTGAAAATATGTTGTCACAGACCATTTTGCACGGAAACGATCTGACAGGAGTAATATTCTATCTTATAAAACACGGTTCTCATTTCTTTTTGCCGAATCATGGTTATCCTCCAAGTGAGAAAACGTTAAGAAATTTTTGTTTTCTATAATTATTTAAATGGAATTGGGAAGTTTGAATAAAAAGTAAAACTTGAAATATGGATTAAAATCAACACTGATAATTTTGAAAAATGAAATTGATTTGGAAAATGGGACAGTTGCGAGATTTCATTTCCCTTAAACACGATTCTTGGACAGACCAGTGATGTGGAAATGTTGCAATGAATCAAATCCGAGTTAGGAAATTACATTAGTCCTCCCACGTGTTTGATACAAGTTCATAAAGTAAATACATGTAGAAACTTGCTGACTTCGTACTGCACAGCTAATGTTTAATTGGTTTATTTTCCTTTCATTTAATATAATGAGTTTCGGGTTTTTAAATATAATTTAAGATAGGTATGCACATAATTGCAGATGTATATTTGCTACTTAAAGGAGCAGTAGCACGTTTTTTTCAAATTTTATTTTTTCAAATTTCCCATTTATAATGATAGTTTATATCATTCATATTTACTTTAGAGGGTAAAACATCTTATTACACAAACCAATTATCCGTAGTGGTAATAACGATGTTGTGTATAAAACAAAAATTGCATGGAGGCCATTTTATTGTGAACACAATTTATTATTTCTAATGACAAAAAAACGGAACCATTTACACTCATTTTTAAAGTTGATTTTCAGAAGAAAGAAGGGTGGTTTACTATTAGTGACATTATTTTCCAAATACATTTCATCAATATATTTCAGCAAAAAAACGTGCTACTGCCCCTTTAATACTTCATACCAATAAGTTGTTTTCCTTACGTTGCGGGGTGGGATAGAGCAGTGGTTAGCACGTTCGACTTCGGATCAAGAGGTCCGGGTTCGAAGAATTTAAAAAAACCATGTAGAAATATTCTTTGACTGCTGACTAAACACCTGTACTTTTCAGTTTTAGATCATGACATCGAAAACTTGAGATATTTGCAATTGAAAATCATAATATGATAAAATCAACTGAGGTGAGTACTTTCTTTTGCATGGCAGTTTATATTTCTCTACTTATAAAAAACTGCTTTTACTATTTTTGGGTGCTACCGTTTGGTTAAAGCATGTTATTGCGCTTGTGAGTTACATATATTCAGTGGTATATTTACATTTGAAACATGTTTGTGATATTTTTCAATGCTAGAAGCGTCGAGGTAATTGATTAAAAAATTCTATACATTACTTAAATTATTTTTTTGCAGAAAAGAGCGAAACAGGTTTCTTCTAACAAACAGCTCACACTTCGTATTATGAATTTTCTATCTACGTATTTATAAAGCACCTTATTCATAGGTTTTATTTAATAATATTTAATAATTTAATTTAATTTAATAATTTAATGTCACCCTTGGTAATATGGTTTGAAATATTTCAAAGATGAACACGTTCTCAGGCAGAACATTCCAGAGAGTAGTGTCGGGTTCTTAAAAAGAAAATATCCTTCTTCCTTCCTTCTCACACCTTATATGCACTATGTCGAGGAAATCTCCATTGGTCTACAGTGTCTCTTTCGGTCTGAGTACCCCTTTAACAGCTTGTATCATTGGCAGCTGTATTCACTAAACGTTACGCTGATTGTGAAAAAGGAGTTTCACTCACCTCTCCTCGGTTGATGACTGTAAGCATGCTATCACGACATTTGTTAATAGTGGAACCATTTATAAACACACTCTGGATTATGCCAGGAACGAGTGGCTATAGAAGCCTTGAGATTATTTTAAAGCCGGCACGGTCTCTTGACAATAACTAACGTATATATCCATCTCAACTGAGAACCGTTGTCTTATATATTAGATACAACACATCTATATTTCCAAAGTAGTGTACATGTAGTTGTTGATGGTATAACAGAGTGGGACAATCGTTGTAACATACGAACGAAATTAGTATTTTTTCGATCTACCGGTAATACCAGAAAGTTTTAGATTTTAGATTTTAGATTTTCAGCAAACTCATTAGATATTATCTTTTTTTAAGAAAGTACTTTAACTTTATATGTAGTCATCACCACAATCATCATTATCATCATCACCACCACGATCATCATCCAACAAAATCACTGACCACGATCATCCACCACGATCATCATCATCCTTATCGTCATCACCACGATCATCATCATCATCATCATCATCATCATCATCATCATCATCATCATCAACATCAAAGAAAACATTCAAAGATGTCTCTCCATTACCTGTGTCTCATACCACATATATACTCGAAGATCGTTTATATTTAAGGAGTAGCTTGAAGGAATTATTAGGACAAAACGTTGATATTAAGGAGTAGCTTGAATTAATTATAAGGACAACACGTTGATATTTAAGTAACTTGAATTAATTATAAGGACAAAACATTGATATTAAGGAGTAGCTTGAATGAATTATAAGGACAACACGTTGATATTTAAGTAACTTGAATTAATTATAAGGACAAAACATTGATATTAAGGAGTAGCTTGAATGAATTATAAGGACAACACGTTGATATTTAAGTAACTTGAATTAATTATAAGGACAAAACATTGATATTAAGGAGTAACTTGAATGAAGTATAAGGACAAAACATTGATATTTAAGCAGTAGCTCGAAGGTCAAATTGTTGATATTGAAGATGAAATACACCCATGTCAAAAGAATCCTTGACTTTTGAACAAATCCTCTAAACGAGATTTCCATAGAATGGGAGAACCAGGATATCAAATGAATGGACATTATCACAATGCATCTCTCCCAAGAGGGGAAGACATAATTCTGAACTTCACACATGTAACTCTTATATCACGCAGGCTCTACTGCTTCTGATACGGACAACTCCTTCCTAATTCCATTGCCTAATAAAACAAACCTGATATTATTTACTTGCATGATTTATTTCGTTTTTAATAATGTTATGACAAGCGCTTTCTGAATCTCTATGTAGCAGAGGGCAATGACCGTCCGGTGATGTTTAACAGTTTACTTCTCTGTTAAAGTGCAAAATCGATTCCTAGCTTGTAGGTTGCCTGGAAGCATATAATACTAGGGGTGTAACAATACATCGAACTATCAATGCATCGCAAACGTTGGCTTGGCTATAGTACTATATCGATAGTATATGCAAAAACACTATCGCTATCGCAATAGTAAGGTTTACTATCGATACCAACGAAATGATTAAATTTCTATTAATTATGAATGATTTACACAAGCCTCACTGCATTCAATTCAAGATTTTAGAATGTCAAAAGGGAAAAACTAGAGATAGGAAATAGCAAAACGACAAAAAGTCTTTTTATTTATGATTTCTTTACTGATTTTGGTTCCATAGTCCTTACATCAATTAAACATTTCTACTAAAACCTATAAGAAATCTAGCTGATTATTGCGTATTTGTACAAAAAACCCTATCGCAAAAGTTACTGCAATAGTGAGTTACAATAGTCTATCGCTATCGCAATAGTAAGTGGCAATAGACTATCGCTATCGCAATAGTCTCTTTGGGTCAATAGTCACCCCTATTAAATACCCTTAGTGGACAAGTTATTATTGGTCTGGTTCTACACTTGACTGTACGTATGACAGTTTAGTTATGAAGTTTTCAAATCAGCAGATTCGTAATTTCATATTTCACTTAATTATATTGTTGACAGTTTACTTTAATCATTTTGATAGTATTTTTTGTAAAATATGTAGAAATAAATATACTCACAGACAGACAGTGATTTTATTTGAAGTCAACAGTGCATTGATATTCATAGTAAGATACACTGAACGCCAAAAGAAATGTTACCTCTTTGAATTTGAATATCATAAAAAGTTGTTCAGAGGACAATTGACCCGACCCATGAAGAACTGGCGATAACTTATTTACCATTAAGGTTACAGGTCTGCTATTTTAGCACAAAACACAAAACTGACGGAGTTTTACAACACAACAAAGCAAATTTCTCTGAACACGTAATCCGGAGCGCCTTGACTGTACGTGAAGACATTATTTTTTAACAATACACATATAAACATATTCATTCATTCATGATTTAATTCATAAAGAAGGAAAAAACATCACGCCTTGGTACATCTTCACAGCACTTCCTGATATATTCATGAACCATTTCAATACTTATTCACCAGAAGTACAGATTCTAAAAGATGCTACAAGCAGGGGTTAACCGTTTCCCACAGAGGTTACTCAATTCAGTTTTTTAAATGTGCACATGTGCTCATATCAATGATATTAACTCGGTTATGTTCAACCATATGGGTAATAAACTAAAATTGTGTCCTCAGCCCGTAACTATAGATTGTGTAGCACCAGTGGTACGCTTACGAATACGTCTGCGTTGTAAGTAAGACCTGTTATTTACTAAATGTATACGTTACTTACTTAAATCAGGTGATGATAGTGCTCCGTGATGTGCACCAGGTGAGAATTGTAATCAAAGTAGTTTTGTAGTCACAGTTTAATGGGGCACACCTGAGACCAAGGTATGTTCTATTCGTGACGAGCTGGGCCTCCTTCCTCAAAGCACAAAGGCGATCGTAAGTTTAAGGTAATGTTTAAAGAATACGGTTTAAGGTTAACCTTAGCATAGGTTGCTTTGTAAAGCGTCTCTTGATCTTGAAGTGCATCTCAAACAAAATTACATGAATTGCAAATTCTACGTAAGTTTCAGTTTAATTCATGAGATTCGGGTACGAAACGAACATTCACAAATCACCAATGTGCTTGTAGGGTTTCGTTAAAGAGAGGGTTCTATCGAAGTATTTTTTGTTGAAACGAAATTTTGAAGGACATTCTTGTTGACAAAAATATGTTATTAATACATGATCATCGCCCAATCCAGTTACACTATATGACTGTAAAATTTTGATGACTTAATATTTGACAATTTGATAAAAACTACCACATATTTATTAAAAAAAGAAACGATGTCAAATGAAGCAATTCATTCCACGAGTGTGGAAAGCTTTGCTACGGTACAAGAATACATTGCTGATCATCCTTAAGATGTTATTTCATGGATGTTCTATCAATACATATATTTTATTATTAAAAGTTTAAAATAATTAAAATATATAATTTAATGTACAAAAAAAGATGGCGGTTGCTCCGATGGAACCCTCTCTTTAAATTCACATTAGTTGTTACATGCAATGGGATTCGTCGTCAAACTCATAAATGATTATAGTTGCTTCATAATGTTAAATACATGAATCATAATTCTGAAGTTATACAATGCAAACCGGACAACTTGATTCATTATTGTGTTATTCGGTTTAATGGCCTTATAAAAGTAACTATATACGTCCTCAGAAACGTAATATTTCATGATGAAAAAAAATTACTTTCAGAAACCACGCCTTTCCTCTGGGGTATGTGATATTTAGAGTTTGTGTTACGTTGATTGTAAATATGTCGATGGCCAGAACGTGTTGGCGGAAAATTGCAAAACAATCGTTATACTTTCCCAGAGAAAAAATTACATGGTCATAATTCATGACGTTTTTGGTCAAGCCATGACAATAAATTCAAACTGAACGCTTTGAGAGTGCCATCTTGTCGATATCGGACGTGAACATATTTTTTATTCTTTCCTCATCGAACCAGAGGTGGAATTATATATTTAGATATTCTGATTTTAAAAACTTCGTTTGGTTACTCAATGATCCAAAATGGAGATAAAGGTATTCTGGGCGTTATCAATATTATCAAGCAAATTTACCGGCATGCTGCTGATATGCTTAAAGGAATATTCCAGCGTAATTTCAAATTTTTTCCCATAAAAGATTGAGTTCTCAGGTACTTTCTCACAAAATATGTTTGTATTTGGTCAATGGGTTGAATAATTACATCAAATATAAACCGTCACTTTGGCTCGACGTGGGCGCCGCCATCTTTCTTGAAAATCTGCGGTAAAGGACACACCAACGATTGTAAACTCCGTACATCATTGTGCGGTAGAGTGTGTACAATAAACTAGACTCACTGTCTGTTTGCGCTGCGCACTTGTCATCGTGTGATGTGAATAAGACTGATTAAAACCCCGTAGTGACAATACAATACAGGGAAATTCGATCATGGCGCTGAATACATCATATTTTATATTCCATCAGTTATTCAAGGCTGTTTATTTGAATGAAACATTCACATAACACGTAAGTCTTGTTCGCGCATGCGCATTGTTAAGTCAAGCACCATGACTAAGAAAATTAGCCAGTTACAAATCAAATAATATTTCCAGATATCGTAATGGATATTAAATTGGTAATGGATTAGTAAATTTATCAACCAGGCCTACTTGAGGTGCAATGAAATGTTTGTCAACGCCGAGAAAGACATTTTGACACTCGTTTTATTTGCATTCGTTGACTTGCAGTTAGTGATTTTAAATACCTGAGGCAGTTTTCAAATGGTTAATATATAATTATTTGTGGCTCATTCAGCAATTTATTTTTAGACAGAACACCGTTTTGACTATTTATCAAATAATAAACCTTTCCTAAGTAGAATAAAATAATGATAAAAGTTTTAGTTGAGTAATTAATTCCAAATACACAATTCCACACTAACATATGTGTATTTAATTTGTAACTTGTAACTATCAATTCTTATTTTACTTCAAGATTTTCAAAAAGCGTTGTAATATAGTCATATTGTTTAAATTACAATTATAATTTAAAAAACGTAATCACATAATTTTCAATCACAAATAATGTCGATTGTAGATGACTTCGTAGGAGGATCCGGTTCGTATGAGAATTTTTCGGTGAATTCGAAGGAGAATTTTTTGTTTTTAAAATGCTGGATGATCGGCAATGTTTATTTTGATTATATATTTAATTTGTTGTTTTAATGAATAAAGTAATCTGGTAAGTATGAAATGTATTCATTGTAACATTAACATTAACAAATGTCGCTGAAGATGAGAAGACTAATTTATTTTTATCAGTGAACTAAGAATAAGATTACGTGACCGTAAGAAATTAACAATTAGCCTATCAATCAGTGTTGTTCTCAGATTAATGTCATATAAACTGACAAGATCGTAATTAGGTAACTTCATTATAATAATCCTCCTACGAATTCACCGAAATATCCTCTGGAACTTGAATGGACTGCTTAATACTTTCATCTTGTCAAAAGCTGAATGATGAATTAATCCCTAAAATATATATTTTGTCGTTAAAATGAAATACCTGGATATTTCTGCAGACGAATGTATATTTCTAAAATTTCACTTGCACATAATACAATTGTCTATGCGGAAACCAGTGATTTCGTAGGAGAGACCTATCGTGGTTTCGTTGGAGTGTCATAATATGTGTGTTAATTAAGTAATTAGTACCTTAACACTATTAACGCTAAGCAATTGAATAAGTTCAAATACTGATAGATATTTATAATAATATGGTCTAATATACTTTATTCTATAAATATGATATAAAGGACATTTAAGTATGAAATGAAATTCATCTTCGATATCGTCTTTACACATTTGGCATTTACGACTTGCATAATCTAAATTTTGGTATCTGCCGGTCCGTACCGCTAATTATAAGTTATGGGAGCTAAGTCTAACTCAGGGGTGTGGTGAGATGTGTTTAATGTCCATTACTTTGTCGGCTTCTTACCAATTTTATCTTCACCGGCATCTGGTAATCTTCCAATCGTTGCTCATATGCGTTAAACTGTTAACACACGACATCATACTTACCCGATTTTTTTTTATTGATACAAACACAAAATGGGTAAACACTGCCGATCATTTGGCATACTCTGTTCGAAACTCTCCTAGGAAATCACCGAAATTTACCAGAACTCACAGTAATGTTTACATATTCTGCAGATGCTAATTACAAATGTTATAACTAATATGATTTCCTAATATCGATATTTAATATTATATCCTAAATATTGTTAACAAGATATTTCATGCTTCACTGATTCATTTCAATAAGCCAATTCATTAGAATTTGACTAAACTTATTATCTTCATGAAAATCCATAACAATAAGAAAATTATCATAATTTATATCAGTTCAAATTGTCTAATGCCGAAATTATAAATCTTAAAACAATCATAGATCTACATCACTACAACCACTACCATAATTCGTAATCAAATTGGTGTCGTACGAACAGTGATATAAATTTTAATGGAATACAATAAAATCATAATAACTAAGTTTCAGATCAATGAAACGTATTAAACGATCAGAATAAAATACACAAAGAAAGAAAGCCAATTTCTGGTCGAATCAAATATATCTTATTACGTACATACGAATAAAGTTTTGATTACGAACTTGTCACAATACACCGAGGCTTCGCTCAGTTTAGGATTCGCTCTGACTTGCAAACGAAATATCGTTATGAAAATCAATGTTATTACTACTAATAAAGTTAATTTCCGTAAAATATGTGTTATTTTACTATTGAATTTATATCAACAAGGGTATTTCAGAAGTAATCTAAATTTAAACACTTATGAAATGGTCTAGATTTTTTTTCAAAATTATCAAAATGTTCAAACCTCGCGTCGCCCGAACTTGAACAGCTGACAACAATTGCAAATCTTAATTGTCCAAGCATATATTCCCGATTTTGTGCAGCAATCTACTGTTAAAAATCTTATATTTATTTGATCTAGGGATCGTAAATTATGACTTTTGGGAAGCAGGGGCGATCATACCCCGGTCCTTACGGTTTTAAAAAAAACATGCATGACCGGCCCGCACCTCTCGCCATTGAAAACAGCGGCGTCTCCTATTTTCGTGGTGTGTCTTTCATAGCGTAATCTCGTCGTTTCACGCTCTCGTTCTGGCAACATGGCGGCGCCCTGTGAGTCTGATAATTGCGTTTTTTTCAATGTTTGAATTTTTATTACAGATGATGCAAAGTACCTAAAAATTATTGGATAGGATGTATCGCTAGCCCAACAAACATTCTTTTGTTAGCTTTATTTTCATTTTGCGATGGAATATTCCTTTAACTGGTTATAAATCAGTATGCTTATGAGATTTTCTTGAAAATATTTTCAATAGAGTTTCAGATTTCCCTAACTAATAAACCTACGAATTTATACTGACAAATTCATCGCAAGTGAACATGTATAGTAATGTTTTCCCATTGATCTAAATTTTGTCATACATACTAAAACTGTCCAACTCTTAATTCGACATACATACTCATCATAATTTTGACATGGGTACTAAAAGGTCCCCCTCACTACATTTGTTCATGCATACTCAATCGTCCCCACTCATCATAATTTTGCCATGCATACAACAAGGTCCCACGGACATTTTTTAATGCTTACTGGACTTTTCCCTTTCACTTCCATTGTGTAAGAAAGTGTTCCCATACATTATCGACTACCATATGGATGGAATAACATTGTGTATACATAATACTTATTTAATTTCAACAGCCTGAACGAAAGTCAAAGACAGTTCTACATCTTACTTGAAATAACAATACACGTTAAATGGAAAACAAACATTACGATGTAAGAAAATTAAGATTAAAGAATGAGAATATAAAGAGAGATTATGAATATCCCAATAATATATATATATAGAGGGAGAGAGAGAGAGAGAGAGAGAGAGAGAGAGAGAGAGAGAGAGAGAGAGAGAGAGAGAGAGAGAGAGAGAGAGAGAGAGAGAGAGAGAGAGAGAGAGAGAGAGAGAGAGAGAGAGAGAGAGAGAGAGAGAGATTAGGATTGATAAAGGCAATAATTAGAATATTTACTTTAATGGTTACGTTGATAAATAATATCAAACCAGAACAAAACATCAGAACATTTAAACATATAGGGAAATTTAAAGCTAATATCTGTCAGCACTGGTTTAACGTTACAAATATAAAGCGAGTTTAATAGCAGTGAAATAAAGCCCCTGTTGTAATGTTGAGATGTTAGTGGTATTTCAGGAGATTTTCAGCAGTAAACTTGCTTGTTTCCTAATTATCTGGATCGTCTTTCCCGTTTGTTTCAATAATGTTGTCTGAAATGTTTATGGTTTTGAAAGACAATACCTTTACCGTTAGCATTCACAATTGGGGGAATTGTGTATCGTATCCGTTTAGCAACCGAAAGTTCAATATAATTTCATCAGAAGAATAAACGAGACCATATTTTCAATGTTGATAAATCATAATTTAATTCTTCATAATAAGGAAGAGGTATTAAAGAAAGATAACGTTTGAAAGAAAATACTTATTTTGGAAAATGATAAATCAGAGTTAATACAAATTAGATATGACAGAAATTCTGCGAAAATAATTTCTTCAACTGTAAAGACACAGAAAAAAATGGAAAATTATAGTGTACATCTGCAAGTCTTTCTTCATCGCTGTGGTTTTCACCATACATGACTGTACATCACCAGTCACGAAACAGCTTCATTATCATCAACGATTTCCTTGGCAGTAAATAAAATAACCACATTCACCCATGACCATCCTTAATGTAACTATCATTAACCATATTTCTGAGGGAATATTAAACATAAAAATATATAAAATAAAACGTAAGCATGTTGTAAACATTATATATAATTAGACGGTCCGATAAACATTTCTTAAAAATTAGTTTTTGACCAAAATTTTTGGAGTTTGGAGATTTGCAAAGTCAAAAGTAACAACATTTGCATAGATTATTAGGTCAAAGATGCTGACATTTTTCAAAAGATACAACTGAAATATCAAGTCAATGTATTCGGTAAAATATAATGAGTTATGACAAAAAAGTGTTAGAGATACACTGCGCCAGAAATAGAACGGACATAGACATAGACATAGACATAGACGGACAGATTGACACCCGCTACTTTATAAACGGGGTTTAAAACATTTAAAACAGAAGTTGCTTGAACTGCTTACTCGTTAATAGCTTGGATAGTGGATACTTTTACTTTATTGTACGTACTTTTAAACAAATAAACAATCCAACTCAGAAACAAAACAAGTAATTTACACGATGACAGCAAAGTAGTTAAACTGGGAGAATTACAGCATAAAGTACGGCTATGACATGATTACTATTGATGTAATTTGCAGACAATCTGATCCAATAACCCACAGTCGTATTTACTGATGTGATCTGGTAAGTAACGATAAGTAAACACGGGGGATTGTCACATGATTAAGTATGTGACTTGTAGGCAATCTTCCATCTACCGGCCTCATACTAGTACGTCCCCCACGACAGTGATAGATATAGAGGAAAATAGGATTTGCCCAGTTCATCTAAATCTGCAGTATCTCTAACGTGGTATTTGTTGCCCGTCTGGTCACCCGCTGACCCTTCGCTGTGGTCAGTTGATAGCATTCCGGACCCCTGACCCTCACACGTTGACAGACTGGGAATGAGGGGGAGTGGGATTAGTCTACAATTACAGATCACATTTAAAGACACTATTCGAGCCCCCTTTTACCGTACCAGCTTCCGAAGGTTCTATCGGGTATTTTTTTGTGGAACGAAATTCGAGAGGACATTCCTGTTACATAAATGGTATTAGTACATGCTAATTGCACAATCCATGTGAAACATGTTACTGAGCGTGATTTTTTTTATGTCTTTATATTTGAAATTTTGATAAAGGGAACGCACATTCTTTCAAAAATAAAAACAATAAGAAGCTGACCATTCATCGGCGCTACGAGTGCGTCGATGTGGATTAGTTTAATGATATAGTGTGTGTTACTTTGTGAATATTCCATCAACGCATATGTTTTTATTGTTTTGAAATAAAATAAAATTAGTGAAAACACAGCATTTTACATTTGACATTTTGCAAAAAAGCAAGATGGCGGATAATCAGCCTTCGTCAGAACTGCCTCTTTCAGATTAAGCAGCAAATAGTCTGCAGTCAGAAGAATTAGTAGGCAAATGAATATAACATATAAGGATCAGAAACATAAACCAGATTTGTATATAAAAAGCAAGACTTTTGAAGTATGCTCAAAGTGCTAACCATATTAACACTAATGTAAGGAGAAATATATACATATATACATATGTCATACGATTCTATCTCATTGTCTGATCCCTGGATAGTCCACCTAAGAACCTACTACATGTATGTATTGATGGATAAATGATATGAGTTTTGAATAAAGACTCAATATGACACCAACATTATCATAATCCACGTCTTAATAGGATGAAGGGAATCACCTCAAACGATAATACTAGCCCCCGGTCACC
Source organism: Gibbula magus (assembly GCA_936450465.1). Lineage (NCBI taxonomy): Eukaryota > Metazoa > Mollusca > Gastropoda > Trochida > Trochidae > Gibbula > Gibbula magus. Next base: position 40,694,959 of record OW388289.1, read on the forward strand.
CGTTCGGTCAAAACAGCGTCCATCGTTGTTGACCTTTACCCGTTATTGTGGACAGGACAACATGCCTCCCCCTATCCCTCCCCCTCCCTCCACGGCAATACACGTACATTATACACGTGAAATCATATGCACATCTCACGTATCAAACATTGTTCTAACACTATTGAGTGACAACCAAATGCTCTAGATAATTGCTTGCGTGATTTCATAAGAATGAAAATAGATCTTCTAACCTATATATTTCTGATGAAATAGGGCCATCAAACTGATATGAAGTTATTGTAATAAACTCCAAAGAAGGAGAGATTAAAACCACGCATTTGATATATCTACATAGACGTAGAATCCGTTCGATAGTTTGGCGAGTGTTCCAGCCCTTGACCGCAACGTTACAATACAAGAGAAGGTTTTCGTATCAACCTTTCTCCCTTTAGCTCACTGTCATGTTCTCTCTGTAATAATTTTTGGATTCTATCACGTCCTGTGTTCTAACAAATAAAGAATAATCAAAAGGGAGATAACAGCAGATAAGGACGCGACCAACGATGATATCATGCATTTCACCCATAGACTTGATATAACAATTGATAACAATGCAAGGCTTTGTCAACCACAGATAATATATTGATCTCAATATTATAGATAACAGATCGTGGAAGGGAACCTTTGATACCATCTGCGGAGGAGGTTATCCTGTTATCATCTATCAACGATACAATCAGAAACTGGTCAGGGTGTCCAATACAACTCCGACAACTTATCTTCTTTAAATTACATCAAAATAACCTCGGTTTTCACTTCTTATAAGGAAGTTACTTAATTGTGATTATGATTTAAGGAGAAACTAATCCGGGCTTTCATTAACAACAAAAACTTACTTCTCTTCTTAAAAATTACAGTAAGGTTAGTAACCAAGTTAGTGAAAACCGTATTCATTTCTTAAAAGAACTCCCTCACTTTAAAATGGGGTTATAATTAAAACAAAACTAATTGTGGTTGCAATCAGAACCTGATCTGAGCGTCCAATAACAACATTAACAACTTCGACTTATCTTCTTAAACATTACAGAAAGGTTACCCAAGTGAATGTTACCTTATTCATTTCTAAAAAGAAATCCCCTACTTTAAAATGTGGTTATAACTTTAGGAGAAACTAATCGTGATTCTAATCATAAACTGATCCGGGCGCCAAACAACTCCAACTTTAACTTATTTACATCAAAATAACATTGGTGAGTGATAACCTTATTCACTGTGATTACCTTTGTGAAAGATAACCCCCCCCCCCCCCCCCCCCCCCCCCCCCCCCCCAAATCCAATACTTATCATATAACTGTTCTGTATCAGTAACCTTGGAAACGAATGTAGTTATGAACACTTAAAATGTTATTTTTGTGCTCGGGTCCGAACCTATATTTTGTTAAATGATGCTACATGTCGCCATTAATTCTGTTCCCACACAATATTCCCTCGTCGTTTCTGTCCCCTAAAACATCAACTATTCTGAATGTCACAAAATATCGATGACGGTACACTTTGCAAAATAATATGTTACGGAACTCTAAAACCTAGTATTACGAAACGTACTGATAAAGTATTACAGTTAACATTTATCAACATATCACAGCTTCCGGTTCAACAGGAAGTACACTGTCGATGTAAAGAGGTCGACATTAACACATCTATCTCTGTTAATGGTATATATTTTGTTCAGCCACATATAGTACACGGTTTCTTTACAAACATCATGTTTACTTGTCCGCTGCCAACTGTTTGTATCTAATATATAGATTTTACATTATTACATGATAACCAACATGAAAATATGATATTTATAATTCAAGGTTAAGCTGATGTGACGTCAGCCTTACCGTAAACTTTAATGGTCTCCTAAATTATGTTTTGTATTTTGTATACTCATACAACAAAGATAAAGACCACCCCAATTGTCAGTATTGATATATTTCAGAATTGAAATCATGATCTATGATATCAATAGAGGATACTAAACGACCTAAATACCATTTTGATTAAACGTCTTAAAGAGCAAAAGCGAGTTTGATATCAAATCATTTACGAGTTGAGTATTCTGTTTATTACTTGTTCGAATTAACCAAACGAAATTGCCGACAGTGTGCTAAACCTAAAATTTCCGCCAGTCACGTAGCATTGTGATGGCGGCAAGACCATTGTGAAGTCACAACTGCACACTATTTTGACGTCATACTTGGAGCGGTATTACAATTGTTTAATATCATATAAATATTGCACAGCGGTATCTTCCAGGGGCGAGTAATAAACATTTATATTGAATACAGAGAATATTGAGTAAAAAATAAGGTGTTTGAGCTTTAAATAATCCCCTCTCTCTATCTCCACTCCAACCCCTCTCCCAATCTGTCCCTCTTCCCCAAACCCCACTCTCTCTCTCACTGTTTATCTCTCAAATATTTATGCTTAAATTGGGTGCACTAGACCAGACTTCAGTGAATGTCTGAAATTAAAATTTAAATTGTTCAATTCCGACGTGATTAGTCTGATAAGTACGAGGCTGAAATTGCTATTCTCGTTTTAATCTCGTCCCTGTCGAGATGTGTAACGAGTTGATCTAAAACTGTTTCCGTCGCCCCAATACGCGCAATGGTGGACAGGAAATTGACCCTGATATACCATCGTTACAACCCGTAGACAGAGCACAGTTAATGGTTTTCTACAGAGCTGTATTTGTTAATGAACCTGTGGTGATCTTTAAATATACCGGTTTGAAAAAGAATTTCAACTTTGTTTATAATTCAAAGTATTTCGAGACCATGCAACGCGGGGGAGAATTAAATATAAAATCTTAAGGATATAAACAGATTCCTTGGCAGTTAACATGTTGGTTTAGCTTTTGTTTAAACATACTAGAGGACAGACTAAATATAAACTAAGTACAAAAGAAAGTTGGTTTCATCATATGTTTCATTTTCAATCATAAATATCTTATGTTTTCGAAGTCGTACGACAAAACTGAAAAGTGCAGGCGTTTAGTCATCAGCCAAGGAATAATTCTTTGTGGTTTTCATTTTTTTAAAATTTTAAATTAATAAATTCTTCTAAAATTAATTTGGGTAAAACACAACTGTTCATCGACATATGAGACATCTGCTAAGTGAAATTCAAAATGTGCCTCATTCTGCACACATTTACAACATTAAAAACATGGTAGGGGTCATGTTGGTGTAAAAATGAGTTTATACCCCGTGGTCCTTTCAGTGACTCTAACTCTGCATGTTTGAAAAATAAACGAGTATGATTTTTTGCCGAAACAGTCAAAATTGAACATTAAATAATATCCCGGTTCTATCATATCAATTTGTTTTGTTATTTTTACTGTATGAGTGAAACAATAGGGTGTAAAGTTTCTTTTGTACCTCAGTGTATTTATAGTAAGGAAGCAGGAGCAAAAGATGGAAATGTTGGGATAAGTGGCCGGGTCATTTGTCAATTTCAAAAATAGAGCCATGGCCTCTGTAGCTCATCAGGATATAAAAAGTGGGGTATGTTATGGAGTGGACTTTATAGCAATGGTCAGATAATGGAATGTAGTAATAAGAATCTAGGTAGTGAAACGATTAAAGCAGTTTAAAAATATTTTGTTACCATAACTTTGCCAATCTGCTATATATATGTGTGTTGAAAGAGCAACACAAAGCTTGGAAATAAATTGCTGGTATCAAACATATAATAATGTGGTGGAGAGATCATACTATTTTTTAAGATCGTACACACATTATATAATAATGAATATACCGGGTACAATTATTTGCATACAATTCACCACTGCAAGCTATTGCATTAATTGCCTGGGGCTGTAGAAGAAAATGAAAAAAAACATTTTTAGGTCATGACCCCTGCTAATTATTATCAAAATTGGTTACACATAAATCAACATTCGTTATGAATATCATACACCTTTGCATTATATTGTTTTAATTCTTAATTGCATTATGGCAATACCAACATTTATTACATAATGAATAGGAGCCTCAGTTTTTGAAAATCCCATTTCTCATAGGCTCCATTTCAATACTTAATAAATTGGTGAATTTTTTTAGTAAATTCTTTTTCACCATTTCTTATAGGTTCCTTTTCAATATTTGATAAAATGGTGATATTCTATGAATAAATTCTTTTTTAGAGTCAGTGGAAGACTAAAGCAGTCTCACGCACAGTCTATGATAACACAGTGCTGCACAGTAGTTTGAAGTAACCTGAAACCTCTGTGTAACTATCAGTTTTCATCCTTCTGCCAGGAAGAGGTCAACACAATGCAATTACATAACATGCAGACACTGGACTCACAGCCAGTAAAATTTATATGTTAGATGCAGTTTTTCCTACAATTAATTATTTTTCTGTACTGGAGAAGATGATGAAAATAAGTGTGATGTCACAATCTCATATAGCTACTTCTTTTATAGTCCTATGTTATCACCAGTCATCACTAGTCATATTCAGTTCACATGTCTCATGTAAAATGAAATTTTTTAATTCCTCTTCAAGTTATTCCTTCAAAGGGTATTCAATAGTTCTCATTTCAAATAGATTCACATTAAACATGTCCATGATGTAGACATCTATCTCATTTCTTGTTCCTATTGAATAAAATTAACTGCAAAGTTAATAGAAAACTAAATCAGTTATAAAGTATAAGATATGATATAAATAAGGTACAGTCAGGCATCGATATTCCGAACGCTTCCGTTTTTCATCAAAAACGTTCGGATAGTGAAATGTCCGGACTACTGAGTAGTGAGGACTACTTAAAAGATTAGTTTGGTTACATCTTCCTACCGTTCGGAAACTGCGAGATTCGGATTATCGGTGGCCGGATTATCGCGGCTTGACTGTATACCAAATTGACTCGTACTGGAAATTCTCATTAATTAATTAATTAATTCTCCAAATAATTACACAATATCATGAGATATTAAAAAACTCCATTATTTACTCTTAAATTACAAAGAACATAATATTAGATTTAATAAAAGATTCTGTATTAAGTCTTTAGAATACTTTTAGACTTGTGTACCTTTATCAGCAAATTCACTTGCAAAATACAAATAATTACTCATATGTGAAATGTGAGACAAAGATAAAATATGACTTATAATTTTTGTTAGACCTCCAATTCTAAGTTTTTAATTCTAAATATCTCTTTTTCATCAGACATATTATATTCTCAAAGCACATGTGAGAACTCTCACATCAGAAAGATGAAATGCGTTTAACTCAGCTGTTTTCTTTAAAATTACCTCCCTTACCTACTTACTGATTGAAGTGCACATATAATCTCAGAAAGATGCTGTAAACTGAAATAGGCTTTTAGGTTATGATCCCTGTGACCCATATTTGGGGTCACAGACTCACCAAATTTACAATTTAGAATCCCTTACAGCCAAGGAGTCTGTACATAAAATTTCAGCTCGCTAGAGCCATTGGGACTGGAGATGAAGATGAAAATAGCATTTTAGGTCATTGCCTCTGTGACCCAATATTTGGGGTCTCACTGTCACCAAATTTACAATTTAGAATCCCCTTCAGTCAAGGAGTATGTACATACAATTTCAGCTCTCTACGTTCATTGGGACTGGAGAAGAAGATGAAAATAGTTTTTTTTTAGGTAATGACCCCTGTGAGCCACACTTGGGGTCACAGGGTCACCAAATCTACAATTTAGAATCCCTTTCAGCCAAGGAGTCTGTACATAAAATTTCAGCTCTCTGGAGTCATTGGTTCTGGAGAAGAAGATGAAAATAGCTTTTAAGGTTATGACCCCTGTGACCCACATTTGGGGTCACAGGGTCACCAAATTTACAATTTAGTATCCCCTTCAGCCAAGGAGTCTGTACATTAAATTTCAGCTCTCTGGAGTCATTGGTTCTGGAGAAGAAGTCGAAAAAGCGAAAAGTTTACGGACGGACGGACGGACGGACGGATGGACGGACGCCATCCCATGCCATAAGCCCATCGGGCCTTTCAGGCCAGATGAGCTAAAAATGAAATTATAAGATGAATCTCATAACCAGGACAGGATCAATAGGCATCAATAACTTTAGGATCCACATGTTTAAGACTGCAACACCACATCGTGAATTCATCAATTGAAACAGTTGGTAGAGTGTCCGCTCATCACCCGGAAGGTCGGGGTTCGATCCATGGTCGTGTCATACCAAAAGACGTTAAAAGATGGGAGTTGTTGTTTCCTTGCTTTGCACTCAGCATTACAAGGACAGAACACACTTTAACTGGCGCTGTAAAGTCAATATAGCTAATGCCCGGTAGGCTGTTATTGCCGAAGCCGATTGGTATATCAACATAGGTAATATCACGTTTGATTGGGAGAGATTTGTCCACACAGCAATTTTTTAATGTTTACGTGCCAGCTCTGTCCTGGCCATTGCGTACAAATAAGAATTTCCTGACATTATTACAGATCGTTCTTGAAACCTTTTTCTTCTGACCTTTCCTAATTAAATAAGTGCACGGTCTTCGTGATAATTGCATGTTCCATCCAACAAGAATCCAATTACATCATTTGCTCCCATAAAACGTGTACAACTGATTAAAAGTAAATGGAGTATTTAGATAAACTGCATTCTCATTACAACCTGAGTCTGTGTCACGCCGACCCATAGTCTTTGTTTTTGTTTTGGAGACACACATGCACGTGTTAATGACACGTAAATTCAAGTTTTTGTTGTGAGAAGAACATGCACGTGTAAATGCCATGTACTATTTTAGTTTTTGTTTGAGACGAACATGCGCGTGGACATATCATGTAACAATTTAGTTTTGTTTGAGACGTAAATGCCATGTAACATTTTAGTTTTTGTTACAGACGAACATGCACGTGTATTTATCATGAACATTTTCAGTTTCTGTTTGAGATGTAAAAAAAATGTCATGTCATGTAACATGGCTCTTTTTAGGCGTATATGCACGTATAAATGCAATATGAAACGTGTTTGTTTGAGACTTACACGCACGGGTTTATTTGTTTGAGACGAACATGCATGTGTCAATGTCATGTAACATTTTAGTTTTTTTTATTTGAGACGTATATGCACGTGTACATGTCATGGAAAAATTTATTTTTGTTTGAGACGTACATGCACGTGTAAAAACCATTGGGAAATATATATATATATATATATATATATATATATATATATATATATATATATATATATATATATATATATACATCCTTATACATATCTCTATATATATCCTTGTATTTATCTTTCTGCGGAAGTTTATAGGCGTCGCATGAAAATAAAAAAAAAAACAGCAGTAATTATCTGAAATATATGTTATCTAACATGCAATGCAGACGAATGCAAAAATCTATTACATCGGTGAAAAACACTTACAAATCACCAAATTGGCCTTCGAACACGCAATGGTTGGCTCCTAAATGGTAAAATGTGGGATAGTTTTGTTGTTTTTTTAAACAAAAAAGGATATCAACACTGTAGATATTTTAATTTATGACCACTTCTTTTATATATACGTTCATATACGTTTTGAAATTGTCTTACATTTGAATTCGAGCCTGAAAATCTCAAAATTATTCATTAAGGATTTTGAAAGTGTAGACTGAGCAGTCACGAACGTTAATTAACATGACCAACATATTCTATGTGTGGAAAAGCGAAGACATGGGATGATTTCGTAGAAATAATGGAACTATTTTATCAATAATTACAATTTGAGTCTCTAGAGGGCATGAACATTGAATTGAGTGACATCATCTAGATTTTGAACAAAGACACTTCACGGGAAGTAAATGTCTATCTATAAATCTAATTAAAATCAGAGAATATTATACGTTCGATGTTGAGGGAAATGTGAATTGCATAACGGTAACTGTTACATAAGCAAGATTGTACGGGTGATGCGTGAAAATATGAAGGAGAAACAGAAATGTGTGAAATAAAAATGGGGTTCTTCATCGATAAACTTTCACTGCCTCACTACAAACCTATCCCTCTAAGCAAGCATCTAGAATATTATGGGACATTTAACATGATTCCAAACTTTAAATTGTAAATAGAGCTGAAAAGGCAGTTTTATATTTTAAAAATCGAACAAATCCAAAACAATGTCTCCGCATTAAATTGTATATTTATATACTTTTTAAAATTTATTTTATTTTTTATTCACCCCAACTGATATGACGTCATAGAACGTCATCCGACTGTTACAGCACTCAATACTCAAGCCAACAACAGAACTAACTAACGACAAGAAACAAAATACAATACTGTTTGACGTCGTCGTTGATGAAATTTAAAGAAACTATTTTCGAAATAATTACATTTGGATATTCAAACATGTAGCTGACTATTTCACGTATATTAATAAAGAACTACATGTATTTTAAGTAATTTTATAATTTTATAAACACCATCCAATCACACAGCCTTGAACCACTTCGTTTTTATATTTTGCAATGTCCATAGGGCATAATAAAACTCATCTTTTGTTGTAAATCAGTTAAAGGACAAGTGATAGGGTTGGGGATCATATTGCCACTCCCCCCTGGGATAATAAACAAAGGCAACACCACAAGTGTTCTGTTTCGCTTGTTTCCTTAAAGCTGCAAGCCACCTCGTGAAATCAATGTAGATTCAATACCCGGTTTTTTCTTAGCGGTGGTTTCTCTACATGGTGATAACTCGATTACCTCCCTGTAATCTCATCACGTTTGCCTCTTTCGAGACTTTGTGCGAGATTGTAGTAGAATAGTGATGAGTTCTCCCAATCAAGGACAGTTTGACTGTGGTATGGGCTTTTGATTTTGGGCAAGTTGAATAGATGTAGGTGCTCTTGATCTCTGAGCAATGGTAGAACTGTAGCTTTAAGTGGTCAATCATCAATCAAACTTCTGACTCAGTGAAATCAATTGAAAACTTTAGTGTGCACAGGACATTTACGTGATTGAATTCAGCGATCGATCTTGAATGGTTTATCTTAATGTTAATTTTGGACGATTAAAGGCATTTGATGAGAGAAAACAGACATAACTATAAGAAGATGCATTGTATCTGTAGTCGATTCATTAAAAAATATTAATTTTAATAGATCACAGAGATATAAATCTGAAAAAAAAGTCTTCCATTAGATTCATAAAGACAAGATATTAAGGACAGAACAAAAAATACATGATTTTTATTATTAAACTAATTAAAACTTATTCCTAAGGAGTATTTATTTTAAAGGGGCAGTAGCAAATTTCCCACTTACAATGATAGCGTATATATGGTTTACGTCATTTATATTTACTTTAGAGGGTAAAACATCTCATCTAAAAAACCAATTATCTGTAGAAGTAATAACGATATTGCGTATAAAGAAAGAATTGCATGGTGGCCCTTTCAATGTGAACGTATTTTATTATTTCGAAATACAAAAACGTAACACATGATTTTACCGAACCATGTATAGTCATTTTTAAACTTGGTTTTCCGACGAGAGAAGGGTGTTTCACTTTTGGAGACATTATTTTTCAAATACATTTCAATAACTTATTTGAGCAAAATAACGTGCTACTACCCATTCCAACAGAACCTTTTAAACTATTCAAGATATAAATATAATTGATACAAGTGTTTGCCACTAACATGGCAATGTCCCCCGCCGGTAACATTGAGTTAGTAAGACACATCATTTGGTCAAAATGAGCTACTTTATATATTGCATTACTGGTAAAAAGTGCCATGATGATCAGCAAATTTTAAGACTTTGAGTGCTTGGGTTCATGATATATCGTGTAAATAAGAGTTCTAAAAGTGGTTAAAGTGTCGAGGTCAAATTGAAAATAAGGTAAAGATCACCAAAATCGACTGGTGTCTGCGTCTTCCCCCAATGTAGACTGACACCAATTTGAAAACAAATGGGTCCAACCCGTCATGATATATCGCGTTAGCAAGCGTTCAAAAGTGGTCAAAGTGTCGCGGTGACCTTGAAAATGAGGTCAAGGTCACCAAAGTCGACTGGTGTCTGCGTCTTTCCCCAATCTAGGTTGACACCAAATATGAAGACTTTGGATGTATAACGCTTCATGAGATACCGCGTAAACAAGAAATGTGACGTACGGACGTACATACGGACGCCGCTGAATACATAGTTCCCCGTTCCGCGTTGCGGCGGGGGACAAAAACACGAGCTGTGATGCCTTTGCAAGCAAGAACTGTCATTCGAATTGTTGGAAATTACATATTTAAATAACAATAATTATTATCATAATTTAAAGACAAATGCCAAATTATTACTTAATTCAACTGGAACTGTAAAAGTATGTTTTCCTTCATAAATAATAGCTTTAAATAACAATAACATTTACTCATGGTTTAATGACAAATGCCAAGTTACTACTTAATTCTTCCCAAACTGTAAAATTGCATGTTTCTTCATAAAACGTAATCCCTTCTCTCTCAAGAATAATTTCCGACAAATCTCTAACATCTGATGAAGAACTTTGAATCTCATTAAATTGATACCGATTGATTGCCCAAGAAGAAGCCAGAATGTTTCGGTATTGGTTGCAACCGGGAGAATATTAGCTTTACTTCCGCCTTGAAACCGTCGATTCTGTGTAAAACTGCTTTTTTGTGCAATGCGACCAATTCACAATTCCTCGGTTTCTCCCAAAACTCGTATTTCCCATTTTGCAAACAATAACTTCAGATTTGGATTGTAAGATTTGTTTTTCCTGTATTGAATGCCTTGTGATTTACATATATCGCATTACGAAAGATTACTCAACAGGGCATTGGAACTACTGTAGAGAGATTTATAATCGGTTTTATTTGTTAGGAGTTTATTTTATTGATGTTGAGTGGATGTATCAAATTCAAATCCAGATGCCGTTTAATGATATAACAAGAGATAACTTAATTCAAATGAAATTTCAACAAACGTTCAAACATTGTTTATCGTCTACCATCTTCTATCACATCAATAATGCATAAATTATAACCCTTGACGACATTGTAGGCTAGTTTGCATTTACCAATTTACGCGTACATGTCTGTTATTGAACTTAACGTTATACATAATGACAGTATCGTCCATGGCTTCTAACGAAAGCCTTTCAAACAACTAGGTTAAGCAGGCACTGGTAGCATGTAGAACATTTATATTGTATTATAAGCATGAACAACCAATAAGTTCTTGTCAAAGCCTGTTTGTCTTACTGTCTGAATGTTATGTATTTTCTTCCCACAGAGTTCACTTCCTTCAGATTTATGATCCTAAACTCTGATCTACATGGCCTGAATTTCTAGACTCCAGCAAAATTCCCAAGCGGGGGAAATGGGAATACTGTATCCATGTTTTTAACCAACTAAAACTCATCTTTCAGTAGCCATGACTACCGAGTGCCTTCAAAGATCTAAGCATTTGACTCTTAAGGGTCTTGCTCATTAGCAATATGTATGATGTAAAGTGACACAAATGAACTATAACTGTCACTGATTTTGGTCTTCTTTATCTTATAAGCATGCTTATTATCATTATTATTTACAGAATCAAACAGCATATTTCGAGGAAAACACATTCAACGAAAAAACGTTTATCTTACGTGTATTTTATCATTATGACATTGGTAAATGTCACTTTTACAACGGTGTCGACTAGATTCAATTGCAACCAATCAGGACACTCCCTTTTTGTTCTAATTTCAAGCGATGTAGAACAGAGGTTAGGATCGGAAATCTGAAGGGAGTAACCTCTGTGGGAAGAGAATGAATGCTATGAAGAATTCCTAAATTCCAAGGTAATGACATTAAGCAAATGCTTCATTTTCTGACGGAATGGACAGCATTTGTGTACTTTCGATTTACTGTGCCATGCCCCCGCAAAGCTGTTAGAGCAAATATTTGATATTTGATTATTCTACGGAGAGAACGTTACAACCTAAATAACAATTTCCAACCACAATAAGTGTGAGATAAACAGCAAACCTGTACTTAGTTTAATTAGATAAAAGGCAGTTGTGATTCGTTCACCAAAGAGGACAAGGTCAAGGACAAGAACATGGACAAGGACAAGGACAAGTAAGGCAATGAAACACGTACTCCATGCTATATCAATTACTGGTCACACAAGATCACAAGACCTTGAGTAAAAAACAGATAATGGTACGTGAAGGCATCTATGCACAAAATCATTTTTACAAATCAGTGATTCAAATGAAATATGACATTTTCGAAAAATCATATTTTACCTTGTCGTTTAATAGGTAAAATCAGTGAGATGAGATTAATTTTCCATCTAGGTTACTGAGCTAGCATTTTAAGTAGTTATTCATTAGTGAGCAGCTTGACAGTGATGTTCAAGAAACTGCCTTTCGTTAAGGAAGCACGCCCTTATAGTGTTCCTGGAAATGATTTCTGCTAATGCGAAGACCACTACCATTGGTGCCGTGAAATGACCATGGCAGGACGGATGTTAGCTTCCGGCGAATTCGCTAGGCATTTCCGGATCTTGTTTAAACGGATAAATGCTACTGCTTGCTTGTTGAACAGAAGCATTTGAGGCTATTTGAACTGGCCTAACTTCAGATGTGTGCTGGTCTTTTCAAGAACAGGGTGTGTGTTTGCTGCCGAATCCATGTTCAATGTACATGATTTTTAAGATTTCTTGTTTTTTAAATTATATGCAACACTTAATTATTGTAAGTTAATCAAATCATTCAAAATTGTGCGTGTATTGTATATCGAAATGTAATGTATCTATATCAGTATATGTTAAATGGAAATCTCTCATTAATACTCAATCCCCTAACATACAAAACAACATTTACGAGGAAAGAAACTATACGTCACGATGTTCGTAATCTAATAATGCTTAAATGTACTCGATGAATAAAAAAAAATCATTAAATGTTCTCAAAATATTTGCTGATGACATTTGCCGGATATTAAAAATTTTCACGTTCTTCGACACTTTAATAAATGTGTTTCCACTTGCTTTAGATTGCATGTTTTCACTTTAAACGGAGTAGAGCTTAAAGATGTTGACAACAAGCTTTTTAGATCTTTCAAAATATAATTTGTTATCACAAGACAGCAAAGACCGACAGCAAAGACCTTAAGTTTACAGAAGAGGTGAAAACGGGTTCATACATTTATATTTCCCCCTAATTATTCTATGTGACCTGCACATAGTAGTATATTTAAGAAATAGATTTCATAATGTGTTTGTTCACTGGCTTATAAACGGTTTGAAAGGTGCAAGTTAAACTGGTATAAGTGCCGGAGCTTGTCGGTCAGTAAATAAACATTTGTCTAATCAGTAAATAAACTTTTGAATATAAAACATCTCTGCAAAAAGTGTACAGTGCATGATAAAACAAATGTTAAGTATTGTCTTTGATCATGCGCTAAGCTCCGCCCACAATAATACCGCATCACTTATGTGTCACCAAGCGCAAAACTTAGTACACAGGAAATATGATTTAAGTATTTAATTTTTGGTTCTAATATGCTGGTTTAATCAAACTTTCAAATCAAACTAAAATTAGAATTCACGTTGTAAGGTTTTTAAAAAGTTTAATCAAGAAAAGAGCATGAAATAGCAGTGTAATAATTGCGCAATGATACAGTGATAAAGTAGTACTGCAGGTTATTTTTTGTAAACGTCAGGTTATGAAGGTTATCCTTTTCAGCTGTCAGTCTTGTGTTTATGAGAATGTATACCGGTCACATGACCTTGTTTAATCCAATCAGCAGAGAGCATATCGCTTAAATGTCAAAGTCTGAATTTATAAGATCTAAAACAGCATCTTTGACAAACAGAAATACAGAAGTTAAGTTGGTAATATCGGTCTAGTGGCCTGTAATAGAGGCAAAACATTTTTGAGAGGATTTTATCGGGGTATTTTTGGAGGAAACGAAATTCTAGAGCACATTCATGTTGCATATGTTAAGGTTGAACGTATTACTGTGGTAATATTTCTATGACTTTATCTTTGAAACTTTGAAAATTGTTTGCTCGCATTCATTCAACAATAAAACCAATGAGAAGTGAAGCCTTTCATCGACGCTACGAGTGTGGAAAGCTTTGCTACAATAGTTTAATGACAAATGTGTTACTTTGTGAATATTCTATTATCACATATGCTATATTGCTTTAAAAAAATAAAACTGAAAATGTTATTATGTCACATAATGCAAAAAGGCGTCGTAGCGTTTCTTGCCTAAAATTCAAATTCAATTTCACAATATCAGTACACCCACAAAAAACAAATTGCCCATGAGAAATATTAACTTCCTAAATTAAACAATATTTCGTATAACAAATGAATTATTAACTAATTATTGTTTTTGAAATGCCTGTATTGTTTAACACGATAATCTAAAGCGTATACATAAATCTAATTATGATAATGTTATTTCACTGTCATATCATAATGTTCATGTCTTGCAAACATAGAACGGCTATATATTACATTTAAGGAAACTCAATTTTGACATTAGAAGACATTTAATTAGTTTTTACCTTTTGCTCCTGAAATGAGTAAATATTTTGAATAGTCATTTGATGTGAAAAAAAATCCCCCCAGGACCAAATCGTAATAATTTCAGGGAGTACGGAAACATTCTCACAGTGGTAGTCACAAGTAGAGTAATCACTCTATCAACAGTTTTTCGCCACGACACCACCGACCTTTCGGTCCATGATGACGGTCTCACCCACACTAGAACTAATTTGTCTTTAGTGCCTCAGTATTGTGACAGTCTATTAAGAAAATGGGTCTAACACTATTACCCTGTCGTTTTCCTCAATGGAATTCTAGCATTGCTACTGGCAATGGCAGGGCTCTTCATTACTAATGTTGTTTTGGGCATATTTTACTTTGCAAAATAGCTTCAAATATATTTTTTTTCACGGACTGACTTCAATATTTGTTCCTTTTCTCGTGGATTTTTAGATGTTAATGGTATTCTAATAGTGTTTCCTGGTAACTGCATTTTAATACCTTTTTTCAGGGATTCTGTAATCATGTACGTACAGTGTCCCTGATTTTCCAGATTCTTACTGGACTTATAAAACTGAGATGTACATGATTTTCTCTTCGCTTCCATAGTCTCTTATTCGAATAAGATTGTGTCATAGTTTCTACGTCATGAATATTTGACATTTTATATACGGAGGACGATTTTATTTTATTTTCGTTGTCAGTGCTAACAGAAACCGGAATATATGAATGAAAAAATGCGCTTTTCCTCTTATCCTGTTTTGATTAAAATTCAAATAACGGATTTACCACTACCCTGAAACCATAATTAGAACTTAAATTTTCAAACTGTTTGAATAACATCTCACTATCTTTACCAAAAGGTTAGCACCACGCGGTGATTTTAATTGAAAAGATGGCGGATTTGTTGGTATTGCACTCAAAAGCGAATCGAAGATTTTCCAATGCAAAAAAACGAAGTTGTGCGAGTATGACACTCAGAATGTGTCGGGTCTTTACGGTATTTGTCGACGACGCCAATTCCGATCGAATCAGAAATAAGTCCCACGATCCCCAATAATCAAACAAAAATCAAACTAATGGCGCAAGTGACGACAGAACACGTTCACACTGTTCATAATAGATTCCAGTGACACGTACAGTGTAAATGTACCTTTGTCCATTCCTGAACCGCAGTGATCTCTGATTTATACGAGACTGAATGAAGAAGCCATTTAACACTTGGGCTAATGGCGACCATTGAACGGTATCCTGTTCTCCCAATGACTAATATAAGACGTTTAGTGACGAGGCGATATTAAATGCGCTCTCCACATGTCCATTGTTAAATATATATGACTCGCAGACTTCTTGGCTTGACATGAAATGTACAAATTGTATTTATGTCGGTGAGAGCAATGTTATTTCGCAGTTTGCAATGCGACGAAGTTGTTGTTAGTTGTCTGTATATAGATCAACACTGTCAAATAAAACACGGT
The DNA here is from genome assembly GCA_936450465.1 of Gibbula magus. Classification (NCBI taxonomy): domain Eukaryota; kingdom Metazoa; phylum Mollusca; class Gastropoda; order Trochida; family Trochidae; genus Gibbula; species Gibbula magus. The sequence goes on from OW388289.1 coordinate 40,710,970, forward strand.
ACTGTGTTCTATCGTCCCATTTGATTGTTGACTTTAAAGCCCTATATGCCCTTTATCACAATAAAACATACATCTATATCGCTAATAAAAACAACAACTGAAGTATCCGAACAAATATCGCTTTCATATATGCATTTCATTATGTACCTCTTGCTGAGGTTAAAAGATATATCAGAAATCTTTTGCAAACATAATATGAAAGGAATAGTGTTGTTTTACATTTCTAAAAATCGGATTAAAATTTGACAAATATAATTGACTGAGAGCAAAAAGATATAGACTTGTTACTTATAATGCTCAAGATTTAAGAATTCTTCAATCAAGCCAAAAGGTGATTTTAAAGAATATCTTCGATGAATTAATTTGTGGACATGTGGTGTGTTTAGACGTACAAACAAATAAGAAAGGCACATGTTAATACTCTTAACGTGCTTTTGTGATCAAATAATTCTAAATAAGGTAAAAGACATATTTATCAAAATTAGGTTAGAGCGAAATTGTGACGTCACACACGGATCAGCTCTCTGAAGACACGAGTGTTGGCGAACAATAGTTTTTGTTATTGGTCGTCAAAACAAATTAATATAAAACTTAATACGGACAAACTGTTTAATGTTCATACGTACATCACAGTTTTGATTGTGTATGATAATAAACCCAGTTTCCCTGTCTTATTCAGACATGGAATTAAAGAGAAGAACTACTATCAACATTTTAAAAAAATAATGCGTCTTTGAGGATTTTAACTTCCGACGCCCGTCCTTCGCGGTTTTTTTACCTTTAGCACCAGAAGCACTGCCTCCGTCAAATATGGGCGTGGCAGTTTTTCACCTAAACCTTTTAACGGCTTTCTCCGAAACTGGTTGGCATAGAAAGCGGACATTTTCAGAAAAACAAATTGTTACATGAGAATAAAGTTTGTCACTTTGGTCTTGTAAACGACGTATCCCCAAGAACCAGAATTACTAGAGAACTCAACTTTGGGTAATATGATCATCGTGGTTGGTGGCTAAGATTTGTAAATTTCATTACCCTACCCCCAAAAATAAAGTTTTGGCAGGCAGGAAATTTAAGGCCGTGCACTCCTTTGATTGTTAAGATATTTCCTTATCTGTGACACCCTAAATAAGGATTTTTTTTATTTGTTCCCAAGGATAACAGTGTGCATTACAATGAGTATACAATACATAACATATATATACATATTTATACACACACATATATATATACATATTGACATGGAATATTCCGGACGGATACATCAATTTGCAGTGAGCTGAAAGGTGTCAGCCTAAACACAAATACATTATTAGTCATATTGGGATTAGTGCTTCCCATTTTTTTTTTAAATTGTTGTTTCTTTTGAAAATGTATTTTTCAACAAAAAAAATAAGGAATTAAAGAGGGACGTAATTAATACTCACTTGACTGTCTAAACAGTAAAGCATTGTGAATTCACTGTAGCTGCAGAACTCGGAGTATTGTACGTTGAATGGGATGTGTGTATTGGGAGGGGGACTTGGGGCTGAAGGTTCCATAGATTTACTGGGGCATAGTTACTACTCAAGGCATTAACTACCCAGTTAGTTAAATTAAGAACTAGTGGCTGGAAAAACTAATTGAAAGTAGAACATGATATTCCGACCCACATTCGGTATACAGCTATACACTTCACTTGATATTTTCTTGCGTTTTTTTTAGAAAGGGGATAGTTTCCTTCTTGCATAACTGTAGAGGTGTTTTATCATTTATCAAGTGTCAGGCTATCCACATTAAGAGTGATGAAAGGAAAGAGATAACTCCCACGGTACATTTTCACAGATCTTTATTGGTCTCGAGAGAAAAGCAAAGTAATCGATTATCAAACATTGGCACATATCTGGACACGGTTCAGTGAGCTATGAAAATATGACAGAAAATCTCAGTCAAATCGTAAAAATATTTTTAATTTCGTGATATGAATCTGTAAAAGATAGGGACATGATATGATTAAAATAATATGGTCTGTGGATTTTTTTTAATACACAGCCCGAGATATTGCTTTACAACCTTGGACAAGTTAGACTATTTGAAGAAGATAATCTGCGTAGGCGATATGTTAAAGGGGCTGTAGCACGTTTTTTTTCAAATTTTATTTTTTCAAATTTCCCATTTATAATGAAAGTTTATGTCATTTATGTTTACTTCAGAGGGTAAAACATCTTATTACACAAACCAAGTATCTGTTGTGGTAAAAACGGTGTTGCGTATAAAGCAAAAATTGCACGACGGCCATTTTAATGCGAACACATTTTGTTATTTCGAATTACAAAAAAGAGACCCATATATAATATTTTATTCCTCCAAAGGAGAGTACAAAGAAGGACATGTGCATACAATGTACATTCATTTTCTAACTTGATTTTACGTAGAGAGAAGGTGTTAATGTCATTATTTTTAAAATCCATTTCATCAACTTATTTGAGGGAAAAACGTCCCCTTAAAGGTACATCCATTCGGTTTCATAAAATGTTATTTGCCTTTAATACATGCCAACATACAATATGTGCTGATATCAGTTCAAATGATTCATTCAACTTGCATATTCATCTCCTATTGCCAAAAATATAATAATTACTAGTTTCCAATTAAAATCGAGCAACATCATTATGCATGTGCAGAAACCGAAACTACACGTTTCGTTTACATGAACAGTAGTTATATGACCTATTGAACATTATCAACCCAAATTTGATATTCTGTCTGGTTTAAAAAAGATTCCAAAATTACGTTTGACTCATTGGCGCGCGCCACACGCGGTGCATTGTCCGGTTTTCGATCAGAAATTGATACTTTTACCTTCATATCGTCAATATACTAAGTCGAACATCATTAAAATGGTAGTTTTCGGTAACAGTCGGTACTTCTCGATAAAATAAGACCATTTATAACGTTTGGTATATTGGACCCCAACAACACAATGGATGTACCTTTAAGATGTCACTGAAAATTAAAGAACAAAATATTTATAACGTAGTGAGATCCGTATCCGTATTATGTTTTTCCATCAAGGCGCAAAGTTACACACACAGTGAAGCTTGCTGATTTGGCCATCGTCCAATATATCAGTAAGGTGATGATGCAGTAGATCTCAATGAGGTTTTACGCTTTTTAGGCATTCGTTGTTTAATTGGAAAAAGCAACTAGTTGAAAAAACCATTGTCCAAACATACAGGAAGGGGGATGAAAGACACAAGGTAAAAACATGTTATAGAAATTACTATTAGAAATAAAACAAAGCGGTCTATGGGAAAATGGTAACACGAGTTTGAAGTGACCAGGGGTCAATATTTCTAAAGCTGCAGTTTTATTTTTGTCTGTAAAATATCCAGGAACTGATTAATAGCATCATTTTTCATACTTTGCTTCTATACTCCTTCAATTGATTTGTGATAATAACTTTCTCATTAACTCGTTATTGAACATTTTATTCCAAGTTTAAGGATTCCAAAATTATATCTGACCCCTTCTGTCTATTGCATCAGTGATCTTTCGATGGTATGTTAATTTGAGAATGTAAATTATGACATGGACAAATGATGATCATTTTCAGTGCAGGTGAAGTGATGCAACGTCCAAACATAATACAAAGTACATGAAGGTGAACAAACTTTTGGGATGCATGGTCATTTTAAACAACACACCATAAAATCATGTCGTTTAATAAAAAAAAACAACACGCATTTACTTTGTAATAGTTACTGTTTATAAACTTTAGTTAACATCACAAACTGGCGTTGCTGTGCTAAGTGAATTGATCGAAAATGATGAAAAAATGTAGATTTACATTTTTTTGCAAAAGTATTTTGGGGTTTCTGAGAATATATAACTTTTTGTTTGTTTTAGGCACCACCGTTTTAAACTTCCACTGAAACTAAACAAGATAAATATTGCAATGTTAAAAAGAAATATTGATGTTCTTTTTTTAAAAACAGGACGGAAGAACCTTTAACAAATTATTAAAGTCATGATTACGTTAACGTGGAATGTAACTACTTCAAGCGAAGTTCAAACATTGCACGAGTTTTCCCTCTTTAGCCTGCGACCTGCACGAAATTGACGCGTTATGTCGAGGCAAGAGACAGGGAAACTTGTCAATCAGCGAGTTACGTCAACTCCTCTTGTTGATTTCAAACTCGCAATTATTGACCTGTCCGAGAAACCCGTGGATATTGATTTCTCGAGCTGTCACTCATACCTCAAGGTTCGCATGGGTATGGCACTTTCACAAACATTCAGCTTTTGTCAAATGAGCAGAGGTTCGCTTTGGATGTTTAGCTGACTGAAACTTTTGGCAAAATACCCTTATTTGTTATTCAGTGGAATGTATTTTGTATCTAATATATAATACACTCCCGGGCAAAAGAAACGCCTTACCAAAAAAATTTAACATATTTTTTAACCAAAAGTTAGTAATAATGATCGACACTGAATTATGTCATATCTCACGAAATCAACTATACTGAATTTATAAGTTTTGTAACATTTTCTGTTTTGGTATCTGAAAAAAAGCGCCTTTTAATGGAAACTTCTTAACTAGATGAGAGTGAATTTGGACATTTGGCTTATGCTAAAATGGCAAACAGCAAAGGTGCGTTAACGATAACAGTCCAGGAGGTACATTAAAGGGGCAGTAGCACGTTTTTTCGCTGAAATAAGTCGATGAAATATATTTGAAAAATAATGTCACCAATGTAAAACACGTACCCTTCTCTCTTCGGAAAATCAAGTAAAAAAATGAGTGTACATGCTTCCGTAAGGTCATGGATATAGTTTTTGTCATTCGAAATAATAAATTGTGTTCACAATAAAATGGCCGCTGTGCAATTTTTGCTTTATACGCAACACCGTTATGACTAATAAGGATAATTGATTTGTGTAATAAGATGTTTTAGCCTGCAAAGTAAATATAAATGACATAAACTATCATTATAATTGGGAAATTTGAAAAAATAAAATTGGCCAAAAACGTGCTACTGCCCCTTTAAGTTAAATACATTTTGGATTGTCATATTTTTCATTTTCATAATTATTTAGGTTCAATGACAAACATTCAGAGTGTTAAAAAGAGAATTTAACTCCCGTTGTGTGTATGAGTGCACATGCAATAAAAATATCATAACCTGATGAATGAAATTGTGTATAATTATTAAGAAGACAATTGATAATAACATACATTCAAAATTAGTTTATCCGCCAACAGTATTTTGAGGTTTTCCTATGTTCAAAATGAGTAGGCGTTTCTTTTGTCCGCTAGTGTATATTATCACTTGATGGACATGATATGCCGTTTTATAGCGTTTTATAGCGAATTATAAGGTTAACATACTAGTCTCGTTAAAACAGTAGATGGCGAATAAATTTTGTTTAGAATATTAATATTTCATTGCATTCCTAGAGGAAAATGCTAAATATATGTCTTACACAAACCACGAATAAAGAAAAAGGAGTGTTCCTCAATAAAAAGAGGTTTAACACAAATATATATGTATAAGTCAGGTAAACATACAATGTATAAACATTTAAGAAAAGAAAAGGTGAGATAAACGACCAAAGGTCTTGAATAAGTGAGGGTAAGAAATAAAATCGACTAGAGGTCTTTCGCCGTAGAAGAAAAGGGGAATCATAGGATCGGAATTCGAATCGGCCTTGAAAGACAAATATATCATTGAAATAAGCTATGGTCTTTACAGAAGAGACGGTAAGATATATAATCGAAATAAGTCAAGTTAGTATATTAAAAAAAAGGTAAAACAATCAAATCAGTCTGAAGATGATTAAAAATCTATATATACACATAACTGATAATAAATATAAACAACAGTCTCCTGGTCAGCAGGCTGCTTCCGTTCCGTTTTTATTGACCGGCAGTGTATTTAGTTAAAGCCGAGTTAAAACCACCTGAAACTTGCATGTCTTAAATTGGTTCCAGCAATTCAACATTTGTTTATTTGACACAGGGGACAGGTATCAACTATCAAGTACCGGATTGAACATGATGTTTCAATGAGGTTAAGATTAACGTCAAGCCGAGTAGAGACATTAAAGAAATGCCCATTTACATGCACATAAATCTCCACACCTGTCGGCGTTCCTTTAGTGATGCATTGTCTTCGTTTGAGGTTAGTTACTTAGATTATTAGTCCATTGCAAATTCAAGAGGCAATGTAAAACAGTAAGACACATCCATACTCCGAACTAACCGTTTTCATTGGTTAAAGAGGACGGTTTACTGATAATGAAAAAGACCTGAGGGATAGCGCAGTTCGAATCCTCCCAAGGATCTTTATCTGCCGTAGAGAACTGCGCCCTGTTCAACAGCAGCGAGCACTTAAATTGCTCAATGTAGCGCTCAATGTAGCGCTCAATGAGCGCTTCTTCTCTCTTGAACGACACAGTGCAAATTCCTCAAAGTTTGCTCGCCTTGCTACGTAGCGCTACATTGAGCAATCGCGTTCAAGATAGGTTTCAAAGTAATCGCTCTTTGAGCGATTACTTTGAAACCTATCTTGAACACGGCACCGTTCTACACGCAGTAAGGTTTGGGTGCAATGCTACAATGCATTTCAGCGTAGTACCACCCATGGTTCGGTAGCCGATGGGTCTTCTCCCTGCCATAATACTAGCAGTCGCGATATAAGTGAAATACTCTTGAAAGCGGCGTTAAACCCCAACTAACCTCACCTTTTCTTCTGCATATATACAGCTGCATACCGAAAGTTTGGTCACCTACATTCAAATTGACGTTCATTGTAACCTAAAAAATTACATCACATAAAATGACACTGAATTATCACACATCCTTGACTTAAATAATCTAATTTCGTTATTTGGTCAATAAAGGTTTAAATATCGACTGAATGACAATTTCATCACAAATACAATTAATAAGTATAAAAGGAAATATATGATGTATGTTTGACCCAGCTGATCACTGAATATTCACAGAAGAAAATAAAAACTGTTAAAAGATTGACCCCTGGTCACTGCCAAAAATGTAACTGTTTACAGGTATCAGATCAGATTATGCTATGCAACACTCAACTTTCTTCTTATCAGTCGAGTTTTCGCGTTGATAAGATGCTTCAAAGACATGCCTAATTATGTAATATTGAATAAACTTTCAGTATGGAGCTGTAACTTTGTTGTTTTCGTTGTGTTTTTATTTTTCATGTAGGTAGAGACGATGTTTTACTTATATATTCCTCACTTTGATGGTTAAAGGCACTGTTGCACGCAAATTGTTTTTAAAAATAAATAATGCAGAGATGATGAATATCTCTTTTAAACGATCTCCCCTCAGAATATGTACCATATGCGTTATTTGGAAGATATTATGTTTTCAGGTTTTAAAGTAAATTCTAAAAGACCGGAGATAATTAATGCAACGCATTAAATCAGCATGAACTACGATATCGGCAATATTTAAATTTTGCACACAATCAGACTAAAAATGGCAGCCGCTATGGTTGATGCAACAGCAATGCTAACACGGTGGATAAGAAACCGGTGAAGTTACAGATATACCTTTAAGCAGACTAATGCATTCTTTGTTGTCAATTAAGGTATACTCCAAAGCTGCAAACAATTCTAGTGCCGCCATTTTCAGCATTTTATATTTCCCATTTTGTACACAAACGACTTTAACGATTTGTGTAATCTCTTAGTGACTTCGACAGTTTCACTGTTGTCATAATCGATTGTAGGTTAATTGTAAATAATGATAAGTATTTTATTGCATCGATAGGAAGGTAAAGTGGGCGCATATGCACTTATACGACCTCGAATAGATAATTGAGCACGGAAAGCGTGTACTTGTGCCTTTAAGGAGGCTGTCGGTTACATACAATTTGTAAGTCCTTCCTTTCAACTAATCGTTACATTGATTACATAAAAGACGTTAAACTTTTCATTGATGTTCTTTTTTCTTTCACTATGTTATGGTGCGTTACTTGGATGTGGCGTTCTTTGACACTAAGGACAGAGTTTTTTACCGACTGTCTGCCATTTTGTTTTTTGCATGACGTGAATGACAAAAAATGCTGTATCTTCACTAATTGCTTTTTATTTTTAAATTTTTTTCAAATATTTTTTACTTTTACTCATAAATATATATATTGATATAATATTCATAACATAACAAATAATGTATCATTAAACTAATCAACAATGTTTGGTAGCGCTGATGAAGGGCCTCATTTCTCATAGTTTTTATTTTAAATGATTTTGCGCTAGTCGATATTAGATTTTCATGCTTACATCACTCTGATATGCTTAATAGGTATTTAACCACAAACTACAAAATACAAGATATTTCAACTTCTTATGATTCGAAACCACCTGTAGAGCAAAGACATTATCCCCAGTAATATGTTTCGCTTGGGTTGTGCAATAAGCATTTATTAATAACATATTTGTGTGAACAGGCCTAGGGATGCCCTTTCGAATTTCGTTTCCACAAATTACTCCGATAGAATCCTATTTTAAAGTTTTCATATATAGGTAAATAAACAAGTTATAATTGACAATGTTTGTATATTAGAAGAAAATGTATCTTTTTGTTTGTTAGAGGTAATATTTTGCTTACATCACCAGTCACTCTGATATGCTTAAATAGGTATTTAACTACAAACTACAAAAAGTTAATACCTGATTTATGTGATGCTAAACTAATATATATGTTTTGTGTATCAGCTCCAAAAAACGAAAACTGTTTTGTAAACGATCAGTTTTTTTTGTATGCTTTAGCTAAACAAAAAATAGCGCTTATTGTCAATACGTCTTGAAGGAATAACCATGGCCTTTTATTAACATTTTAGCGATGGGCTTCAACTGTTTTGTCATTTTGAAAGCATTTCGAAGTTTTAAATGTTTCGAACATCAACATTTAATCAATATGACTATCAAAAGGACATTAAAGCGTCTTATTTTCAAGATTAGTCTAAGTAATCGATCTTTGTTTTAACTACAAGAACTTTAAACGCATCTTAATGTCAATCAGAGCGATTTCAAATCCTTTAATGTTAAAGTGTATTTTAAGTGATATTAAGCAGCGTTCGTTTAGAGTTGTGAAGAGAACTCCTTTGAAACCGTTAAACAAGATAGAATTATTGACAAAATATAACTGAACAGTCCATTGAAAATGTGCCATGTTTAACATGCGTTGACGTCATTGAACTCCGAAAGCATACGAATTCCGTCTGGTGATCGTCATTTTCAGTATGGAAACGATGAGCTTAAGGGCCTTGTCAATGGATCTCAACTGGAACTTTGATCTTTTCAAAACAAAACGTTCCAGTGTTTACTACAACATAATACCATGGTGCATAGTAGCCTCAATATCGACTAACGAGGTTACCATAACAGAAAAAAATGCAAAAAAATAAATACATTATTAAACATTTTACCATTCCCCAACATAGCACAAAACGATCTTATCATTGAAGGGACACTCGTGAGTGTGTTCTTGTAGTCAAATTATGTCACATATTGCCCTACATGGCACAAAACGATCTTAGCATTGAAGGGACACTCTGTGTGCACTGTGTTATTGTAGTCACACATGTCCAAAGTTACCAAGGGGGTTATTTTATTCAGAGATCTTGACTGTTGTCCAAAATTACCCCTTTAGTGACCTTAAGTGACAATATGTATATGTAACAGATAAAGAGACAGATAGTGGTTGATATTGTTCAATGGATCATATCAATGGTATAGTTGTAACTGAGGCGCATGAATTCCACTTCTTACCACGTGTTAAGCCGTTACTAGATTTTCGTAGAAAGTTATTGTCAAATATTAGGCGATATTATGCAAGTGGAGAGATGATTTGGACGTACATCAGCACATTTGATATTTTTGCATGTACTAAAGCTATATAAAATTTAATGAAAACAATTAATGTTCCTTTATGGTTTCCTTATCACTTCAAATATCCACAGTCTTTAGATCTGCCAAGCGTCTCTCAAACCTGAATTCTACCTTAAAGCTTAACCTTTTCATTGAAGTGGAACCTCCGCTAGATATTTCAACTTCATAAGGATCAACTCCCTGAAGGAAGGAGAACCTTTATGTATTGATTCTGCCGCATAAAGATCTCTTTATTCAAAAGAAATCACTTTGTGTTTAGCCTTGTGTACGTTCTTTTAAGAGAGGCCTTTAAGCCATAATCCAGCTGCAATGCATTATCCCCTAATCTTGAAGAATAAAATCCGTGCTTATCACTTACATTATGGAAACATTAACATTGGAGAGAGCATTACAGTTTATTGCAGTTCACTTTAGCATTTTCAACACGGACAAACATGTTAACAAATGAAAGCACTACATTTTCTCAATTCTACAAATTATCTCTGTAAAAATATAAAATTACGTTTTGAGGCTTAACAATTTTTCACTTTCAATGTAATGTTCCCTTATGAAAACAATAAAATGAAAAGGATGTTTGTGGTTGAACCGGTTACTAAAACCTTCTCTTAACCGGAAGTGTAATGTAATTCGCATGTGTAACGTGGGAGAATCTAATGGAATCGATCAGCATGTTACCATTATTACGTAGTATCATTATGGCATTCGGGTAATGGAATCTACATAAAAACACCAATATACTCTAGTTAAGTACTTAGCATTTAAAATATTGAACCGAAGCATTTAAATAAATGGAACTTAACAAAAACATCTTTTCAGATTCATAGAGAGAGAAATGGCCTGAAATATCTCGAATTGCAAAGAATGGATTGTATGCTTAAACAGCAGTAGAGTTTGTCTCTTGGTATTTTAAGATTTTCTCTGTACATTATGGTTTTTTTAATAATAGGTTTTCGAATACCTCTCAATGATTAAGTGTCGGGACAAGAGTTCACAACATCTGAAGAAAATACTTCGTACGTAACATGTCATTATGGAAAACTTTAGATGAGCAAGGAATACCCAACTTAAAACAGTTCAAGCTCATTACAGAAAAATTTTTATGAGGAAGGAATATTCAATATAAAGCAGTTCAACATAATATCAGTATTTTCAAGAAAAGGCTTTAAAACTTGAAAATGGTCTTAACATTTCTTCAAACTTTCAATTATCAATCTGGAAAAGAAAAATGACAAGGACCATTACTTCAGTTATAAAACACTTACTCCAACATGATATTCTTTGATGTTTAGTAAGTCTCATTTGGAAACATTGAATTTCAGACACCACTTTAATCAAATTCATATCCTTACAATTTATGTTACGCGCAAACAAGCTTTTCTCGCCGTAGTATTATGAAAACATTCTATTCAGAAATTCTTTACGTTTTATCATATAACATATCATTATTAATATGCAATTTAAATGGAAGCTCCGAGATGATTTCTCAAATGTGACATATATTTCTCGTTTTTATCCATTTACAACCTTTCAGGGCATGATAGAACTTTCTAAAAATACATAGTAATGGAATCTTGTGTTTACATATTATCATATTATTGTCCTGAATGTGTCCGTGGGGTAAATGGGAGTGGGTTTATATGGGTTTGAGACAAACTGTGACAATATGCTTATATATACAGGAGAGATGTGATATATAAGAATCACTTTGGAAACCAACACACTATTGCGATACAACTAACTAATCATAACACCTAAATGTAAGACGAAAATGTTATTTTTTAAGTCATAACTTAATATGATTATATCAATAACACTTTAAATAATGATTAAACTACATTGATGCAATAACTTTTGTAAGTCTTTTTATCGACATCTCCTGACTGACGGTGCTATCAAAATCCAATAAGCCGTTTTTCTATATTGCAGAAAACACTGTAAATATATTCATGCAACGCATGTGGTACATAAGCTCATAACATTGTATTTGTACTTACCTTCTGAATATTCCAACATACTTAACCTTAAACGCATATTCGTTACCCACGTTATTATACATCAAGTTTAACAACATTGACGATTAAAAGAATAATTCAGTGAATCAGAAATCAAAATCATTCTGAAATGTTAAGTATTATCCTTACCCACTTGTATTTCCTATGTTTCTCCTTAGAACACTCCTTCTTCTTCATTCATTGGCATGCTCCATCTCTCTCTCTCTCTCTCTCTCTCTCTCTCTCTCTCTCTCTCTCTCTCTCTCTCTCTCTCTCTCTCTCTCTCTCTCTCTCTCTCTCTCTCTCTCTCTCTCTCTCTCTCTCTCTCTCTCTCTCTCTCTCTCTCTCTCTCTCTCTCTCTCTCTCTCTCTCTCTCTCTCTCTCTCTCTCTCCACCCGTATCCCTACCTCTTCCCATCTCTCTCCTCCAAATCTCTAGCTCTCTCCCGCAGTTGAATTTGCACATTTCATTTCGTCACTGGACTTACACAGGTATCACAAGTATTGTTAACAACTGGATAAGTAGCAATTCCACTCTATAATACAGTGGCAACGATATACAAGACACCTATGGGAAATATAGAGGCCAATTTCTCAATGTGTTATGGCACATTCAGGGACTACTCGTCCAGATTTCCTTGGATAAGACGTTTTAACCTATCTGTACTGTCATCAAACCATCGTTTTTGTACGACAGAGAAGTGAAAGGGGATACTTCTCTGGAGAAGTTAGCAGAAACATGTTTGACATATATGTTTTAATTCCCTCGTGTGTCCAACAACTCATTTCCGAGACCTGCACACGACAAACCGATGGTTCACACTCAGTATCTTTCAGTTTTTGTTGAAGTTCAATTTTCACTATTTTCGTTTCTTCTACCTAGTTTTTGGGTGGTCAAATAACTTCAGATTCAGTTCGGATAATGAATAAAGGAGTGGACACGTATGTCAACAATAGATAGGCAAATCCATGACTGCAATAATATTCACCTTTGATGTACAAAAATGTATAAGTAAGAAATAAGTAAACATTTGTTTCAAGAAATACTGACCACTATGTGAAAGATGGTTTGCGGTCAGCCACGCATGTACATTGTGTTCAGTCTCCTTAACTCTGAATTCACACATTTGAATTTAAATATTGTTATGAAAGTATTCACCGTTGATTTTAAAAATATTAACATTCACCATACGAAAATAAAGAATAATTATTTGTTTAATATACATAAAAATTATATATAGGATTTGTTGAAATTGCTGAAATTAGCGTTGAATAATGCGAAGAAGTAAAAATAATTGCATGGCAATAATAAGTTCGTTTCCTTATGATATATATAACGTATTCGGTAATTGATACTACTAATACGAATCTTTGATTAGATTTACTTACTAAGACTTCAACGTAAAAGTACAAAGTTAAAAACTGTTAAAAAAGAGCAGGTATTTGAGAAAAAACAACTCCAAAACAAAGACACAAACAAAACACTTCTTTAAAAAAAATCGTATTCACCCATGTATGTTACTTGTTCTACACGGTACAAAAACAAGCTTAAAAACTCATTGAGTATTCTTCAAGGCCTTGTTCAATTATGAAAAAAATAATTCAAGTTTTTAAGGTCACATCATGAGAAAAGAATCAGCTTACCTTTCACCCGTTAGCTTATTGCGTTAACAGCAGAATAGTTCCTTCGTGGATTCAAACTCGGAAAAAATGGCAACGTTCTTGCGAAAGTGTATTTCAAGGAGGAAGCGCTAGCGAGGCTTGGCTGTCGACGTTCAATATCTGATAGGTTCCCGAACACTGGTCTGAAAGTTATATACAAGAGCGCTTCGACCGTCCTTACTTCTCGGCTTTTAATAAGAGCACTGTCAAAGTTACCGTTGTCGCTGATCTTTATCATGTGCTTCCATATCACGTGACTTTGCTCCCTTCACACGCATCGGAAACGCCATGCGCAGAGCTTGTATGTGCTCGTGTTTATATAAAGCATACTGAACAGTTTATAAAAGTTACAGCATGGTACGAAAATTATCAATATATATTATATTGTGATTTAATCATTTAGTTATTGTAAATTTCTTTTGATATTGTTAATGATTTTATTATGAGAGATAGATTTTTAAGAAAATAGTTTTCTGCCAACATATATGTCCATCATGTAGGCATTATTCGTGATACAGAATAAATAAGAAAATAATATCATTTATATATTTTTTGTTTTAAATTATGTTGTAAGGAAACAATGTAAGTACTGTACATTTAACATCATTAACTTCTTAATCGCAATGAATTAGGCGTTAAAACCTTCAAGAAATGTTCTCTATATTTAATCATATGAAATATAATTTTACAAGATTAACATTCTCATTTAAGTTTGAAAATATTTCAGTTTTTAAATGAAAATTAATTAGGTACATCTGATGCCCATTATCTCCTTAAAAAACTATTTGGGATCACAGTGCCTGTAAAAGTAAGAATTCTTGAATGTATAATTTCGGGGGAAATCCTTCACACCTTCAGGCATCAATCGCCAGAATTGCATATCCCATTATCTTATCCGGTCAGCCATCGGGACTTCACAGGGGACCATACAATATGACAATTTAAATGGTTAAAACTTGTTTTTATTCATAATAATTAACTGGGGTTGGTGAAGTTGCCGTCGAGTTAAATTTGGTTTGCTGGTTCAATACGATTTGTAATATTCGTTGACTGATCCAAGTTTCCATTTTGGCCTATGCTAGGATTCAAAATGGCGGACAGTGTCTCACCTTCTTTTATATGTTATATAGGTAGATATGTATACATATACGTATATTTAAGGTCTGGTGCCAATGTTACAACACCGCTCCCATACAATATACATATACTGAAGATATGAAGGTAAAGGTAGTGATTTCTGAGATCGAAAACCGGACAATGCATCGCGATTGACGCGCGCCAATGAGTCAAACGTAATTTTGGAATCTTATTTATAACAGACAAAATGGCAAATTTAGGTTTATACTGTTTAATAGGTCATATAACTGTGTATGTAAATGGGTCGTTCAATTTCGGTTTCTACACACGCATAATGATGTTTACTTGATTTAAATTGAAAACTAGTAATTGTGATATATTTGGCGATGGGGGATGAATATGCAAGCTGAGCGAATTTATTTGTACTGTAAACAGCACATATGGGCTCCGTTCCATAACAGCGAGCGCTTATAATCGCTCATGGATTGCTCAATGTAGCGCTCAAGTAGCGCTCATTCTCTCCTGAACGACACGGTGCGATTCCTTGAAGTTTGCTCGCTTTGCTACGTAACGCTACATTGATCAATCGCATTCAAGAGAGGTTTAAAAGTAATCGCTCATTTTGAAACCTCTCTTGGACATGGCCATGTTGTGGTGGAACGTATTAAAGCCGAATAAAATTTTACGAAACACAATGTATGCACCTTTAAATCAACGTCACTGTCAACAGTTTTTAACTAACATACCTCCTGTAGTTGAAGTAGAGGATCAATAAGGTTAATTGTTTAAAAAAAGTAATATGTTTGTTTACTGCGTTATTTATTTTTGTCTTTTTACCCCCAGAGATTTTTTTATAGGTATTCTAATGTAAACGTTATTGATATCAAATTATAGTTTTGTCTCTCATAATCCCTAAGGAATGGCTTTGTTTAATCATAATGCTATATTGACTATGTACATATGTTATGTATGCGCAAAGTAAGACGTTAACAAAATATCGAACTTTTTGTAAATTTGACGGTACCCCGTGTGAGCCCCTTTTCAACATGTGACCCCCTCATAATTCCTGGATCGCTTATGCAGATGAGACAGATAAGCTATGTACGTTGCCAAACGTAAAATAACGTCAACACAGTCAACTCAGTTTGGCACACCTTTTTAACTGCCACACAGTTAATCAGTTGTTTGACATCAATAACAGATCATAGAATGACGTTCTTCGGGTGCCTACCAAATCGGTATGTCTAACACATCGCGATTGTCTAGCGCTCGTTGGAATGACAGTCATCACAGTTTGGCAAACTTTTTTAATTGCCACACAGTTATTCGTTTTTTTACATTAATAACAGATCATACATTGACGTTCTTCGGGTGTGTATCAAATTAGTGTGTCTAAAACATCGCGATTGTCTGGCGCTCGTTGGAATGACGTGTTGTAAAGTATTTTGCTAGAATGCCCTACATGTATTCACCTGATGAGATGGCTAGGTATGTTAACTTTTCAGAATGAGATATACAATACAATACAATACAATAAAGTGACCTAATGATGCATCTCATTTGAAATATAAACTGACGGGCAAAAGAAAGTATAACACTCACTTGTTTTCTATTAATTCAATATTTTAAAGAAATGAGATTCGTTTGATTATGGCACGATACAATAACATCTCTCGGCAGTAGTTTGAATGACTTAATTGGTGACTGTATTATTGTTTAACTAAAATATCATTATTTAAAGTAGACAGGAGTAAGAAATGAAATTTACACCAACATGACCCCTACCATGTTCAAATGTTGTAAATGTGTGCAGGACGAAGCACATTTATTGATTTTCACACAGAGTATGTGTTATATGTCGATGAACAGCTGTGTTTTATCAAAATTAATTTTGGGGAAATTCAAAATTTAAATTTAAATTTAATAAATTTCAAGCCACGTAGAGGTAATCTTGGACTGATTTAATGTTTTGGACTAATTTCACAAACTAGTCCGTTTTTGAATACGACGTCGAAAACTCGAGATATTTGACTTTGAAAATTATACATATGATAAATACAACTGAGCCATATACTTTCTTTTGCCCGTCAGTGTATTATTAAATTAAATTGAATAACCGTATTTCCTCGAATCCAACCCTGGGCCTCGAATACAACCCCGGGCCTCGAATACAACCCCAGGCCTCGAATACAACCCGTTGTGGATAGGGGATTTGATAATGGGATAATCATATATAGCAACATTCTCTTCCAAAAGAGGTAACCACACTCTATAATACGCACCGTTGGAAAATGAAGGCACTCGTAGCTACGACCTTATGCTCCAAACGGAACGAAGAGGATAAGTAAGTAAGTAAGTAGCTACGGAAGGCAAACGTCTCACATTTCATGAATGTGGAATTTTGAAATTAGATATAAGTCTATATTGATTGTTAAACTAAAAACAGTTTTCACCTTCATCGATGTTTCAAATGTCCAGTTGCATGGCATAACGCATAAAATTGTTGAAGGGAATGTCTTAAGCCTGTATTTTAACATCATATATCAGATGTCGGTTTTAAGTACATAATTTGGAAATATTATTCATTATTAATAAGCAGTTAAGCTATATAATATACTTTTCAGAGTGATTGAATATTTGTTGGGGTTCAGTCAAACATATCCCTGCAACATATGTCCCGATAAATGTCGGGATGAAAAGAAAAATGTATTTATCACACCAATATGCTGTGTAAAAAATGTAACAGGGGCTACCTGCACACACTTTCCTCGCAACGAAGGCATATTTCCCCTTCTGTATTGAAAGACTATAGCCTTCCGTATCCTATTTTTCTACAGACTTTGGATAAAACAACGTCCGATTGTGTTGTTCGATGTTTAATAATAGTCAAAATGAAATAACTGATTCTTTGATTGCTTACACTTTAATTCGCAATGTATTTTATACATCTATTTTAATCAAAATGTGCAGTTACTTAGTCATGAAAACGTCTAAGTATCACTTTACTCTTGAATTTTTCCACAACAAATGAATTATTCTTAAACTAACTTACAACATATTTGAAACAATATTTTTATGGACAAAATTCAGAAATTTTCTCAACAAATTTCCATTTAGAGTTTCTTACATTTAGTGTTTATGAGCTAACTTTCTGCACATGGATATTTGCCTTCCGTAGAACGCCATTACATTCCATACCTACGAGTGCCTTCATTTTCCAACGGTGCGTATTATAGGGTGGGTTACTCATTTCAGATTTCCCATCCTAACCCCTGTTCTATATCGCTTGAAATCGAGAGCAGAAGCAAACTCCCCTAGCGGAGGAAAGCGGAACCTCATACTGCATCCCTGCTTCTCAACCAATGAAAACTCATCTTTCAGCTACAACGTCGACCGAGTGACTTCAAAGAACAAGACATTTGACTCTTAAGGGTCTTGCTCATTAGCATATTTCCTTCGAATATATCTGATGTATATAACACAAATGAACCACTTTTGGTATTTGTCTCTGATTTGGTCTTCTTTATTTATAAGCATGTTAATGATCAATAGTTTAAAAAAAACCAAAGGAGGAAAACACATTTAACGTGAATTAGAGCACAGTCAAATGCTTTCGTCCAATCATATGAATGTATCGTGGTCACGTGGAGTACATTTATATCCCGAAGATGTACGGTTGTCTGGTTGCGTTCTGGTATCATGCTCATCATAAAACTGGTTCACATACTTCCATGAAAACAACAAACAATGTCAACTGATTGTTTTATTTATGTGGATAATACACAATTAACACTTATTATATTGACAAATGATCTGCTGTGTTCCCTTTCCGAAAGGATATAGTCGCTTCCGTCTTCTATGTTAAGGAGCTTGATATTCCTAAAAGAAGAATAAAAGCATGTAAATAAAGCAAGTTATGTGAGGTCAATTGGGATTTTTCAAGTGTATTTCATTTGTATCACGAGAAAGTGAAACAAAGACAAGCATCAAACCATGTTACCAATGTTTTATATATTTTCAACCACGATATCAAAAATAATATTCAAAAGTTATATAGAGCGACATAAATAATGAGAAGAAAGTGATTACCTTCTTGGAGTGTTAAGAGGATGGAGGCTGCATTGTCGTCTCACTGAAACTTCTGTTTCGTCACACAGCGCCCGACGATGTCCAGTACGACGTTACATTCTTTCCCATAGACAGTTCGAGTACAATTTCGTTGCTGCAGTAACCTGAAATAATTTATATGCAATAGACGGGATGCACAATAGCATATGCAACAATAGATATTACAACTCGCATATTGATAAATACAGCTCAACAAACGTGATGGGAAAATATTTGAAATACAAAAAAAAACCAATCTAATGAAAATTAGTTTGTATTTTAAAAATTCACATTTTAAAAAGTAAGGAGTAAAAAGGAAAGTTACCTTCCCGAATGAATAGTGTACTTGTCCTTGGACTGTCCATGATGAAGGCATTGTGTGAATTGAATCATTCTAAAAACCACTCTGTCTTTATAGGCAATGAAATGTATTACTGCTCAATGTTGCTGAATAAAAACGTGCTTAAATCATACATGTTCGTGATTCAAGCACGACGCTTATACTGTAGCACGACTCGTACGCTTTATATAAAATGTACGCCTCATGCACCTCGGACAATTTAATAAATTCAGTGCTCACAGTGCTCATGGTGACGTCAATGTCCCTAACATTTGCATATGAAAATGAGAAATGTCAATGTTTTGCATGTTGTGTTCGAGAGAATGTTTCCCAAATTTGTTGACAATTCATTCGAAATATATTCATTTTAAGACATTTTCTTGACGACTCAAGCATTTGACTGTGCTCTAAGATAGATAGAGAACTCGTAGCAGTATATTATCGGGATATAAATGTACGGGTATGAGAGAGTTAGGCTCGGCTGACGCCTCGCCCAACCCTCTCACACCCGTACATTTATATCGCGATAATGTACTGCTACTCGTCCTCTATCTATTACTAAGTTTAGCTTACGTTTATTTTATCATTATGACGTGTTATTGGCAAAAGTCACTTTTACAACGGCGTCGCTGATTCAATTGCAACCAATCAGGACACTCCCTTTTTGCCCTCGAAGGGCAGTAACCTCTGTGGGAAGAGAATGCTATAGCACGCTACTGAAGTTAAACAGTGTGGCACAATAAAACTTTTATGTCATTTCTCAAGAAGCCAACTACAGGTGAAGTTTAGCGCAACAGAGATGAACGACCAATGTTCTCTTTGCGCGAACAAGGTGAGCAACGTGTTTCTCTTTACTCAAACCGAAATAATTTTCTACTGTCTAAGTTAAATGTTACAAAAATTCATACTTGACATCCATTTGTACATAGGGGTTTGATCTCCTCATTCCAACTTTTTATGGCACAGTTACACACGTAAAAGATATATAATTAAGAATTTTAAGCGTTCGACACTGCATCTCGAACCGTTCTTCGCCTCCATTCCCACTTTGAACTTCCGGAATAAGGAGTGAAAGAACATGGATACGATATAAATTAGTAGACAATTATTTCGGTTTGAGTCGAGAAAAACACGTTACCAACCTTTGCTCACTTCGTTCGCACATGATATGGAAAACTGGTCGTTCATCTCTGCTGCGCAAAATAATTGCGCTAAACTTCACCCGTGAACCAACTAAACTGAATTTGATATTTTAAAACATTATCTGTTCATATTTCTGACAAACACACTTTTTAAAAGAGATAGGAGAGTAAAAATGGATTTTTGGGCTTGTTTTTGACTCTCTACATTAAATACGCATCAACAAATTTAGAGTCCAAGAAGATTATTTATGTCGACTACATCATTTATTTATCAAAATTTTACAATTTGTAAAATTTTAAGCTACATGCCAAATATTCTGGTAAAAACCCATATTGAGAAAGCGATTTCAACAACTCAAGCGTACTCGAACATATATAGAAATGAAAGTAGTTTACTCTGATGTATGAAATTATGGGTACCAATTAAAAAATAATGTCGCTATAAAAAGCTCCCGCAGCAGTATTTCTATTTTGAGACTTTTGTAAATGTGCTGACGTTTCTTTTGCAGACTGTTGTAATGCCCAACAAATGTTTCCGGTCTTTACGGGCTGACAAAAATGATGCGATGACGCGATTTTTTTAATTTACGAACATTTTTTTTCGAATGAAGAAATGAATTCCATTTTATACAAACATCTCACCAGTTAACAAAAAAATTTACATTATATTTATATAAATAAAGCCCAACCCTCTTAAATATGTGTCACTATTCCAAATGGTCAATAATCTCACCCCTACACTCCATCTCGACAGAAACTAGTGACATTTTCAATGTCATTGTTTTCTAAGGCTAAAGAGTTATCTGCCTCTTTTTGTGTTAAAACCAAGAAAAAAGACATGAGGCGTGGGTTTGAAAGTGACGTGGGCGGAAACCAGAAACAAATTCTATTTGTTTGGGCCTAAAAGTAGTGACGTTTCTTTAGTAGTTGACTGTATAGTGTTAAACATACGTCATTGGCGTTGCACCATGTTATGTAATAAGTCTATCAATGACCCATGAAGGAGGCATAGTACGGGTTTCACGCCGTGGAGGTGTCAGCCTAGCACCCTCAGTCCTATCCTGAGGTAGAATCGTGCAAAGTGGACAGAACGACGGTTTGGGTGACAACAGACCACGCTCGTCCCACCGTGGATCATGTATCACCTGATTTTCTGAGGGATCGAAACATGCAGTGTTGTCTTGGTCTAATAAAAGTATTGACCTAAAATCCGGACTTCCAACTATGTATGAAATAATGCAAAACATTGATTTTATCATCTGCAGTCCTGCAACATCTTGTACTTTTGTCCGGGCAAGTATATAATTGTGAAATTTGAATTTCCACCCTCAAAGTCCGGCACCTACCTGCTACGGGTTGTATGTCAGAACCAAGTGTGACAGCCCAAGAACTGCGTTTATCATCGATACTGAAATAAAGCGATTTTATAAGACACGCTGTAGAATCATCCCATCTTAACAACACTCAGAAACGCCTACCAGATATCTTATCAGATTGTATTAAGACTATAATGGTCAGTTCAGCTATATTTTAGCATTATGAAGTTGCACATTTTCTGCATAATATGTTCAAATTTCAGAAGTTGTCATGTCAGAAAAGCATTTGAAACAGATTTTCATACACCCACGAGCAATACAGGCATTCATTCGCATTAAAGTGGTGATGAGGCTACACATATGTACGTTGTTACGCTGCGCAAGTGAATCAACCGGAAATATCGGTTTTCATTGGGCGTGGTTTTCATGAATGTTTTTGACTCGAATCACAGTTTTCCCACAATTTCAATGGATTATCATATTGATCAATGTTTTAGCATAACGTGGAGCCACCATTAATTATATGTAAGAAATTATTTCATCTATCATTTTAAGGAAAATCAAGTAGGCGTTTCTTTTGGCCGACAGTGTATTTTAGGTCGACCAAAATCTTTCATTAACGCAACATTGCTTGTGTGACGTCAGACGTCTCGATAGGCGAGATAAGACACCAATTTACTTGTGAAAGTGCGCTTCAACTTATAGTGGACAGTGGCCTGCCATGACAGTGGACAGTGGCCTGAACTCATCATACGTTATTGAGCGATATCAATGAATTATATTGCTATGTGTAGCAAATGTTCAATCCAAGAGGTTACCCTTCACATCCGACAAATGATGGATAACATTATGTGCGTACTTTGCAAAGTCCAAGAAGGTTATTATTGTCGAAAACATCTTTTATGAATTAAAGTTCCACATCTTATGATGTTTTAGGTTAAATGTCAAACATCATGAAATGCGAGTATCTATTGACATATCGAACTCATCTCATTGAACAAAGTCCGGTTTGACTTCGGGTTTGGCGTGATGTACAACACAAATTCATTCACTGACAATTGTTATGGCAATTATATAATTTTCTCAGGTTCTAATTTCCCCCTCAAAATATATACATAAAGCAGGTATTAAAAGCAGCCATACCCGTTTAACCGGACCCTGTTTATCCGTAAACCTGCTTTCCGTACTATTTCCAACGTTAAGTAATATCAGGGGCGAACACAGGCGTCAGACCCTGGATATACACCGACGTGTATATATATATATATATATATATATATATATATATATATATATATATATATATATATATATATATATATATATGTAACATATAAAGACGGTATGACACTGTCCGCCATCTTGAATCCTGGCATAGGACCGGAAACGGTTACACTGGTTTGCTGGCTCAAATACGCTGTGTAACATTAGTAGACTGATCCAAGTTTCCATTTTACATTTTTGGATCTGTGGATCCGCCAGTGAATATTAACTTTTCGCATCCGCATGAGTTTATTTCAAATCGGTCCTGTGCATTTCTATGCAAAAGATGATTCACCCAACCGCACGCACCAGCTCACATGTAATTTGTGAGTGGTAAGTAAGTACTTATCGTCTTAAACTGTTTTACAAGACTATCGTCTGGTGTCTGCCTGGGTAATCTCTCGTTCAAACAGCGATGACACGTGCCCCTCTGATTGAGGAATTGTGCTGTTTGTGATAAAACATGTAACCAAATCGTACGGATAAACGGTGGCCAGTTGAATTTTAGATAAATACGGTTTAGTCAACTAGGATTTAATTACTATTGTTAGTACGTTTACATATCTTAATAAATAATATATTATCTTAATTTTATCCGTAAAAAACATCGAACATTTTCAAGAGAGGAACATTCGATTAAAAGAAATATGTGTGACAAGACAAGACAATCGTTTATTGTATTCTAGGCCACCGGCCCATAGACAAGAGAGTTAAATTCAGGGTTACAGTAAATGAATATAAACATAATTAAGCATACGCATTACAAAATGAGCAGTTGTAAATGCTCGTTGCGAGGGTAAATGCATATTTAACATAAAGAGCTAGATTACGTTGTGTGGTTTCTTTTTTAGTTTACTATCGCGGTAAATGCTATTAATGATGGTTTCAATGAGTAACGTTCTGGGATATATTTGCAGCGTAAATCTTTATAAAATGGACACTTAAAGAAAAAATGGACTTCGTCTACTACTGAAGAATTACATAAAGGACAAAATCTATCATGTTTATGAATTGCCATTTTCCTGCCTCTGTTTACCATTAGACGTAACGAGCCTATTCTGTATGTGACAAAAGTGTTTCAAAACTTTCAAAATGAAGCACTGTAAATCAGCGATGACACGATGCGTTCTCGAAGACGTATGCATGTTCAGGTCTAACGATGGCACTCAGCCTTCATAGCGTTTACTTGAAGAGTAAGTGCCAGTACTCCTTATTTGGAAAACTCCGAAAGCTATTGATATGCTCATTAAATTGCAACATTGTAAAGCAATGTAAGTTAGATCTGAAAGTCTTTGACAGACAGACAGACAGACAGACAGACAAACATTTTATTCAGTAACAGGCCACCGGTCCAAAATACATGTACTTACACCCCTTGAGAAGTTATTCTTTTTTTTAAGTTGTAGGTTATATGCCATAACCACAATCTGCGCTCGTTGGTTATCTCATAATGATGACTGGATTTGCCTCGCGTCATGGCAATAACCGCTCGTCACCGGGTCATTATTTACTACATGATTATTTGTATAATACCTGCAAATCTTTCAAGGACATTTAGAAGTTGCATACATGGAAACAGGAATATTTTCTGGATAACAACTTCTTTAATGTCAAAAACACGATGTCTCTTCACGACTTCTTCATCCAGGGGAATGTGATACTGTATATTCCGAAACGTCGTGTATTTTCACATCAAAGAAGGTAGGGTAAAATCTCATTGTTCACACATCTGCAGTGGTACAAGATGTTGTACATTTTCAGGACAAGAACCATGCGGGATTCGAGGTAACGTCATCACTCAGCCACAGATCGCAGCACTGACTGTAACAACAACTTATCCACTCGGCTACCGAGATTTCGACTCTGAACTTTTGTTGTTAGCAAAATTGGCTACGTGAGGACAGGTTTTAAAAAAACGCTTTTTGTTTGGTCTTTTCTGACAGGAGGATGTATTGTGGACTCGTATTATCTCGCTCCCGAGACTGTTTGACTTGGTTCATGGCTGTTTGATAACCAGATGACGAGGAGCAGGATGGAACGGATGAAATGAAACCCTTTACACCCCTGGGAAGTTATATCTTTGGTTTAAGTTGACGGTTATATGCCATAACTTCCATCTACGCAGGCTGGTTGTCTACATGGTCGGTTATGAGGTATTCAAACTCCGAAAACAAATGGATTTGTAAAATGTGGAAATTTTATCAAATTAGAAATGAAATTTTTAAAGCAAGGAATATGGGAATCGAACCTGAACCCCTATGTTATGGAGTAGCCTTTGCTACATGAAGCACCTGGGACCAATACCAATCATTGTACATTCTGTTGTGTCATGGCTGTATTGTTATTTTTTCTAGTATATAGTTAAATATATACACTTATAGGTAGCAAATTATGTCTACGTTGTGTAAGGAATGATGAATTAAGTTTGAAACCTTCCTTTTAATCATGAATGGTAAATATTTCATTGATATCTTTTGGTCATTTATATAAATCAGCAAAGTATCCCTTTAAAAGGCATATATCAAATTATTTTAGAAATTAAGTGTTCCGCGGGAGTGTAATGTAAATAATGATCCGATTGCCTCGCGTTATAGCAATAAACTCTGCTCGAGCTAGCGCCCATGCGAGTTTATGTGCCATAACCGCTCGGCACAAGGTCATTATTTACGACATAATTCCATAGGTTTAACCCACATGAACAAACTATCATACATGCCGAAGTAACACATTAAACGTAACGTCATACTTGCAACAATGTACAGTTACTCCAAATAAGGAAGGGCCTAAGTGTATTAATCTTACTAGACTGTTCGTAGGGATAGGCGAGACGTATTCACGTATTATATAACGAGCAATGCAATACATTGATATATCACAAGGCAACATATCACTTTTACCCATTAAACTCGATTATATAAACATGATATTTGACAAACACCTTTGAAAGGAGGGTTCTATAGGGGTATTTTTGTGGAAACGAAATTCGAGAGGATATTCTCGTTTACTCACATATATGCTATTGTTACATGATTAAAACACATAGGAATTGAAAGATATTAATGGAGTTAATTTTGATGACTTGATATTTCACAACTTAATAAAGACAAGCGCAAATTTGTCGAGAAATAAAACCAATGAGAACTGAAGCCATTCATTTGCGCAGCGATAGGGGAAAACGTTGTTACGGCCTAGCACCATATTGTTTATTAACTTTACTTTACGTCATGTATTACTATGTGGATATTCTGTCATTGTATATGTTTTATTATTTATAAATTATAAAATTGGGTTAAATATAGCGTGTTTTTATTTCACATAATGCCCAGAAACCAAGATGGCAGATGGTGATAGAACTTTCCCTTTAAGTATCCCCTGTGAAACAAATGACTTCAAAAATAAAGAAAGGAACTAGCCAAACGTCAGTTAAATTAGTAATAATAGTTAGTTAGTAATTAGTTTTAACTCAACTGATAATGCAGACATGTTTTTGTCTTGGCTGTCTTCTTTTTTACTAGAAATCAGGCATAAAAGCTTCAAACCTAAAAACTTTGGGTGCAACACTGTTTTGGCTACGGTTCCTACGGAACTCTCTTGCCCGCCCCCTGGATCCGCCAATGGTACGAAGGTAACACGACAATTCTTCAGAACCCAGTTATACTAAATATGATATTTTCAAAACATTATCTGTTCGTATTTCTGAGAAACACACGTTTTAAGAAATCGCCGTTTTGAAATATTTTTAAGTAGACGGAAAATTTTTTTGGGCTTGTTTTGTGACGGCATACAGAAAAGGTGCGTCCACAAATTTAAATCCATGAGGGTTATTTATGTCGACCGAATATTTCATAAATTGAAATTTCTACTTTTTAAATTTGTTTAATATACTTAAATACCAAACATTATGGCCAAAAACCATCTTGAAAAAGCGAATTCAGCACCTCAAGTGTATTTGAACAGACATAAAAATAAAAGCATCAAACTCTGATGTATGAAATTGTGAGCACTTCTTTACAAAATATGTGTCTATTAAATACACTCAAAATCTACTTTCTCCGATATCAATATTTCATTTGATACTTTCTTATAAATGTAGGGACGTTTCTTTTGCACGTGAGTATAGAAAGGAAACAAAGTTGTCATATGTTGCAATGGACTGAGGAAGGCAATACGATGACTGCTCGAATGTAAAAATATTGCTTCTCGATGCCCGTGCGAAGAACAAGGTGAAGATGGTGACAAGATGACTTAAGATGAAGACAAGGTGACGTAAGATGTCTGATCGGCCCCATTACTTACGATCCTTTGCGAATTTGCACATGTTCAGATTTCACCTTTTGTCAAATTTGGCACAGTGTGAAGCCTGCATGCTTAATGTGTACGATCCCACAAATAGACAACGTCATCAATTATAAACACAGAATTGATTATTTCTACTCTTAACTATGCATACGTAAATAAGAAGCATTCAAATATCTACACCAAAAGTTCTACAACCCCAGGCCCTATAGTCAACAGAATCTCACCACATCAAGGCAACAAAACCGTTTCCTTCAATCAAGCCGATCATATCAGTACATCGTAGGATTTGATATTGATTCAAAGCACTAATCTATGACACTAAAGCGTACTCTCATCTTGACCAATCCTCGGTTGTGTATTGAATAGCATATGTTCATCTTCTCCTCTCTCACACAAACATCTCCCTCTCCCCTTCTCTCCTCTCCCCACCCTCGCACAAAGCCATATCACTCCCATCTTACAACTTCCGACGACGTCAACTACCCTCTCCCATCTACCCCCTCCCCCTCCCCCATTCCCTTCTTACTCCCACACAACTGATCTCAATTGAAAGATGTCAATCTCAGAAATGCATACATAAGTACTCTTGACAGCTACCAATGGCGGTGGGGTGAATTAACGGAATTGCACTGTGGGGCCAGTGGCTATCTGCCCGGGGTTGGCAACCATTGTCTCTTATGCGGAGGGTAAGGTTGAATTGAAATTATATTGGCATTAGTCTCAACGGTTAATGGACCTAATTGTCTTCATTTCGTAATTACACTGGTTACAAGTCAAATGGATTCAAGTATTTTATTTAAATTCCCCATTCACTATATAAAGAGAAACTCACTCCTTCACTCAATGTACATGTAGAAGTGACAGAAGAGTGAAAAGGGTATTCTTGGCTTGTTTTATGTCGCCTTACAGTGATGATGCGTCAAAGTCCCAAAGAGGGGGGAAATGCTGTCAACATCTGTTATTAAGAATGGTCTCCGGTTTATCTTTGGAAATAACTTTTTAAAGATAATTGCCAAACGTCATGGCTGTTGAAAATGCAATTTAAAAAAAGCGATTGAAAAAGCGATTTCAGCACTCCATACATGTATGCGTTTGAACAGACATACAAGTAAAAGTATCATACCCTGACCAATGAAATTGTGAGTACCTCTTTACAAAATTTAAACTTGTTATTGTCAAATACACAAAAAACTCTGTTGAAAATGTTTCTTTTTGCAAGTCAATTTAATTCTTTTAATATTCTGTCTGTCATTAAAGAGGAATCCATTGTATTTCATAATATTTTATTTGGCTTTAATACGTACCAAAATATCATATGTGCTGATTAATTTCACACAACTTGCATATTCATAAAAATATCATAATTTCTAGTTTCTAAAGAAAATATAGCAACATCATTGTACATGTGATGTAACTGAAAACCATTAATAATATTTAATATTATTAAACCAAATTTGTCTTTTTGTTCGTTGTAAAGAAATTTCCAAAATTAGGTTTGACTGATCTAATCGCGGTGCATTGTCCGGTTTTCGAACAGAAATAACTACTTTCACCTTTATATCGCCAATATACTGAACTGATAAGCATTAAAATGGTTATTTTCGGGAACAGTCAGTACTTTTCAATAAATACCACCGTTTATAACATTTTGTATATGTGACCCCCAACAACACAATGAATGTACCTTTACGAGTACAAATCGTTCACATGAAACCAATACAAATATGAAAAGTAGCAAATACATGGAATGTTAACATATTTATTTAAATTACGATGCACGGACAGCTGTCAACTGAACTATAAGCACATATGACATTGCTAGATTAGGCAGATACACTCAACCGCAAAAGATACGTCACCATACACAATACAAGATAAGTCAGTCTAACAGTGATGACCACTACTGAAACAGAGATACATGATGTCTCCAGATGCCAAGTGTAAACTACATTCGAAATTTCAAAACATTATCTGTTCAAATTCCAGAGAAACATGCGTTTTAAAAAATGTCGTTTTCGAATCTCCTTAACAAGACGAGATTGGAGAGTCAGAAATGTCTTTTTGGCCTATTTTATCACGTCCTATAGTAAAGACGCATCAACAAATTTAAGCCAAAGAAGTTTTTTTAAAGTCAATTACATCATTTACTTATTACAATTCTACATTTTATGAAATATTAAGTTCTATGATTTGTGTACTCACGTGCATAAGAAACCTCTAACTACATAAATGTATGACAAATTAGTCCCACTGACGAGCGATACAGTTTATAACAATAACATCATGTTCAGCAGTCAACTAAACTAACTTTCAAAACATTATCTGTTCATATTTGTGAGAAAGACACTTTTTAAGAAGTCGTCGATTTGGAATATGCTCTACTAGACGAGATAGAAGCGTCAAAAAGCGATTTTTGGGCTTGTTTTGCGATGTCCTACAGTTATGTTGCGTCAATAAATTTAAGTCAAAGAAGGTTATTTATGTCGACGCCATCTTTTATTAATTAAATTTCTACTTTTTTAAACTTTTAAACTTAAATACCGAACATTGTGGTAACAAAAACATCTTGAAAAAGCGATTTAGCACCCCAAGTGTTTTTGAAATTACATAACTAACTGTGATGTATGACATTTTTAACACTTCTTTACAAAACAGTCTATAAAAAATATGTCACTGTATACTCTCTTAAAAAGGTGAGTTTCTTTTGCGCATGAATATTCAAGCACCTCAACGCCCCTTAATCACTGAAAAGCGGTCTATCTTGTTCTGTTTTACAATGTTATATGATTAGGATTGTCAGTAAATGTGCCAGTAAGTTATGTGTTAGCCAAGGTTATTTAAACCATATACGACGTGTTATATTAATTGCATAAAAAAGAAACGACACAAAGAACATAAACATCAGCAAATACTATCGATATTAATCAAAAGCTGATATAGAAGAAAATATCAATAGGATTTTTTTATCTCTGAAATATAAAATAAGTGCGTTCCTCGGAAATTATGAAAAAAAAACGCTGCTACAGGAAAATAAAAGAGTCAAGGTTTGCAGATTGGCTCTTTGCAGGAGGGCCCCCAATAGATAATGTTTTTCAAAGCCAGGCGACCAAAGATGCCGGATTTAATTATAATTTTAAACGTTTTAATAAATTGCCAATCCTACTAAAATCTACTTTCTCCGACATAAATATTTCATTTTAAACTGTTCCAAAATGTGGGGACGTGTCTTTTGCACTTGAGTTTATATGTTATGTATTACTATGTGAATATTCTATAATTGAATATGTTTTATTATTTACAAAAATAAAATAAAATAAAATTTCACGTAATGCCAAGAAACCAAGATGGCGGAAGCTGGCGATAGATCGGTGATGGGACTTTCCCTTAAGTATCCTCTATGAAACGAATGACTTCAATAATAAAGATAATAATAAAGTAATAATAATTCATTAGTCTTAACCCAACTGATAATGCAGACATGCTTTTGTCTTGGCTGTCTTCTTTTTTACTAGAAATCAGAAGCATGAAAGCTTCAAACCAAAAACTTGAACACTCATAAATTTGACGTTACACTGTAACGACAGTGACAAAAAATGTCAACACGAAATGGGAAATTCGAAGATGCCCTGTTTTTCATGAAAAGTCAATCATCATCCGATGAAGTTCTGATGTATACAGAAGGTAATACGATCTTTATGGCATGTGTGTACGAAGGAGCGAACGCAGCTTTTTTCGTGTTCGTTGTGGTGCAGCGCTACGGTTGTAACAACTTCCAAATGCAAGGCATAACTCTTGCCAGTCTGCATTACTGGCTGATTTAAGACTTGTGGTATTTGCCTCGCTTTGTTGTGCCTAGATAGTGAATCGCTGCACCAGAAATGCATAGTGGGCCTGGATTCCTAAGCACTGATTTCTTTAGGAAATACTGCAAGGCCTAAATCAGCCAGTAGTGGAGCCGCCAATGAAACGAAGGTAACAGAACATCATATCGACAGTGCGATGTAAATTTGCGAACCTTCTAATAAGGTGTCGAGGACATCACGTTACCTATAAGAAATTCCACAGCATGGGTGATAAATATGACTGAAACAGCATTACATCATGTCTTCAGAACTTAGGTATACTAAATATGAATTTTCAAAAATTATTTGTTCGTATTTCTGAGAAACACACGTTTTAAGAAATCGTCGTTTTGAAATCTGATTAACTTTACGGGAAAAAAATCTTTTTTTGGTGCTTGTTTTTGCTTGTTACAGTAATAACATGTCCACAAATTTAAATCCATGAGGATTATTTATGTCGACTGCATATTTCATTAATTAAATTTTTACTTTTTAAATTTGTTTTTTTTACTTAAATACTAAACATTATGGCCAAAAACCATCTTGAAAAAGCGATTTCAGCAGCCCAAGTGTATTTGAACAGAAATACAAATAAAAGTATCAAACTCTGATGTATGAAATTGTGAGCAATTATTTACAAAATATGTGTTAAATACATTCAAATTCTACTTTCTCCGACATCAATATTTCATTTTATAATTTCCTATAATGTAGGGACGTTTCTTTTGCACGTGAGTATAGAAAGGAAACAAAGTTGTCATATGGTAGCAATGGACCCACGAAATCGAAGGCAATACGATGACTACACGGATGCAAAGATATTGCTTCTCGATGGTCGTGCGAAGGATAAGATAAGAGGAAGATGAAGACAAGATGACTAAAGATGTCTGATCGGCCCCGTTACTTACGATCCTTTGTGAATTTGCACATGTTCAGATTTCACAGTTTTCGGCACAGTGTGAAGCCTGCATGCTTAATGTGTACGATCCCACAAATAGACAACGTCATCAATTATAAATACAGAATTGATTATTTATACTCTGAACTATGCATACGTAAATAACAAGCATTCAAATATCTACACCAAAAGTTCTACAACCCCAGGCTCTCATCACATCAAGGCAACAAAACCGTTTCCTTCAATCAAGCCGATCATATCAGTACATCGTAGGATTTGATATTGATTCGAAGCACTAATCTATGACACTAAAGCGTACTCTCTTCTTGACCAATCCTCTGTTGAATAGCATGTGTTCATATTCTCCTCTTTCACACAAACATATGCCCTCTCCCCACCCTCGCACAAAGCCATATCACTCCCATCTTACATCTTCCGACGACGTCAACTACCCTCTCCCATCCACCCCCTCCCCCTTCTTTTCTTACTCCCACACAGCTGATCTCAATTGAACGATTTCAATCTCAGAAATGCATACATAAGTACTCTTGAAAGCTACCAATGGCGGTAGTGTGAATTACCGGAATTGCACTGTTGGGCCAGCGGCTATCTGCCCGGGGGTTGGCAACCATTGTCTCTTATGCGGAGGGTAAGGTTGAATTCAAAACATATTGGCATTAGTCTTAACGGTTTAAAAGTTAATGGGCCCAATTGTCTTCATTTCGTAATTACACTGGTCACAAGTCAAATGGATTCAAGTATTTTATTGAAATTCCACATTCACTACATAAAGAGAAACTCACACAAATATATTATGCTAAATATACAAACACGTTTTGATTAATGTAACGTATGTCCGAGTCTTGGGGGTGATTTTAATGGAAATCAACAAACTATATAAATTTTACATAAGAATACATGAGTTTGAGATGTTATTTATGTATCATAAAGCATTCCTCGGCCGTGGCCGTTAAACGTATCTAATTGCAAAACTATCATTAGACGTCTTGAGCAGTGGTATCAATGAGGTCATTACATTGTGACGTCATAATTATTATAACATCATAACATGTGTGCGTCATCAATTCTGTTACGTCATAGCATTGTAAGCTTGGACATCGGGTGATTTGTCTAAAAAACTATATCAACCGTGGGATCCAGTTTTGGATGATAAAAGTTTAATGATTCGTGTATTCACCGTGTATCATCGTACACCGGAAGTAGAGAGGTGAACATCGATGATATGTTTGTAGAGAGGAGTGA
Organism: Gibbula magus; assembly: GCA_936450465.1. Lineage (NCBI taxonomy): Eukaryota > Metazoa > Mollusca > Gastropoda > Trochida > Trochidae > Gibbula > Gibbula magus. Next base: position 40,744,078 of record OW388289.1, read on the forward strand.
AAAACCAAACACACTTTATATAACAGCTGATTTCTCCTTGTTTAGTACATAGTAATGAATACATAAGAAAAGAATCCATTTTGAATAGAGAAGGCTGTTTCAGTGCACTGCGGCATATACAAATTATCAAAACCTGCTTTACCCAGTGACCCTGTCACGTTTTAGATGCGATTGAGATGTTTACAATGAAATTTTGACAAAACAGTTTCACTAGTCTGCAGAACTTGACTTCTGCAGGAAAGAATCCAAGCCTAGGAAATGGTTTCTTGTGTCAGAAATAGCTGCTTTGCTGTACCGTTGCAGTTGAGGTAGAAAAGATCACAAATGAGTCATCAACGTGATTGTTTTTAAATCCATTAAATTCACGCGTCTCTCGAAAGTGCCAGAAAGCCTATTTCGAAGAACCTTGAGATAACATATATACTTTAATTTATATCCGGAAAACATTACGAATTGCTTGTGTGTGTGTCAGAAATTACATATTGATGATAAACCGGAACTACAAGCGGCACAGCGAAGCAGCAATTTACGATACAAACGGTACACAAGCAACGAAAGGAAAAACAGCATTCTGCTTTAGAAAACTATCTGAAACCATTTCCTACATGTAATAAAGAAGATATTTTAAACTAGTGCATATTATAAACCTATCTCCCTCACAAGATGAAATCGACTCAAGGTATTATTTGTCGAGACCCATGGGGTTTTGTGTACGTTAAGACTGATACACAATTACGTCCCGTTTGTGACACCTCGTCCTAATATTAGGAACAGAATCTTTTTCATCACCCCCTGTGAGTCAAGGCGCGTCTTTTGATGCTGCATTCTTTAAAAAAATTCCAACTTATTTAGTTTTAATTGAGTTAGAAAAAAGCAATCAAGTTTATATGACCATTGATTTTTAAGGACTTATAGTTGATATTCTGTTTTCAAATTGATCAATCTAAAGTGTTTGATTCTGTTTAGAAATTCGAGCTTCAGAAACCGAGAAAAATTCGAAACTGATTTACAAAAGAAAAGCTTCCAGTAAACATACACGATATCTATATCCACGGGTAATACAAACTACTGAAACAGGGTAACACCATTCAGCAAAGCTCCACTGAATTATTTTTTACATTTTTTGAAACAGTGTCTGTTCATATTTATGAAAATACACGCCTTTTAAAAATGTATGGAAGTCTCCTTAACTCAATGTACATGTAGAAAAGACAGAAGAGTGAAAAGGGTATTCTTGGCTTGTTTTATGTCTCCCTACAGTGATGATGCGTCAAAGTCCAAAGAGGGAAAAAATGCTGTCAACATCTGTTATTAAGAATGGTCTCCGGTTTATCTTTGGAAATCCGTTCGAGTCCGAAGTTTGTTGTGACAATTAAATTGTTGCGACAACATATTTTTCCAATGTTATTTTTTTCTCCAATGGAATTTTTCCTTTTGAATTCTTTTTAAAAAAACAACAAAAACTTTTAACCTAAAAATGTCAAAAGAACTTATGTAAGGCATTAAAATAATGAATTTTGTTTGTAAATTTGTTTTGTCGTGACACTTTTATTGTCGGGACAAACTTCGGACTCAACCTGATTTCCAAAGATAAACTGGAGATCATTTAAGTAATTTTTTTTACATTTCATAACTTTTTAAGAATAATTGCCAAACTTTATGGCTGTTGAAAATGCATGTCGAAAAAGCGATTTCAGCACTCCATACATGTATGCGCTTGAACAGACATACATATAAAAGTATCATACCCTGACGAATGAAATTGTGAGTACCTCTTTACAAAATATAAATCTGTTATTGTCAAATACACTTAAAATCGACTTTTTCTGACAGCAACATTTAAGTTTTTACTCTGTTGAAAATGTTTCTTTTTTATATTCTGTCTGTCATTAAAGAGGCATCCATTGTATTTCATAATATTTTATTTGGCTTTAATACGTACCAAAATATCATATGTGCTGATTAATTTCACACAACTTGCATATTCATCCCTAATCGCCAAAATATCATAATTACTAGTTTCTAAAGAAAATATAGCAACATCATTGTACATGTGAAGTAACTGAAAACATTTAGTATTAATATCTAATATTGTTAACCCAAATTTGTCTTTTTGTTCGTTGTAAACAGATTTCCAAAATTAGGTTTGACTGATCTGATCGCAGTGCATTGTCCGGTTTTCGAACAGAAATAACTACTTACACCTTTATATCGCCAATATATTGAACTGATAAGCATTAAAATGGTTATTTTCGGGAACAGTCAGTACTTTTAAATGAATAACACACTTTATAACAGTTTGTATATGTGACCCCCCAACAACACAATGAATGTACCTTTACGAGTACAAATCGTTCACATGAAACCAATACAAATATGAAAAGTAGCAAATACATGGAATGTTAACATATTTCTTTAAATTACGATGCACGGACAGCAGTCAATTGAACTATAAGCACATGTCACTGCTAGATTAGGCTCATACACTCAACCGCAAAAGAAACGTCACCATACACAATACAAGATAAGTCAGTCTAACAGTGATGACCACTACTGAAACAGAGATACATGATGACTCCAGATGCCAAGTAAACTACATTCGGAATTTCAAAACATTATCTGTTCAAATTACAGAGAAACATGCGTTTTAAAAAATGTCGTTTTCGAATCTCCTTAACAAGACGAGATTGGAGAGTCAGAAATGTCTTTTTGGCCTATTTTATCACGTCCTATAGTAAAGACGCATTAGCAAATTTAAGCCAAAGAAGTATTTTTTAAGTCAATTACATCATTTAATAATTACAATTCTACATTTTATGAAATATTAAGTTCTATGATTTGTGTACTCACGTGCATAAGAAACTTCTAACTACATACATGTATGACAAATTAGTCCCACTGACGAGCGATACATGTACATTTTATAACAATAACATCATGTTCAGCAGTCAACTAAACTAACTTTCAAAACATTATCTGTTCATATTTGTGAGAAAGACACTTTTTAAGAAGTCGTCGATTTGGAATATGCTCTACTAGACGAGATAGAAGCGTCAAAAAGCGATTTTTGGGCTTGTTTTGCGATGTCCTACAGTAATGTTGCGTCAATAAATTTAAGTCAAAGAAGGTTACTTATGTCGACGCCATATTTTATTAATTAAATTTCTACTTTTTTAATCTTTTAAACTTAAATACCGAACATCTTGAAAAAGCGATTTAGCATCCCAAGTGTATTTGAAAAGACATAACTAACTGTGATGTATGACATTTTTAATACTTCTTTACAAAATCTCTATCAAAAATATGTCACTGTATAGTATCTTAAAAAGGTGAGTTTCTTTTGCGCATGAGTATACAAGCACCTCAACGCCCCTTTATCACTGAAAAAGCGTCAATCGTGTTCTGTTTGACAATGTTATATGATCAGGGTTGTCAGTAAATGTGCCAGTAAGTTATGTTTAGCCCAGGTTATTTAAACCATATACGACGTGTTATATTAATTGCATAAAAAAAACGACACAAAGAACATAAACATCAGCAAATACTATCGATATTAAGTAAAAGCTGATATAGAAAAAACATTATCAATAGGACTTTTTGTCTCTTAGATAAAATAAGTGCTTTCCTCGAAGTTATGAAAACGCTGCTCCAGGAAAGGAAAATGGATGAGGTTTGCAGATTGGCTCTTTGCAGGTGGGCCCCCAACAGGATTTTTTTCACAGCCAGGGGACCAAAAATGCCGGATTTAATACTAATTTTAAACGTTTTAATAAACTGCCAATCCTACTAACTGTCTACATGTTGCAATGGCTAAGAAAAAAATAATAAAAGTTTTTTCCCTTACCTGAATGTGTGAATACACCTTAGGTTGGGTCAATGACTCTGAAGCCATTCATCAGCGACGAGTGTGGAAAGCTTTCCTACGGCACAAAACGAAATTGTTGATTAGTTTGATACATGTGTTATGAGTTACTTCGGGAATATTCCATCAACGCATATGTTGTATTATTATGGAAAAAAATAGAATTACTGAAAATTCAGCGTTTTTCATTTCACATCTTGCAAAAAAGCAAGATGGCGGACAATCACCTGTCGACTACTCTCAGTTTTAATACATTGTGAATACATAACATGGGTTCTTGACATTTTTTTAAAGATGCATCCATTGTGTTTCATAAAATTTTATTTGGCCTTAATTTCAGTTCAAATTACTTCACTCAACTTGAATATTCATCTCCAATCGCCAAATAAAGCACAATTACTAGTTTCCAATTAAAATAGAGCAACATCATTATGCATGTGCAGAAACCGAAACTACAAGTCTCATTTACATGTACATTAGTTGTAAGACCTAGTAAACATCATCAGCCCAACGTTATCTTTTTGTCTGTTGATGATAAGTTTAAAAAATTACGTTTGACTAATTGACGCGCGCCACACGCGATGCATTGTCCGGTTTTCGCTCATAAATTGATAGTTTTATGTTTATCTCGTCGGTTTACAGAGTCGACTATCAACAAAATGGTAATTTTCGGTAACAGTAAGTACTTCTCGATAGAATAACACCATTCATAACGTTTGGCACATGTGACCCCCAACAACACAGTGGATGTACCTTTAAGCTTTCAGCAAAAACAAGAAAGATAAAGTTTATAACAAGGGAGAAGAATTCACATACCCAAACGAATATTTGTCAATCGTGATAGATTTTGAGTTTAATTAAAACAATTAATTTAACTTCTTTATTTCTCCATCAACCATCCAGCGTACAAAGACATCACATGTTATTTATGCAATGAGAAGATGGAGCAAAATGTAAGTATCCAAAACTCTGATGACTTTTTAATTCTGCTGTTTATTTTAACACATTAATTGCTTGAAAGAAGTAATATTTCTCCATTTAAAGGCGCTGAAGCACGTTTTTCGTATATCATTTTTCTCAAATTTGTCATTTATTATTAAAGTTTATACAATATTTTGTGACGTTAGAGGGTAATACATCTCATTACACAACCCGATAAGCCATATACATAGAAAATGGTTATCCGTATTGGTAGAAAATGGTGCGACATAAAGCGACACATTTTTGGAACTCTTCAGTTTTAGAAGTAGATGTGTAGGTCTCACGCGATTTTGAGAGTTCAGACAGCAAGATGGTTGACCATTCGATCATTGTACCACATTTAAAACTCTACTTTGAGTGTTTAGGTATAGGTAGTCAGATCACTTTAACTAAATTCGAGTATCATTAAAGGGGCAGTAGGACGTGATTTTTTCCTTCAAATTTCCTATTTATACTGATAGTTTATGCCATTTATATTTACTTTAGAGGGTAAAACAGCTTATTACACAAACCAATAATCCGTGGTGGTAAAAAGCAAAAATTGCATGGTCGCAAATTTATTGTGAACACATGTTGAATGACAAAAACTATTCCAATGGCTTTACGGAATCATGTACACTCATTTTTTAAACTTGATTTTCCGGAGATACAGAGGGTGTTTTACTATTTCCGACATTTTTTTCAAATACATTTCATCGACTTATTTCTGTGAAAAAACGTACTACTGCCCCTTTAAAGTAACTATATCTCAATACAATCCGTAGTGAAGTTCATCAGCCAAAATGAATGCTGAGGGGTCGCACATCTTAGATCTTTTTTCCCTAGTTGTCCCCCCAGCGGCCAGTCTGAATGGGCAGAAAATGATTGGTTGTTCTAAATTTCATTATTGGAATATAAACATTTGTTGGAAGAAAATAATAACCTTCAAATGTTATATTGAATATTTTATGATCTTATAATATACTGCCTTGGGGCTATGATTTATTGATGCTCGTCAACTGTGAATAAAATGATAAAAAATTCTACCTTTGAGGCCAGCCATACGGTGTGAAAAGATTCTGGATTTTGAAAACATTACTTAAACCTAGGTGATTTAACGTGTCTTCTATATAATTAAACCGCTTGTCATTATAATCATATTTTTTTTTTAACACAGTTGTATCATGGCGTGGGAAAGTTTAACATTTGTAATTTTAGGTACAAGTGCAAGTAAGTTAAACCAAATTTCCAAACTGACAGCCATCAGGGTTTTACAACGTATGAGTGTCAAGAGTCTGTCGGACACTAACAAAACCTTGCAAAAGAAGATGACAGATAAAACATGTCTCCAAAAGACTTGGCTTGCCCATCAAATTAATAAATTCGATGAAAAAATTACGCAGTACTCTGGATGTCATGCAAAAGTATATTTGCATATATTTATGTCTGCACATGTGAGTATTTGTGTCATGTAAACGATTCGCGGCAAATATACATGTGAGTATATTCCTTTTTTCACATTGTCGTCCTTTTAAAGTGGAAGAACTATTCATACACTCAAACGAAAATAGAGTCATCGGATCTGTATCTCGTCAGGTTTTAAAGCCATCAATGATGTTGATGAACATATAGGAAATATATACACTTAATTTTTCACAGATTCTTTTCGACCAAAAATAAGCAGAGAAATTGCACTAATTAGTAAGAGGTGTTTTTAAGTCTGAATATAGATCCATTCTATTATTTTCAAGCGCAAAACATTGTGGTCTAACTCACACACTCACTCACTCGAAGTTGTACTTCTCTTTGAAACCCAATTGCATTACAATGTCATGATATGAAAATTATTTATCACATGTCATGTGTAAATAAAAGATTTCTCTAGCGATTGACGTTATACGTATATTTTCCACATTTTTTTTTTCTTTTGAAACACTAACATCCTTGATGGCTATTTAAATCATAAAGAATATAAGGTTGAACATTTAATTTTCCAGTAGTTGTCAGACGGTTAATGTACAAAATATAAACCATATTCTTGAAAAGAAGAAAACATAGGGTTCTAGGGTGAAGTCTTGGTGACCAGAGTAACTAAATATTCAAATCCAATTCCCAAGAGATTTCACCTTTCTTGTGGCTAGTGCATTTAATTTTTTTAGAAGAAGGCACATATTGTTTAAGGGAGTGGCAAATGTAGCCCTTCAATTGGACCAACGAGTCACAAGACCTACACTTTATAATCCTCATTGACCAAAGAGTAACACGATTTCAGCTTTTTCCACGACATGCCATTAGCCTTTCCGGCTCATCTTCGCTATACTGATGATACAGTCTGCAGTGTTCCATATGTTAAATATGAATGACAGCTGCTTCAAAATCTGTAATACTTACCCCCTCTTTTTCCCCATGTAAACGCATAGTATTTACTCCCATATGCAAATTTACTACAGGTGTATTCATACTAACATATGCATATTTCTGCATGTATACGGGGCTTAAGTTTTTTTTAAATTTGGCAGCGCACCTCTCTTGGTGGTGCAGGTAACATCAGCACTATTTGAAAAAAATGTTGTTTTTTTAATCAGCCGGAAACATTTTACTTGCAGAAAATGACTTAGTACAGAATGCAGAAATTCATGTTCTTTTTGGTAATTTGGCAGTAACCGTTGTTACGTTAACGATGAGGTAATGAGAGTTGCCAATCGCTAGTAGACTGAGCAGGTTATTCGTTATTAGTTATTAAATATGCGAATAACCAATAACTAACTGGCACATTATTCGCTCTTCGAATAAGCACCTGGCTGCTTATTCACTGTTCAGAGTTGAACTCAAAAATAAATATATATATATATATATATTGTATTATAGGTGGGAAACTGTCAATATGGGAAAGGGAACCTCGTACACCGACCACACGTTTCTTACAACCATTAAGGCAGACAGGCATCATCTTTCTATGAGACATCTGACAGTCCATTCAGTTTGGTTATGCTTCACAACAAACCACAACACAGATAGATAACTGCTTTTTTCTTAATGGTGAAGGTGCTGAGACACTGATAGAAAGTTGCTTTAATCTTAATGGTGAAGGTATTGAGACACATACAAAGAGTTGCTTTAATCTTAATGGTGAATGTATTGAGACACTGATATAAAGTTGCTTTAATCTTAATGGTGAAGGTATTGAGACACATACAAAGAGTTGCTTTAATCTTAATGGTGAAGGTATTGAGACACATATAAAAAGTTGCTTTAATCTTAATGGTGAAGGTATTGAGACACTGATAGAAAGTTGCTTTAATCTTAATGGTGAAGGTATTGAGAAACATATAAAGAGTTGCTTTAATCTTAATGGTGAAGGTATTGAGACACATATAAAAAGTTGCTTTAATCTTAATGGTGAAGGTATTGAGACACCGATAGAAAGTTGCTTTAATCTTAATGGTGAAGGTATTGAGACACATATAAAGAGTTGCTTTAATCCTAATGGTGAAGGTATTGAGACACATATAAAAAGTTGCTTTAATCTTAATGGCGAATGTATTGAGACACTGATAGAAAGTTGCTTTAATCTTAATGGTGAAGGTATTGAGACACATATAAAGAGTTGCTTTAATCTTAATGGTGAAGGTATTGAGACACTGATAGAAAGTTGCTTTAATCTTAATGGTGAAGGTATTGAGACACATATAAAGAGTTGCTTTAATCTTAATGGTGAAGGTATTGAGACACTGATAGAAAGTTGCTTTAATCTTAATGGTGAAGGTATTGAGACACATTTAGAAAGTTGCTTTAATCTTAATGGTGAATGTATTGAGACACTGATATAAAGTTGCTTTAATCTTAATGGTGAAGGTATTGAGACACATATAAAAAGTTGCTTTAATCTTAATGGTGAAGGTATTGAGACACTGATAGAAAGTTGCTTTAATCTTAATGGTGAAGGTATTGAGACACATATAAAGAGTTGCTTTAATCTTAATGGTGAAGGTATTGGGACACTGATAGAAAGTTGTTTTAATCTTAATGGTGAAGGTATTGAGACACATTTAGAAAGTTGCTTTAATCTTAATGGTGAAGGTATTGAGACACTGATAGAAAGTTGCTTTAATCTTAATGGTGAAGGTATTGAGACACATATAAAGAGTTGCTTTAATCTTAATGGGGAAGGTATTGAGACACATATAAAAAGTTGCTTTAATCTTAATGGTGAAGGTATTGAGACACTGATAGAAAGTTGCTTTAATCTTAATGGTGAAGGTATTGAGACACATATAAAGAGTTGCTTTAATCTTAATGGTGAAGGTATTGAAACACATATAAAAAGTTGCTTTAATCTTAATGGTGAAGGTATTGAGACACTGATAGAAAGTTGCTTTAATCTTAATGGTGAAGGTATTGAGACACATATAAAGAGTTGCTTTAATCCTAATGGTGAAGGTATTGAGACACATATAAAAAGTTGCTTTAATCTTAATGGTGAAGGTATTGAGACACTGATAGAAAATTGCTTTAATCTTAATGGTGAAGGTATTGAGACACATATAAAGAGTTGCTTTAATCTTAATGGTGAAGGTATTGAGACACTGATAGAAAGTTGCTTTAATCTTAATGGTGAAGGTATTGAGACACATTTAGAAAGTTGCTTTAATCTTAATGGTGAAGGTATTGAGACACTGATAGAAAGTTGCTTTAATCTTAATGGTGAAGGTATTGAGACACATATAAAGAGTTGCTTTAATCTTAATGGGGAAGGTATTGAGACACATATAAAAAGTTGCTTTAATCTTAATGGTGAAGGTATTGAGACACTGATAGAAAGTTGCTTTAATCTTAATGGTGAAGGTATTGAGACACATATAAAGAGTTGCTTTAATCTTAATGGTGAAGGTATTGAGACACATATAAAAAGTTGCTTTAATCTTAATGGTGAAGGTATTGAGACAGTGATAGAAAGTTGCTTTAATCTTAATGGTGAAGGTATTGAGACACATTTAGAAAGTTGCTTTAATCTTAATGGTGAAGGTATTGAGACACATTTAGAAAGTTGCTTTAATCTTAATGGTGAAGGTATTGATACACATATAACAAGTTGCTTTAATCTTAATGGTGAAGGTATTGAGACACCCGTATTCTTCTCCCAAAATTCAGCATCGGTCAGTGTCAGATTCAGCCAAAGTCACAAGTACGAAAGTTGGGGGTTATCTTGGATTCCACACTGTCCATGGAGCCACACGTCAATAACATTTGCAGAAAGGCTTACTTTCATATTCGCAACATCGGTATGATTCGGCGATATCTGGATACTGACACAACAAGAACTCTCATTCAGGCCCTCGTGACATCTCACCTCGACTACTGCAATGAGCTCCTTATCGGTTTCCCAAGTTTTCTGATACAAAGGCTTCAGAAGGTGCAGAATACTGCAGCCAGAGTAATTTTCCCAGTCAAAGAAATTTTACCACATAACTCCTGTGCTTTATTCTCTCCACTGGCTTCCTGTACAATACCGGATTAAATACAACATTCTTCTCCTTGTGTTCAAGAGTATTCATGGTCTAGCTCCACAGTAGCTCACTGATCTGTTCCAGGACTATACTCCTGCACGTTCCCTCCGATCAAGTGATCAGTGTCTGTTAACAACACATGAGACTAGGACAAAAACATATGGTGATAAGTGTCTTGAGACTGCTGGCCCACATTTCTGGAACAATCTTCCATATCACCTTAGAACACAACCTGATCTATGTGCTTTTAAATCCGACCTAAAGACGTGTCTATTCTCCGAGGCCTTTGAACATTCTGTGATGAATTTACAATCTTAGACCCCAAGCGCCTTTGAGCGTTCTACGGATATTGGCGCTATACAAGTATTTGTATGATGATGATGATGATGATAGAAAGTTGCTTTAATTTTAATGGTGAAGGTATTGATACACAGATAGAAAGTTGCTTTAATCTTAATGGTGAAGGTATTGAGACACATGTAGAAGTTGCTTTAATTTTAATGATGAAGGTATTGAGATAAAGATAGAAAGTTGCTTTAATCTTAATGGTGAATGAATTGAGACACATATAAAGTTGCTTTAATCTTAATGGTGAAGGTATTGAGACACATTTAGAAAGTTGCTTTAATCTTAATGGTGAATGTATTGAGACAAAGATAGAAAGTTGCTTTAATCTTAATGGTGAAGGTATTGAGACACTGATAGAAAGTTGCTTTAATCTTAATGGTGAAGGTATTGAGACACATTTAGAAAGTTGCTTTAATCTCAATGGTGAATGTATTGAGACACTGATATAAAGTTGCTTTAATCTTAATGGTGAAGGTATTGAGACACATTTAAGAAGTTGCTTTACTGTGAATGGTGAAAGTATTGAGACACTGATAGATTACTGCTTTAATCTTAGTGTTGCAACGTTGAGAGACAGTTGCTTTAATGTCAGTGGTGAGGTATTGAGACACTGATAGATAACTGCTTTAATCTTAGTGTTGCAACACGGAGCAAACAATTTACTGTCAGTGGTGAGGTATTGAGACACTGGTGGATATGTGTTTTACTCTGAGTGGTTAAGGTGTAGAGACACTGAGAGAAAGCCGCTTTAACTAAAACTAATTATATATGTTAAATTTGTTTTAGTACATTTTCTAAAATCTCTTCAGGAAAAAGACAATTACTACAACAATTAACAAAAGGTAAAGTACAGTAAAAAAAAAAGCACACACACACACACATCACGAGCAAATAAATTTTGCATAAAAAAACATTTGAATGTTTAACAAAAACGACAAAATCATTATTTCAAAAATTATAAAACTAATATAGATTTAAGATATTTCAAAATTAGTCATCATGAGTCATTACCTCCAAAGTCCTATTGGTTTCTATGGATACATGAACATACATTTGAAAGTCGTAGTAAACATGAAAATCATTCCCACGTGCTTTTAGTCTTTTAGGCTTAGTATTTTTGTATCTACATTTTGATATAACATTTTAATGAATAATTTGCATTTTTCTCAGGATTCATACTTTGGTTATTATTTTTCAATAAACATTTTGACATTGACCGAAGTATGAAAGTTTACCGTAAAGCAAAAAGGTACAATATGACACATTTTCTATTAATTCTTCCTTGTGTATTTTAGTGCAATAATGACGCTAAAATGAAAATCAATTTACATGGTACTTGCACTAAGATACACAAGTAGGTGAACAAACTTTCGGGATGCAGCTTCAATGCGAAGTAGTGGGATATCTACCATGTATCTTGGTCGGGTGTTGCCATGAGATAAAATATCAATAAAGGATTTCCGATAGTAAATACATCAATACAGTATATCAAATGTCAAATACAGTCACCCAGGAAATAAAATAGCAAATACATTCATCAAGGAGACAATATCAATTACAGCAATATTTGAGAACTATACAAAATCAAATACGGCAATACAGGATATCCAATAGCAAAATATAGCAATACAGGTTATACAATAGCAAATACAGCCATTCAAGAGATACAAAATCAAATACAGCAATACAGGATATCCAATATCAAAATATAGCAATACAGGAGATACCATAGCAAATACAGCGGTTCAGGAGATCCAATAGCTAATACAGCCATTAGTCAGGTCAAAGTACTGTTTAATGCCCCACAAATTGCTACAAAAGGTTTCTCAACTGATTCTTGTAAGGTTTAGTGTATTTCTTAAAATACTAAAAGTTTACCAAAGTTCGACCCCCGGAAAAGTTTTTTTCAAGATGGCGCCCAAGATTGCCACCGAAATCTCTTAATGATCATAACTCTGTAACCATAAACTCTTGGTGTCTATCTCTAGGTTTTTGGAAGCATCGAACCCATTAAGATTAAGTTGAGTGGGGATTTTCCATATATTGGCCCGACAACATCAAGGATACACAATAGCAAATGCAGCCATTCAAGAAATACAATAGCAAATACATTAATACAGGAGATACAATAGCAAAATACAGCCATAAATGAGATGTAATGGCAAAGTACAGCCATAAAGGAGATGTAATGGCAAAGTACAGCCATAAAGGAGATGTAATGGCAAAGTACAGCCATAAAGGAGATGTAATGGCAAAGTACAGCCATAAAGGAGATGTAATGGCAAATAAAGCAATACTGGAGATGTAATTGCAAATAAAGCAATACTGGAGATGCTTTTTTCGTATGTCACATTCTGATCGACCATATAATAATAATAATAGTAATAGTACAATAACTACTTAAGCATCGGCTTTGTTCTGTGCAGACCAACAAACGTTATCTCTACATCATAGTTGCTCGACGACGGTAGCTATCTAAACCTTTGTTTATTGCATACAAAAACACGTAAATAAGTATTTTGAACACTTAGTGAGTCACTGCACCATAAACAAAAATCATGGATTGACAAGGACATGGAGCTATGGAAAACAGGATATTTATTTTACAACGTGAGTTAACTGACGTGTTTATTTTCACGCCTTAAAAAACTGTTTATGAATGAGTCACTACAGCGGATTAAGGACAACCTAATAAAAAATGTTTAACCTGCAGACAGTAGTATTTGAAAGGTAAAATACACATAACAATTCAGATATGAATTATGCCAACTCGATATAATATAATATAATATAATATAATATAATATAATATAATATAATATAATATAATATAATATAATATAATATAATATAATATAATATAATATAATATTTAAGGATTGTTTTACTTTTTTTGTGCCTCTATCGAAGTATAACAGCAACAAATTGTATAACATCGCGTACATACAATCAGAGTTCGTTTACTCTACATTCCGGATTTTTAGATTAACCCTCATTAGCATATCACGCGACGTTCAAACATGGCTACTTTTAGTGAAGCGCTGTGAGTGAACACACTTGAGGACTTGTATCTATCAAAATTAAGTGTTCCCGGTGAAGTTAATTGTCTCATTCGGAAAAGAAATGTATATTCCAGTTATCGGTGTAGGTGTGAAGACGAAATGACATATGTATTTCATAGTTTGCATCAAAACGTTACGCTCAGTTGTAAGAACCGGCTGACCCGACCGTTTGTTCGAATGGATTGTGACGTCACAAGGTACGATTGCACGAGGTATGGTTGCACATTTTATCTGCATTCATCGAGAAATGGCAGCAGTTTTTTAAGAGCTCTCGTCCAATCAGAAACGCGGAAATTAGTGTAACAAAATCATTTTGTAATTATAATATAATATAATACAATATAATTGTTGTTAATGCTTGCTGAATTTTAATTTAATTTGATTTCATGTAAAGCAGTAGAGCAGGGATAAAGTGGCCTAACGAGTCCAAGGGAAAAAGTGGCCTAACGAGTCCAAGGGTTAAAGTGACCTAACGAGTGAGTCCAAGGGATAAAGTGGCCTAACGAGTCCAAGGGTTAAAGTGACCTAACGAGTGAGTCCAAGGGATAAAGTGGCCTAACGAGTCCAAGGGATAAAGTGGCCTAACGAGTCGAAGGAATAAATTGGCCTAACGAGTCCAAGGGATAAAGTGGCCTAACGAGTCCAAGGGAAAAAGGGGCCTAACGAGTCGAAGGTTAAAGTGGCCTAACGAGTCCTAGGGATAAAGTGGCCTAACGAGTCCAAGGGATAAAGTGGCCTAACGAGTCCAAGGGATAAAGTGGCCTAACGAGTCCTAGGGATAAAGTGGCCTAACGAGTCCAAGGGATAAAGTGGCCTAACGAGTCCAAGGGATAAAGTGGCCTAACGAGTCCAAGGGATAAAGTGGCCTAACGAGTCCAAGGGATAAAGTGGCCTAACGAGTCCAAGGGAAAAAGTGGCCTAACGAGTGAGTCCAAGGGATAAAGTGGCCTAACGAGTCCAAGGGATAAAGTGGCCTAACGAGTCCAAGGGATAAAGTGGCATAACGAGTCCAAGGGAAAAAGGGGCCTAACGAGTGAGTCCAAGGGATAAAGTGGCCTAACGAGTCCAAGGGAAAAAGGGGCCTAACGAGTCCAAGGGATAAAGTGGCCTAACGAGTCCAAGGGATAAAGTGGCCTAACGAGTCCAAGGGTTAAAGTGGCCTAACGAGTCCAAGGGATAAAGTGGCCTAACGAGTCCAAGGGATAAAGTGGCCTAACGAGTCCAAGGAATAAAGTGGCCTAACGAGTCCAAGGGTTAAAGTGGCCTAACGAGTCCTAGGGATAAAGTGGCCTAACGAGTCCAAGGGATAAAGTGCCCTAACGAGTCCAATGGATAAAGTGGCCTAACGAGTCCAAGGGTTAAAGTGGCCTAACGAGTCCTAGGGATAAAGTGACCTAACGAGTCCAAGGGAAAAAGTGGCCTAACGAGTCCAAGGAATAAAGTGGCCTAACGAGTCCAAGGGTTAAAGTGACCTAACGAGTCCAAGGGTTAAAGTGACCTAACGAGTGAGTCCAAGGGATAAAGTGGCCTAACGAGTCGAAGGAATAAATTGGCCTAACGAGTCCAAGGGATAAAGTGGCCTTACGAGTCCAAGGGAAAAAGGGGCCTAACGAGTCGAAGGTTAAAGTGGCCTAACGAGTCCTAGGGATAAAGTGGCCTAACGAGTCCAAGGGATAAAGTGGCCTAACGAGTCCTAGGGATAAAGTGGCCTAACGAGTCCAAGGGATAAAGTGCCCTAACGAGTCCAATGGATAAAGTGGCCTAACGAGTCCTAGGGATAAAGTGACCTAACGAGTCCAATGGATAAAGTGACCTCACGAGTCCAAGGGATAAAGTGGCCTAACGAGTCGAAGGGATAAAGTGGCCTAACGAGTGAGTCCAAGGGATAAAGTGGCCTAACGAGTCGAAGGGATAAAGTGGCCTAACGAGTGAGTCCAAGGGATAAAGTGGCCTAACGAGTCCAAGGGAAAAAGGGGCCTAACGAGTCCAAGGGATAAAGTGGCCTAACGAGTCCAAGGGGAAAAGGGGCCTAACGAGTCCAAGGGTTGAAGTGGCCTAACGAGTCCTAGGGATAAAGTGGGCTAACGAGTCCAAGGGATAAAGTGCCCTAACGAGTCCAAGGGATAAAGTGGCCTAACGAGTCCAAGGGGAAGAGGGGGATAACGAGTCCAAGGGTTAAAGTGGCCTAACGAGTCCTAGGGATAAAGTGACCTAACGAGTCCAAGGGATAAAGTGACCTAACGAGTCCAAGGGATAAAGTGGCCTAACGAGTCCAAGGAAAAAAGTGGCCTAACGAGTGAGTCCAAGGGATAAAGTGGCCTAACGAGTCCAAGGGATAAAGTGGCCTAACGAGTCCAAGGGATAAAGTGGCCTAACGAGTGAGTCCAAGGGATAAAGTGCCCTAACGAGTCCAAGGGATAAAGTGGCCTAACGAGTCCAAGGGTTAAAGTGGCCTAACGAGTCCTAGGGATAAAGTGGCCTAACGAGTCCAAGGGATAAAGTGGCCTAACGAGTCCAAGGAATAAATTGGCCTAACGAGTCCAAGGGATAAAGTGGCCTAACGAGTCCAAGGGAAAAAGGGGCATAACGATTCCAAGGGTTGAAGTGGCCTAACGAGTCCTAGGGATAAAGTGACCTAACGAGTCCAAGGGATAAAGTGGCCTAACGAGTCCAAGGGATAAAGTGGCCTAACGAGTCCAAGGGTTAAAGTGGCCTAACGAGTCCAAGGGATAAAGTGGTCTAACGAGTCCTAGGGATAAAGTGGCCTAACGAGTCCAAGGGATAAAGTGGCCTAACGAGTCCAAGGGATAAAGTGGCCTAACGAGTCCAAGGGGAAAAAGGGGCCTAACGAGTCCAAGGTTAAAGTGGCCTAACGAGTCCAAGGGATAAAGTGGTCTAACGAGTCGAAGGGATAAAGTGGCCTAACGAGTCCAAGGGATAAAGGGGCCTAACGAGTCCAAGGGAAAAAGGGGCCTAACGAGTCCAAGGGATAAAGGGGCCTAACGAGTCCAAGGGATAAAGTGGCCTAACGAGTCCAAGGGGAAAAAGGGGCCTAACGAGTCCAAGGGTTAAAGTGGCCTAACGAGTCCAAGGGATAAAGTGGTCTAACGAGTCGAAGGGATAAAGTGGCCTAACGAGTCCAAGGGATAAAGTGGCCTAACGAGTCCAAGGGATAAAGTGGCCTAACGAGTCCAAGGGAAAAAGGTGCCTAACGAGTCCAAGGGAAAAAGGGGCCTAACGATTCCAAGGGATAAAGTGGCCTAACGAGTCCAAGGGATAAAGGGGCCTAACGAGTCCAAGGGAAAAAGGGGCCTAACGATTCCAAGGGTTGAAGTGGCCTAACGAGTCCTAGGGATAAAGTGGCCTAACGAGTCCAAGGGATAAAGTGGCCTAACGAGTCCAAGGGATAAAGTGGCCTAACGAGTCCAAGGGATAAAGTGGCCTAACGAGTCCAAGGTAAAAAGGTGCCTAACGAGTGAGTCCAAGGGATAAAGTGGCCTAACGAGTCCAAGGGATAAAGTGGCCTAACGAGTCCTAGGGATAAAGTGGCCTAACGAGTCCAAGGGATAAAGTGGCCTAACGAGTCCAAGTGATAAAGTGGCCTAACGAGTCCAAGGGATAAAGTGGCCTAACGAGTCCAAGGGATAAAGTGGCCTAACGAGTCAAAGGGATAAAGTGGCCTAACGAGTCCTAGGGATAAAGTGACCTAACGAGTCCAAGGGATAAATTAAGTGGCCTAACGAGTCTAATTGATAAAGTGGCCTAACGAGTCCTAGGGATAAAGTGACCTAACGAGTCCAAGGGATAAAGTGGCCTAACGAGTCCAAGGGATAAAGTGGCCTAATGAGTCCAAGGGATAAAGTGGCCTAACGAGTCCAAGGGATAAAGTGGCCTAACGAGTCCTAGGGATAAAGTGACCTAACGAGTCCAAGGGATAAATTAAGTGGCCTAACGAGTCTAATTGATAAAGTGGCCTAACGAGTCCAAGGGATAAAGTGGCCTAACGAGTCCAAGGGGAAAAGGGGCCTAACGAGTCCAAGGGTTAAAGTGGCCTAACGAGTCCTAGGGATAAAGTGGCCTAACGAGTCCAAGGGATAAATTAAGTGGCCTAACGAGTCTAATTGATAAAGTGGCCTAACGAGTCTAATTGATAAAGTGGCCTAACGAGTCCAAGGGATAAAGTGGCCTAACGAGTCCAAGGGAAAAATGGGCCTAACGATTCCAAGGGTTGAAGTGGCCTAACGAGTCCTAGGGATAAAGTGGCCTAACGAGTCCAAGGGATAAAGTGGCCTAACGAGTCCAAGGGAAAAAGGGGCCTAACGATTCCAAGGGTTGAAGTGGCCTAACGAGTCCTAGGGATAAAGTGGCCTAACGAGTCCAAGGGATAAAGTGGCCTAACGAGTCCAAGGGATAAAGTGGCCTAACGAGTCCAAGGGATAAAGGGGCCTAACGAGTCCAAGGGAAAAAGGGGCCTAACGATTCCAAGGGTTGAAGTGGCCTAACGAGTCCTAGGGATAAAGTGGCCTAACGAGTCCAAGGGATAAAGTGGCCTAACGAGTCCAAGGGATAAAGGGGCCTAACGAGTCCAAGGGAAAAAGGGGCCTAACGATTCCAAGGGTTGAAGTGGCCTAACGAGTCCTAGGGATAAAGTGGCCTAACGAGTCCAAGGGATAAAGTGGGCTAACGAGTCCAAGGGATAAAGGGGCCTAACGAGTCCAAGGGAAAAAGGGGCCTAACGATTCCAAGGGTTGAAGTGGCCTAACGAGTCCTAGGGATAAAGTGGCCTAACGAGTCCAAGGGATAAAGTGGCCTAACGAGTCCAAGGGATAAAGTGGCCTAACGAGTCCAAGGGATAAAGTGGCCTAACGAGTCCAAGGGATAAAGGGGCCTAACGAGTCCAAGGGAAAAAGGGGCCTAACGATTCCAAGGGTTGAAGTGGCCTAACGAGTCCTAGGGATAAAGTGGCCTAACGAGTCCAAGGGATAAAGTGGCCTAACGAGTCCAAGGGATAAAGGGGCCTAACGAGTCCAAGGGAAAAAGGGGCTTAACGATTCCAAGGGTTGAAGTGGCCTAACGAGTCCTAGGGATAAAGTGGCCTAACGAGTCCAAGGGATAAAGTGGCCTAACGAGTCCAAGGGATAAAGTTGCCTAACGAGTCCAAGGGATAAAGTGGCATAACGATTCCAAGGGATAAAGTGGCCTAACGAGTCCTAGGGATAAAGTGACCTAACGAGTCCAAGGGATAAATTAAGTGGCCTAACGAGTCTAATTGATAAAGTGGCCTAACGAGTCCAAGGGATAAAGTGGCCTAACGAGTCAAATGGATAAAGTGGCCTAACGAGTCCAAGGAAAAGAAAAAAGTGATAAGATTACGGTGGTTTAGATATTTTGTAACACTGGTTTGGTCTCTCCACTTACAGTTTTAGATGTTAATGGAATTTCAGTATGTATATAATATGTCAAGCAGCTCAATATAGACCATATTTAAGGAGGGAGTTCTGTTGCTGATTGTCCCCCGTCTTGCTTTTTTGCAAAACCTGGAATGAAAAACGCTATATTTTCGGTAGTTATTTTATTTTTTCCAAAATAATAAAACATATGCGTTGATGTTATAATCACAAAGTCACACATACTGTATCATTAAAATAATCAACAATGTCGTGTTGTGTCGTGGGAAGCTTGATAATGGCTTCACTTCTCATCGTTTTATTTTTCAAAGAATGTGCGTTCGCCTTTATCAAAATTTCAAATATAAAGTCATAAAAAACATTACCCTCATTAAAGGGACGGTAGCACGTTTTTTGCAAATTTTGTTTTTGCAAATTTCCCATTTATAATGATAGCTTATGTCACTTATATTTACTTAAGGATGTTTGCTCCTTCCTGTTGAACTTCAAAAATGAAATATGATAAAGTAAAGATTTTTTGTCATTTTTATTTACTTCATGATATTCCACATCACCTACATACTTTTAAAAAGCAAATGAAATAAAGAAAATGAGACTTTAATAACCTTTAAAAAGTGCTTAAACAGCATAAATGGCCCAAATTTGACTAAAAAGGGAGGTTTACAGGTACATTTTGTGTCAAAGCTTAAAAAAACCCACACTACCATATATATTTTCATCGATTTCAGTAGGGGAACATGAACTTTGTAACATATCAAAAAACGAAAAAAAAGTTTAATACTAGAAATGTAGTATTTTAAAGTTTTTAGCAGTTTTTTTCTTATTTTCCCATAGACTCCCATGTTAAAATTGTCCTTCACCCCACTATCTTACAGGCGTCATATCTCGAAAAAAACCACACTACCCCCTATTTTTTAATGCTGATTTTTCAATCATATACTTTGATATTTTAAAATGACGTGATGACATTCCATTATTTATGAATAGTAACAAAAATATGAATGATCTAAAATGTTTGATGAATTCAAATGTCTACACCTTCATGTTGGGAAAATTTCTATACAATGTTTTTCGTGTACGAGGAGAATTCCTTTGACACGCATGTGTATATATTTTCTTGTATATGTCTAATGTATTATGGGTCAACTGGCCTTGAAACAATAAACGATTGAATTGAATTGAATATTTAAAAAAATATAAGTTAGGAAAAAAGTTTAATTCTATAAATTTGAGGAGCGAACATCCTTAAGAGGGTAAACCATCTTATTGCACAAACCAGTTATTCGTAGTGGCAAACCACGTATCTCTTATTCTTTCTTAAATGTCAGTGGCGGTAGCACTTTTTTTTTCAAATTTCGCGTTTATCATGATACTTTATGGCATTAATATTTATCTTAGAGGGTAAACTATCTAATTACACAAACCAATTATCCGTAGTGGTTATAACGGTGTTGCGTATAAAGCAAAACTTGCATGAAGGCCATTTTAATGTGAACGAATTTTATCATTTCGAATTACAAAAACGGTTCCCATTGCTTTACCAAACTATGAACATTCATATTTAACTTGATTTTCCAAAGAGAGAAGGGAGTTTATATTTCATCGACTTATTTGAGCGAAAAAAACGTGCTACTGCCCTTTAACGTGTTTTACATGGATTGTGCAATAAACGTGTAATGATGTAATAATGAGTTAACAGGAATGTCCTCTCGAATTTCGTTTCACAAAACAATACCCACAGATAACCCTGTCTTTAAGCAACAAATGTGACTCGCATTGATAACTCGTTTACCATGCATTGGCGAAACCTTAGGGGGTTGCGAGGGAGTTCCAAGAATAGTAAATGACCATTGAAACCATAGTCAAAACATGGTAGTACCTGTCCTGTCCTTCGTACTTGTAATAACCAAACAGAACGGACTGACATGATTTCAACACATGCCTCGACACTCTTCAGTCACCAGTTGAACATTTGCTTATTAGGGCCATCTAACTATTGCATTTTAAGCATCTATACCGAAAAGTCGCTACTGTTAATAAAGAAGTTGATCATCAATAAAATAATTGTCTTCTTCATCACACCAACTTCTGGGATGCCTCAGTTAAGACCTTAGTCGACTTTGATTTATATACTCATGGTAAAAATGGTTGACACCCCTTAACAGAAAATTGATTTTAGCAAGTTAAATCCATGGACAATTAATAATGTTCGATATTATGGTATTTTCCAAATTAAATGGCACAAACACATTATGTAAACTATAAAATACGTGCCATGTATGTATAGTGTGTGAATGAGTCTCCATGAAAGATTCTGGATATATATGGATTCAGTAGAATTATTTTTTCAAAAGCAACTTTTCATTATGTATAACCAAACTGAGAACACTCAAACACTATAATAATGTGCCAAAGCAAACATCTCAAAACACAAGGAATGAACTCTTTTGAATAAATTTATTTTTTCTTATATTCCTCTTTATTTGGTATTTTAAAGAACAAGTAGATAAATAGCAAATGCTCAAGGACTATTCACAATAAAGACATCCAGTAGTAACATGTTTTACCAAAACCAATAATCGAAACTGACACGTTACGTTGTTTATATAACATTTCATTCCTATAACTATTAGGGGTGTCAACCATTTTTACAATGAGTATATGAGCCTTGGCTTTGACCCCAACTATTTAATATATATTTAATCGAAAAATGGGTTTTGTCCTCTTATCATGGTGCATTTCACAAGGGAACATACAAAGATAAATTCGTCCCGTGTACTTAGAATAACCAAACAGAACGGAATGACATATTTTCAACAAATGATTAATACCTTGACACTCTGTCTCCAGTTGTAAATTTGCTTATTAGGATTTCATAAGCTATCGAATTATTGCATTTTAAGCATGGTTTATTTCAGCATTTGATAAGAAAAGATGCTATGTAATCAGATCTTCATCCTTCTATCCTCATCAATAACTTTAATAATTAGATTTTGTAATTAATTTTGTAATTAGAATATCTGTGTATTGATACAGATTGATTTTGTAATTAATTTTGTTATTAGAATATCTGTGTATTGATACTCTACACTTTTCACATATGACGACATACATCCCAACTGGAGACTCCCATTGATACGTATATAGGCTTATAGGGGATACAATTAACAAACCCGTATGCAAAAGGAACACCCCTAACAAAATACAAGATATTTCAAAACACGGGCGATAAATACGACATCATGTCTTCATGATCTGTACTAAATACGAAATTTCAAAACATTATCTGTCCATATATCTGAGAAACACTCGGTATTGGATTCTTCTGAACTAGACGAGATAAACTGAAGCACAAAAGTAACGTCACCCCTCAGTTGTTTTTATCATATGTATAATTTTCAATGTCAAATATCTCGATTTTTTTGGGGGAAATTAGTCCAAAATATTAAATCAATCAAAGAATTCTTCTACGTGTTTTTAAAAAAAATTAAAAATTAAAATTTTGAAATTTAAAATTCCCCCAAAATAATTTTGATAAAACACAACTGTTCATCGATATATAACACATACTCTGTGTGAAAATCAATAAATTTGCACACATTTAGAACATTTTAAACATGATATGGTAGGTGTCATGTTGGTGTAAATTTCATTTCTAACCCCTGTCTAGTTTAAAAAATGATATTGTAATAAAAAAAATAAAACAGTCACCGATTAAGTCATTAAAACTACTGCCAAAAGGTGTTATTGCATCGTGCCATAATCAAATGCATCTCATTTCTTTAAAATATTAAATTAATCGAAACCAACTGAGATGTGACGTTTCTTTTGTGCTTCAGTTTATAAGCGTCAATAAGCGATCATGTGCTTGTTTTGTGGTGTCTTACAGTAACGATACGTCAACAAATTTAAATTCAAAAAGGCTATTTATGTCGACGAAATTTTTTAATTTAATTACCAAACATTATGCCAAAAATATTGAAATAACAATTTCAGCACAAGTGCATTTGAACAGAGATGAAAATAAAAATATCATACTCTTCCATGTTTGTATGAAATTGTGAGCACTTCACAAAACATCTACATTCAAACATACATTCAAAATCCACCTTCTGCGACAGAAATATTTCATTGTATACTCTCTTAAAAATTTTGGAACGTTTCTTTTGCACAGGAGTATACTAGATCGACTTCGTTCTATCCAGACCAAGTTTGGTTATCTCCTTAGCACTGTCTCTTGACCTCGGTAGCGATATATACGTTTTGTTTATTGCATGCAAAAACAATTAAGTAAGTATTTTGAAGTTACAGTGAGTCACTGCACTATAAAACGTGTTATTATTCCTGATATTTGACTATCTGTGCAATCAGCGACGCCGTTGTAAAAGTGACACACCGTACCATAATGCTATGTTTGGAAACAGAAAATTTACGCTATTTGATTTTGGGAAAACAGTTGATCATAAAGATGCAGATAAATAAAGATTCTGAAGATCAAATAAAAGACAAAACCGAAAATAGTTTGTGTTATTTACATCAGACATAATCGAAGGAAATATGCTAAATAGCAAGATCATCTACAGTCAAATGTTAAGATCTTTGAAATCACTCGGTCGACTAAGCAGATGAAAGCTCATTCTAGTTCCAGGAGTCTGTTGCGCTGCGTAACTGGCGATTGGCTTAATATAGACTTCTGGAACCATATACATGTACCTGGAAACTTTCAGTTTCATTAAAAGTTGCTGTCATTTCAATTTTTTTATTTAACCTTATGTAGACCTAGTAAAATGAACACTTACGTGTAGAACACGTAATGTAGGCCTACCCATCGATATTGCTGTTAATACGCGACCTATAATATATCCTTTTGTTTTACCGAGATTGCTGCGTAGGTATCTACATTTACTTTGTATAAAACTGATTAATCTATTGGCGATCGGATTAAACATTTATGGTGGTCGTTGAGTGCAATGTGTCTTTATGTCTTTTCAATAGAATTTTTTAAATGACAACAACTTTTTAATAAAACTGTAGCTGTTTAAAATATGTTTCAATTGTTGTTTATATGTTGCCTATCAACACTTTTTTCAATCCTGTGTAGAGAGCTTTAGAATTTGTTCTTGGCGATATAAGATGTACGTATGTGTTCACTGTACTCTAAGGATTGTGTAAGTAGTGATGAAAACGCTAAGAAAAACTCGCAAACACCCTTTCTCGGAGTTCCCAACGTTAAACATGACTATTGCAGCCATACTGGATTTGTCCATGGGAGCGGCCATGGATGTCAAGGTTCCCGGAGTCTAATTAAGCCAGTCACCAGTTACGCAGCGCAACAGATTTCGGGAACTAGAATGATGAAAGCTGTGTTTTCATTTGATAAGAAGCGGGGATACAGTATGAGGTACTCATTTTCTCCTTGGGGATTTTGTTGGAACCGAAATAAATGGTCTAATATAACAGAGGTTACAATCGGAAATCTGAAGAGAGAAACCTCTGTTGAAAGAGAACGGGCTAACGTTGGCTAATGAGTCCTTTGTATGTCATGGACACCAAAATAAAAATTGAAAAGTTGACGGTAGTTTTGTTACACAAATTTAATTTCTCCACTAAATACGTATGTTTAATAAGACTCAGGGTTGACCTTTAGTAAGCAAAAAAATGAGACTCTAAATATTTGATAAATATGCATTATGAGTTCATTTACAGATGCATTGCTTCGACGCTGAAGAGAAATCATGTCAGTCAGATATTGAAACCTTAAAGCACTGGAAAGACAAGGAAAATTAATTCCTCCACCTTAATCAAGTCTCCGAGGAGCATTTAAGTCTTGAGTACATAAGAAACCGAGATTTTCTGGATAACAACTTCTTTATTGTGTTGATACACCATGTTTCAGAAAAAGGGGTAATCATATACTGCGAAACATATACTGTAACACATAACAAGTTGTTATCTAGAAAAGCCTTGCTCTACCTTAATGTTATTTCATCTGAACTAGCTTTTATGGAAATGTCAGCCACTTCATAGCTTAATCAACTGCTGGTACGTCCATCACTCATACAAGACCACGTGCTTTATAATGATATAATTGACTTCAAAATACTCTGCCTGACTTTCAAATCTCTGAATGGACAGTCTCCCTCCAATTTATCAGATCTGCTTCAGCCGTATTCTCCTTCACGCGCACTCCAATCACAGAGCCAACATCTCCTCACTGAACCCAAGTTCAAACTGACAACTTTTGGGAAACGGACTTTCGCCTCATTTGCCTCTGTTCTTTGGAACAACCTTCCCATTCGACTAAAACTTGCTGAGAGTATGGATTCCTTTAAGAAAATGCTCAAAACATATCTTTTCACCAAATACTTTGACTAGACTAAATCCTGTGAGCGCCATGAGCATACTTGTAGAGTGGATATGTGCGCTATATAAATATGCACTATTATTATTATTATTATCCATACCGAAACGTCGCTACTGTTAATAAAGAACTTGATCGACCATAAAATCCTTTTCTTCTTCATCACACCAACTTCTGGAATGCTTCTCAAACAGTTAAGGCCTAAGTCGTTTGATTTATATGAGCCTTGGCTTCGACCCCAACTATTTAATATATAATTAATCACAAATTAGTTTTGCATTTGTCCTCTTGTCATGATGTGTTTCATAGAAGGGAATGTACAAAGATAAAATCGGTCCTTGTACTTATAATAACCAAACAGAACGGAATGACATATTTTCAACAAATGATTAATACCTTGACACTCTGTCTCCAGTTGTAAATTTGCTTATTAGGATTCCATAAGCTATCGAATTATTGCATTTTAAGCATGGTTCATTTCAGCATTTGATTAGAAAGGATGTTATTTAATCAGATATTCGTAGTTCTCTCCTCATAAATAACTTATTTTAATATAAATAGAAAATCTGCACACTGATACTTTTAATGTTTTTAAAGAAAGACCAAAGACCCAAAGTACAAATATGATTACAACAAAATATCACAGAATCACCTTCTTTTGTTTTATACATTTAAATACATGTTTACGAAATTGAGTAATATTTAAAGGCACAAGTGCACGCTTTTCCCATTCAAAATTTAGGTCATACGAGGGTTTAGATTTAGAGACAAATGTTGTCGTTTAACATGTGCCAAAGCTTCCTAAAACAGTCAGAATACATTTTAACCAAAAACATTATCTTAGAACCGTGAAATTATGTTTAGAAGGACTACATTACAATCTCACTATTCAATGTTTTAAATAAAATAACGAATAAATCTTATCAAAATCATAACTGATTTCATTGTTTATAAATTTGTATGAATCATCAAAGTAGACAATAACATTTTGTCTCACTTTATGAACTTTTTTACAATTTCCCTTCCATTTTTCTATGATCGGAAATAGGACAATTGACCCAACCTATGAAACCATGGCGATGATATAATTATCAACACATTCTCAAGTTTATAATTTTATCACAAAAGACTCAACTTACATGTATGGGATGTTAAAACACTACAAACCATGTTCCTCTGAGTACATAACTTTATATTATATTTAAATTCAAAGAGGGTAACGTGTCTTTGGAGTTTAGTGTAACCAATCTCTGACACTTTGGTTTAAACATGGACAAAATTATCTTGATACAAAACTGAAGCCATGACGAAAAAGTAAATATATTACATGATTGATCCAACTTAGTACCTAATAATGCAACAATGCATCACAGCCTCATTATTCATTAAACGCCGTTGTGTTTACGCACTTGAGACGGCCGCGATCAACAAGGTTTATAAACATTTCGGCACATCATGGAAATTAATTATGTACAAAATCGGGAATTATGGCAATTTACTGTTATTAAATGCAGTTTTGGCCCAACCTCATTTAAATCAGATCAAAGCGAACTACACGGTATGTTATTGTAGTCATATGTCAAAAGTGTTATTTTTTCGAGAGGTATTGTTTTGTTTAAAATTAGCCATTCAGTGCCTATCTATTCAGTAAACTGACGATATTATTAAGTTAAGTCGCGATTATGATATGACGCGCGTCAATTGGTCAAACGTTAATTTGAAAACCAGACAAATATTGGTTGGTATTGTTCAATGGATCATATAAATGATATACTTTTAAAAGTGGTGTACTCCATGAAAGATTCTGGATATATATGATTCAGTAGAATTATTTTTCAAAAGCAATTTTTCATTATTTATTATAACCAAACTGAGAACACTCAAACACTGTAATAATGTGCCAAAGCAAACATCTCAAAACACAAGGAATGAACTCTTTTGAATAAATTTAATTTTTCTTATATTCCTCTTTATTTGGTAGTTTAAAGAGCAAGTAGAGAAATAGTAAATGCTCAAGGACACTATTCACAATAAAGACAATAAAGACAACCAGTAGTAACGTGTTATACCATAATCGAAACTGATACGTTACGTTGTTTATATAACATTTCATTCCTATAACTATAAGGGGTGTCAACCATTTTTACCATGAGCCTTGGCTTTGACCCCAACTATTTAATATATAATTAATTGAAAAATGAGTTTTGTCCTCTTATCATGGTACATTTCACAAGGGAATATACAAAGATAATTCGTTCCGTGTACTTAGAATAACCAAACAGAACGGAATGACATATTTTCAACAAATGATTAATACCTTGACACTCTGTCTCCAGTTGTAAATGTGCTTATCAGGATTTCATAGGCTATCGAATTATTGCATTTTGAGCATGGCTTATTTCAGCATTTGATAATGAAAGATGTTATTTAATCAGATATTCATCTGTTTATCCTCATAAATAACTTATTTTAATATAAATAGAAAATCTGCGCATTGATACTTTTAATGTTTTTAAAGAAAGACCAAAGACCCAAAGTACAAATATGATTACAACAAAATATCACAGAATCACCTTCTTTTGTTTTATACATTTAAATACATGTTTACGAAATTGAGCAATATTTAAAGGCACAAGTGCACGCTTTTCCCATTCAAAATTTAGGTCATACGAGGGTTTAGATTTAGAGACAAATGTTGTCGTTTAACATGTGCCAAAGCTTCCTAAAACAGTCAGAATACATTTTAACCAAAAACATTATCTTAGAACCGTGAAATTATGTTTAGAAGGACTACATTACAATCTCACTATTCAATGTTTTAAATAAAATAACGAATAAATCTTATCAAAATCATAACTGATTTCATTGTTTATAAATTTGTATGAATCATCAAAGTAGACAATAACATTTTGTCTCACTTTATGAACCTTTTTTACAATTTCCCCTTCCATTTTTCTATGATCGGAAATAGGACAATTGACCCAACCTATGAAACCATGGCGATGATATAATTATCAACACATTCTCAAGTTTATAATTTTATCACAAAAGACTCAACTTACATGTATGGGATGTTAAAACACTACAAACCATGTTCCTCTGAGTACATAACTTTATATTATATTTAAATTCAAAGAGGGTAACGTGTCTTTGGAGTTTAGTGTAACCAATCTCTGACACTTTGGTTTAAACATGGAAAAAATTATCTTGATACAAAACTGAAGCCATGACGAAAAAGTAAATATATTACATGATTGATCCAACTTAGTACCTAATAATGCAACAATGCATCACAGCCTCATTATTCATTAAACGCCGTTGTGTTTACGCACTTGAGACGGCCGCGATCAACAAGGTTTATAAACATTTCGGCACATCATGGAAATTAATTATGTACAAAATCGGGAATTATGGCAATTTACTGTTATTAAATGCAGTTTTGGCCCAACCTCATTTAAATCAGATCAAAGCGAACTACACGGTATGTTATTGTAGTCATATGTCAAAAGTGTTATTTTTTCGAGAGGTATTGTTTTGTTTAAAATTAGCCATTCAGTGCCTATCTATTCAGTAAACTGACGATATTATTAAGTTAAGTCGCGATTATGATATGACGCGCGTCAATTGGTCAAACGTTAATTTGAAAACCAGACAAATATTGGTTGGTATTGTTCAATGGATCATATAAATGATATACTTTTAAAAGTGGTGTACTCCATGAAAGATTCTGGATATATATGATTCAGTAGAATTATTTTTCAAAAGCAATTTTTCATTATTTATTATAACCAAACTGAGAACACTCAAACACTGTAATAATGTGCCAAAGCAAACATCTCAAAACACAAGGAATGAACTCTTTTGAATAAATTTAATTTTTCTTATATTCCTCTTTATTTGGTAGTTTAAAGAGCAAGTAGAGAAATAGTAAATGCTCAAGGACACTATTCACAATAAAGACAATAAAGACAACCAGTAGTAACGTGTTATACCATAATCGAAACTGATACGTTACGTTGTTTATATAACATTTCATTCCTATAACTATAAGGGGTGTCAACCATTTTTACCATGAGCCTTGGCTTTGACCCCAACTATTTAATATATAATTAATTGAAAATGAGTTTTGTCCTCTTATCATGGTACATTTCACAAGGGAATATACAAAGATAATTCGTTCCGTGTACTTAGAATAACCAAACAGAACGGAATGACATATTTTCAACAAATGATTAATACCTTGACACTCTGTCTCCAGTTGTAAATGTGCTTATCAGGATTTCATAGGCTATCGAATTATTGCATTTTGAGCATGGCTTATTTCAGCATTTGATAATGAAAGATGTTATTTAATCAGATATTCATCTGTTTATCCTCATAAATAACTTATTTTAATATAAATAGAAAATCTGCGCATTGATACTTTTAATGTTTTTAAAGAAAGACCAAAGACCCAAAGTACAAATATGATTACAACAAAATATCACAGAATCACCTTCTTTTGTTTTATACATTTAAATACATGTTTACGAAATTGAGCAATATTTAAAGGCACAAGTGCACGCTTTTCCCATTCAAAATTTAGGTCATACGAGGGTTTAGATTTAGAGACAAATGTTGTCGTTTAACATGTGCCAAAGCTTCCTAAAACAGTCAGAATACATTTTAACCAAAAACATTATCTTAGAACCGTGAAATTATGTTTAGAAGGACTACATTACAATCTCACTATTCAATGTTTTAAATAAAATAACGAATAAATCTTATCAAAATCATAACTGATTTCATTGTTTATAAATTTGTATGAATCATCAAAGTAGACAATAACATTTTGTCTCACTTTATGAACCTTTTTTACAATTTCCCCTTCCATTTTTCTATGATCGGAAATAGGACAATTGACCCAACCTATGAAACCATGGCGATGATATAATTATCAACACATTCTCAAGTTTATAATTTTATCACAAAAGACTCAACTTACATGTATGGGATGTTAAAACACTACAAACCATGTTCCTCTGAGTACATAACTTTATATTATATTTAAATTCAAAGAGGGTAACGTGTCTTTGGAGTTTAGTGTTACCAAAATTATCTTGATACAAAACTGAAGCCATGACGAAAAAGTAAATATATTACATGATTGATCCAACTTAGTACCTAATAATGCAACAATGCATCACAGCCTCATTATTCATTAAACGCCGTTGTGTTTACGCACTTGAGACGGCCGCGATCAACAAGGTTTATAAACATTTCGGCACATCATGGAAATTAATTATGTACAAAATCGGAAATTATTGCAATTTACTGTTATTAAATGCAGTTGTGGCCCAACCTCATTTAAATCAGATCAAAGCGAACTACAGGGTATGTTATGTTATGGAGAAACACCGTTTACGAGGACTTACCAGAGATTGTGTACCCTGAGAGGAGGTTACCATCCTGAGGCCCGGAGGGCCGAGGGATGTAACCGACGTTATATTGAGGATCCCTCGGTGATGTCAGCCTGTTAACAGCTGCGCTATATGAGTTTCTTTTGTATCGTCAATTCTTGTCTGTCCCCATAGCTTAGCAGTCAAATGCGCTGACTCAGCAACTGCAGGTGATAGTGGATACGGGTTCGAGACGCACTTTCTGCAAAACATTTGCTGTACATATTCTGTCGTACTCTTATGAAATTTTTCAAAATTAGTCTAAGTTAGTTTCTTCAGATCTTTACTTTCAAGCCGTCATCTTAACAAATATATCAGGGTTTACAATCATTACAACGCACATCCCGGGGACTCAGAACACACATCCCGGGGACTTACAACACACATCCCGGGGAGTTACAATGTGACCATTTGATACGATCTTGAAAAGCCTGTTTCAAATATACTGTTATACGCGAGGTAGGTTGATAATGTAGTCATATGTCAAAAGTGTTATTTTTTCGAGAGGTATTGTTTTGTTTATAATTAGCCATTCAGTGCCTATCTATTCAGTAAACTGACGATATTATGAAGTTAAGTCGCGATTATGATATGACGCGCGTCAATTGGTCAAACGTTAATTTGAAAACCAGACATATATTGGTTGGTATTGTTCAATGGATCATATAAATGATATACTTTGTAAAAGTGGCGTATGGATTCTACTTCTTATCATATCTTAAGCCGTTGTTCAATTTTCATTGAAAGCAAGTTATTGTCAAATATTTGGCATTTGAGGATAAATATGCAAGTCGAGTGAGATGATGTGTACGTATATCAGCACATTTGATATTTCGGCATGCATCACAGCTAAATAAAATTGTTTGAAAAACACCTGTGTGTCCCTTTAAATGAGATAATTTTACTGTATCTGAATTATTTATCTGATAATATCAAACTTTAGGATCAAATGTTAAACTGAGGTAGTAATGCTTTCTAAAAGTGAAATAGTACATTGCAGTAAGAATGGGCGCTGTCGTTGTCTGTCTTTGTAACACAAATATAACTTAACTGTAATGACAGTTTATGAAGATGTTCATGTTGATATCAGTATATTAATAATTTAGTGTGCAATTGAGTGTCAATCACTTGACAAGATAAATAAATCATTTTCATGAATTATTACCAAAAGTCATTGTTTCAAATGCGATTGTATTTTCTGTATGATTTGATATGTTATCAGAAAGAATGTCGAAACCAAATATCTGTCCTGGGCACATGGAATTGAAGTAGACTTATATCCATTACTTGCAGCCTTTAATTCCACTGTTAAGGTATTCACTCATTAACATAGCGCACCGACAGTGAATAGAACGCTTGTTTAAACATGTTTTAAAGCTTTTATGTGAATGATAAACATATTATCTTCAATTGGTTTGGGCCAACAGTGGCCTAAGAGTACTTGGAGCGTCCAAATGACGGGGGCTCCATAGTGATGTTTAAATGCCACTGAAGTAAGAGAAACTGATCATACAAAGTGATCAAAATAGCAGAGATGATTCTCTATAACATGACATATCGTAACTGATATCAGGAAATTTGGTTGCAGGATAGAAATGTACTTGAAACATCGTATTTAGTGAATTTGGCTGCAGTCCCCTATAGGGATCTGCAACCAAATTTATTTACAGCAATTATTCATCATTATTCCTACCTTGGCAAATAAATATTTGGTTGCAGAGAAAAAGATAGATAGTGTGTTGACAAGCACATAGGATTAGTTTAGTTGCAGAGGTTTTCAAATTTACTAAATTTGACAAAAACACGATGACATTTTCTGAATCATTTCTGCAAGTTCTCTTGAAACGCATCCTCCCATTGGCTCATTACGTATCAACCATTTCTAACAACAACAACAAATTATATTTATTAATTCTAGTTGCTTTTATTCACACTTCTAGATATAAATTATTCATTAAAATAACTTAATGCTGTTTATTTCCTATAAAACTAATTTAGCAATAACAAATATCTATGACTACCAATCAGAAATTTGATAAGATTTGACAACAATTCGAATTCATCTCGCGGTCACGTTGTCAGCTGGTTGTAAACTAAAACATAAATCAATGCTTAAATTTTGACAAAATGTGTCAAAAGTACCTACCAAGACATGCCTTATGGTAGGAAATGATAATGATGATGTGATCGAAAACCGGACTCGATAACGATCGCTAAGAAGTTTCCTCTTACTGCAAATATTGAAATAAAAGGCAAGGTAAGTTCCAACATTCGTCAGATCATGATATTGTCCTTCTGCAACCAAATTGTGTCAAGTCAAGACTGTTCTGTTTGATGAAAACATGCATTTTGATGGTTTAAAACGTTTGGTTGCAGTTGCCTATAGGGACTGCAACCAAATTCAGAAACTACCAGATTTCTATGTGAAGTTATAATCTGCAACCAAATTAAAAGATATCATGTTATATATCATGCTATAGATAATTATTTCAGCTCCCAGAAAATCTTCATCTGAGCAATTTTGAGGAGTTTGGTTGCATTTTATGGCTATTTTAGACACCCCATCATTGCGACCCTTCAATTACTCTTATTTTTTGGATGTGGCATCACATTGTGAAACATGTGGTAAAATTATTGCTAGGCTTCTGTATTTCTATCTTTTGCTATATACGTAAATTCATTTATTTGTACAACCTTTCAGTAGGCTATCAACCAGTCTTTTAAATTGTTGCTAAATACAAAGATGAGTGTTGAAATTATAGCTAAATTTCAAATTTTAGTTTGGTATTGTAATTGGTTTTGCAATCTAATTTCTACTGTCTAACACCAAATTGCTTTCACTACTTATTTTATAAAAACTATTGAGTTTGTACTTATTGTCAAATAGTCTATAGTCGTGTGTTCAAGAGTAATTTGGTAAGAGATGTACACACACAAAAGGTATTTGACATGTCCTACGTTGGCATACAGCTCTCTTGAAGTTTCTACTCTTGCGTATATATACATGTGGTGTGTTGAGAACCAATGTGAATTTGTCGCGTTATTAAACTAAAGTGTTAACACACGAGCAAGCGTAAACTCCACTGAAAAGCCTTAGAATATAAACAACTTTATCATGATATCATTCTCATGTGTAGAAGGCGACTGTTAAACAAAGGAAGGTTCATACAGATAATGAATTAAACGTAAACACAAACGTAGGAAGCCAGAAATTAAATTGTATGTGCATACGGCAATGACATCGAATGATTGTTGATAGAGTGTCGATAATTGTCGATAAATTTGTTATTGTTTGTTTACTGTTTGTCGATTGATTGTTGATTGTTTGGTTGAAGTATACAAAATATGACTAAACTGATATCACACTGAAATTGATTGATGAATTCAAGCTCAAACATCACGCATATAAAAACAAAAAATCAACAATTGTGTACTATAATCTTATGGTAAGCGAACATTTTTACTAAAAAGGTTTAGCGTAATGCACCTCTTAAAAAAAGAAAACAGCTATTTTTCAAATATGTAATTGGTCATATCTACAACTCAAATGACAAGCAAAATAAAAAAAGAGAAATATTTTTTAAAAAGTATTAAACTCTGTTTGACAACACAATCAATTATTTATAATATTCTTCTCATTATTC
This sequence comes from Gibbula magus, assembly GCA_936450465.1. Lineage (NCBI taxonomy): Eukaryota > Metazoa > Mollusca > Gastropoda > Trochida > Trochidae > Gibbula > Gibbula magus. The sequence continues at coordinate 40,778,668 of OW388289.1, forward strand.
AATTGACATTAGAAATCCATACGTATGAAACAATGTGGAAGCAAAAAGCCTCCAAGGATTTAAAATGGTAGTCTATAGTAGGATGATGTACGTGTATTTTAACAAGTATGTTTTTTAATAACAATCTTGATGAATAACGGGTCTAACATAAATAGTACTTGTTTTTCTTAGCCTAAAGCTTTCAAACATTCATAAAACATCTTGCTTTAATCAATATTACCTTCTTATGGAATGATGTTATGTTACAAAAGGAGATTATCAACAAAAAAAGAACCCTAAAAATTACTCTTTGTACTTCTCCTAAGTAATAAAAACATTATATACAAATATTCCGTTTCTTTGAATTGCATATTCTTTTGAAGACACCATGTTAGATAAATCCGAAGTATTAACAACCGTTAGCAAGGAGCATTTGCATGGATAAAAACGTCGTTCCTGTCTGTTACATATGTATATCATCCTCGACCACCAAGAGATTAAAGAGCCATTGAGTATATAGGAGCTACATTATCAAACGTTATAAATGGTTTTAGATTATCGAGAAGAAGTGACTGTTGCTGAAAATGACCAATGTAATGCTCGTTCATTCATTACGGTGAGTATATAGAGGTGAAAGTCACGATTTATTGTTGAAAACCGGACAATGACGTTTGGAAAACTTTTGGAAAACTTTGGAAACATACAGTACAAAGAGAACGGATGTGGGTGAGCACTGTTTAATAGGTCTACTGCTGTGAATATATACGGACGCGTATTTTTTGCACATGTGAAAGGCTGAGATTTGTATTGGAAACAAGTAATTGTCATACATTTTGTGATAGGGTATAAATATGCTTGTAAAGTAAACTTGAATCAGCACATGTAGTCTTACGGCACGGCACGTGTGAAACCTAGGTAAATAGTCAGTAAAATACTCAATAACTCTTTATTTCTTTTATCCTCTGGGCAATGTCACTTTGTTATTTTTTCAAGAAAATTCCTATTAAAATAATCTTAATAAATTCAGATCGACAGACCTATACAGCATGATAAAGGACTTTCGATCTAAATTGATTTATGAAATTAACCTACTATTTGACAAATACATTGAATATCTTTTATATATCTCGACAGGTATCCATTCCACATTCGAATATATAAAATGTTAATGTCATTAGTGTCATTACATTCCCAAAGCGAAACACTTTCGATTATGTTAGGTTTATGTTGGCTAGTGCTATACAGAATACTACTAATAACAATAATAACCATCCTGCCGCTTATCTTTTTAATATAATAATATTTTGTTAAACGTGTTGATATTTAATATCTTGCTCGTGTAAACTCCGGTAATATTTCAATTGATAAACGTGTTTTACACGTAAGCTCGTTTAGTACCCTTTATATATATAACATTAATGTCATGCCAAAATATGAGATTCCCAATTACGAGTTCGACATAATATTTCCTACAATTTATAAGCCATGATGGAATATCTGTCATCTACTATTTGTTATTTGGTTTATTTTTTTCAGTGAGCTGTCCAGATGAATCAGCTTTGTCAATTTATATTACGGTAATACAATGTTATGGTTTGACAGAAAGCATGAAATCTTTGGAAATTTCATTTACAACTGACTATTATGAACTGACAGATGTACATATGTAGATATCGTATCTAATTTGTTCTTTTGTTAAAAGAGAAATAATAAAACAAAGCGTCTACATTTTAAGAGAAAGTAAATGATGGATTTGAGTCAATCAGAGTCGTCAATGATCGTCATCTGTTAGGTTCCTAACGTTATTTTCAGTTATATACATTCATCACATACAAAGTATGGATATTCCAGTCCATCAAAAGGTATACTCACGGCAAAATCAACATCGATCATCAAACGAAAACGAAGATATTTTATTCCACGGATGACAAACATGACTGAAAGAAAGTTACACCAAGTCGCCAGGAGATAAAATTATCCGTCATTGTTTTTGAAAAACACGCCAAGTTATAAAGAGAACTCGTTATGATTCGAGATTTAACATACCATTCTTCTCAAATACAAATTCAAGTTTATGAATACCATTGCCGTGTTAAAACATATGTTTCAAATAAAGTATCTTTTAAATACAAAGCCTAAAAATATTTAGAGATAATACTTTATATCCAAAAATAATCATTAAAGTCTTGGTGATAATACTGGAACAAACAACGAGCACAAGTAAGACATTTGACAGCCAAGAACATCTCAAGGAATTGATAATCAATACAGAGATTCCCCAGGCATAAATCTTTTGTTGAGACATCTGTGCATGGAAGTTCGTTCTGCTTGGTTAGACATCTGTAACGTTACTTCTGAGTGAGTGTTGGTCCTCCCGGAAAAGCAAAACAAATTTGTAAGAAACACTTTAGGATTCTCTTTCAAAAGACGCTACTCCCTTCAGATTGCCTATCATACAATAGCAATTCGGACGGGGTAACTTCTCTGGTAAGAGAATGATACTTTAGGTTAAATCATCTTGTTGCAAACATTTATTGATATTTAATAAATAGATATGCAGAAATCATCTGGATATGTTTTTGGTGTAATGTTCTTAATTTTTACCGAACTAAAACTCAAACAATCATGGTATAAAAAGCCTTTTTATGCAACAAGAAAAACAACGAAAATTAGTTTTGTTTTCGATCTTGTTTACAGCCATTTCACATTCAATTTATCAACATTTGTCTTCGAAAGATAAGCAGCTCCCAGTTTATATCATAAGTATGTGAACATAACAAATTACAAATTGTGCCACTCTAAGACTCTAATATATAATATATCATCATTTTGACAGTTTCTTGAATCACCATTCACCATGATAATGGCACAGATATGTGTACAGCGTACACAGTTTGATAATATATATATTTATTAATTAAATATGTCTGTTTCAATTTGTTGAGAGTATAGCAAGAGACGTGTGAATTAACAGCTGACTTAGATTTAGGTGGGTGTATTTTCATTATGATACAAATACTCGAATGTATTTTTGAAATTAGATTTTTTAAGTTCTGAGTCTTCTAATGGAAAATGACAGAAAAGACGATGTTTTATCTGAGTAAAACGGTTCAAAACCCCATTTCTTTGTCTAAGTTTCGTGAAAAGTGTTTGATCTTTGTAACAAACTGCTAATGACAGGATACTCTGAGCGATTAAAGAGGAAACTGAACTAAAAGTACTAATGACTGTGTGTCAGTGATTATGTTACAGAGTGTATGTTTATCCATGAAGACAGGCAAGAGTAATTTGATCAATATTGACTGGTAATGAAACAGAAGAGGCCCAGCCACCATGTGTTTTGGAATAGAGAACTTATTAGAGACTTATAACGCTTGACAAAGAGCATGCTGTTAAGGTTACATTTGAATCCCACAACGACTTGTCCCGAAACAAAAGTACAAGAAGTTGTGCTATTGATAATAATAAAAAATAATATAAAAGTGTAAGGCAGTAATTTTGTTCAAAAAGTCGATAATGCATCATTGTTAGCTTTCCAATTTGGAAACTTATCTAATTGACGAATTTGGGTTGGCAATGTTTAATAGGTCATATAATTAGTAAACATGTAATTAAATGAGTAGTGTAATTTCGGTCTATATACATGTACATCTATTTGTTTAAAGCCGTTGGTCATTTTTCTTGTGGTTGAATAAAAAAATTATGCTTTGAACTTAACTCATCACAAATGGTATTTTATATAGGTAACAAAGTTTATTGAAGGCACGAGGTTGTATTCTAAAACACATGCCGTGTTAGGTACACCTTTAACTAATTTTAACAAATGTTTCACCAAAATGAACATAAGGAATTTGGTTCATGAATAGAGAAAAACAGCAACTCCTTTTGACGTCATGATGCGATTGTGTTCGACGTCAATATAATGCCTTGTTGGGGGTAAATATATGTTTACTGCGCCTTTCCTATACATTTTTGTTCATGTTCCTATATAAACGAAATGGTTTTAAAATTATCGTGTCTGATCGTCGTGACAACGGTTATGATTTTGTTATCATGAACTTTTGACATCGGTACAGTAACAACCCCAAATAGTCGTGCAGACGCTTGGGGCAAATGTCGGGGTTCAAAGGCTCTGGAATTTATTTACCTTTGAAAAGAGCAGCATCATGAATCATATGAAATTCATGACTAAATATTAAGACAAATACAGGGGAAGGCTTCCTATTTTGGTACTGTTTCTATAACGGAAGGCTCATATTCACAGATTCTGCCCATTCAGAGGTTGTCCATTGTTAACATATAGCAGGAGATTGTCTCTTCTATTGAAGAAAAAAAGAAGTTTTTGTTTGTGTATCACGTGGTACAATATCCATGAAAAGACACAAAAGACATTCAATAAATGAGCGTACAACCCGGCCATAAGGCCTATGAGACACATGTCTGAAATATACATGCATACAAATAATGGTACACGTTCCAACACAAACATGTTCAAGAGAAAATTTTATTGTGATAGTTATATAATATAGGGGCTGATTGCAATTTGTTTGTCTATTATACATGTTTAAAACATTTGGTAATATGAATGCAGATTGAGCTGTTTTATAGAAGAGGAGAAGAAGATGAAGAAGAAAATTTTATGTTTGTATCACACACTGAAAATTACATTAAAATACCATTTGATATTAAATCAAAATAAAACAGCATCCGGTCATATGGCCTATGAGACACACACATACAATTCCCAGCGCACACGCTTGCACACACAACCACACACACATACATGACTACACAATCATTCTTATCTCGGAAATACATTTTAAAAAGGCACAACTCTCCTAACAAACATGCACTCATACACAAAGTGATATCATTTCTACGTAATCGTGAATAAATAAATCTTATATGTAATTTTGTTAAACAAAAATTTCAACATATACGTTTAAAATGTACTCAGGGGGTACACTTTTCAGAAATGGATATGAAAACAGTTTTATTCCTAACAAAGCGTTGCATCATATTGATAACACTAGTTTACATTCATACATGTATTTATCCAAGAGATTAACAAGGCTTTATGTTTGTGTCAAGAGATGTCCAATGTGGCCAAAAGTTTAATGACTTGACGTTCAAAATTGGACAGGTCAAAGAGAGCACATGGCTCCTATGCGAGCGTTTAAATGCGTCAAAGTCACAGTCTAGGTCTAACAAGAGCGGTGGATGACTACAATGTCAAATTATAATGTTATATAAGGATGATACAATTAATGTTATGTTTTGACAGAAATCAAGACATTTTTTGGAAATTGCATTTACAACTGACTATAATTTATTAACAAATGTACATACGTACATACCCTATCTAAATTGTTGTTATGCCAAAAGAGAAACAATAAAACGACGTGGTTTGCTTTTCTTCAATTTTAAGAGATACTATTGTAAATGATCGGCTTGAGTTTATCAGAGGAGTTAAAGGGGTAGTTTTTTGACAATTTGTATTTGAAAGTCACAGTCTAGTCTAACAAGAGCGGTGGATGATGACAATTACAAATACCTTAGCAACAGAGAGAAAAACTCGCAGTAAAATATATTGTGTACTGGTATTATGTTTTAGTTGAACAGTCTTGAGACTTCATTCTTTGACTGCATATTCTGCCATTTCAGTGCTCGATACTCGATTCTGATTGGTTGACACAAGGCTTAAATACACTGTTGGCCAAAACAAACGCCTACTTGATTTTCCTTAAAATATAAGATGAAATAATTTTTGAAATATTATTATTGGTGGTCATGCTGAAACAATAATTAATATGAAAGTCCATTGAAAACGTAGAAAAAAATGTGATTTGAGTCATTAAGATTCATGAAAACCATGCCCAATGAAGACTGCAATTTTCGGTTGATTCACTTGCGCACCGTAACCAGGTACATCTGTACATGACGTCATTGACGTTTTAATGCGAATGTGTGCCTGTATTGTTGCTCGTGGCTGTATGAAAATCTGTTTCAAATGTTTTTCTTATCAAGCACTGATTGAAAACTGAAAATTCAGTTGTCTCATTTCAGCATTCGCCATGCTTTTGTGACATGACATCTTCTGAAATATAAATACATTATGCAGAAATGGTGCATCTTCATAATGATATAATAATGCTTAACTGTTCATTATTGCTTTTACGAAATCCGATAAGATATTTGGTAGGCCTTTCTTTTGGTCGACAGTGTATGTATCTATTGGCAGTATCCGCCATCTTAATTTTGTACATCACATGAAATGAGAATGACGCAGTATTTCGACTTACAGTATTACAATTTTTTTAAAATAAAATACAAATGAAAATATTGTCAACAAGGTAAGAAATAATCATAATCATGCATTCATAAAATATATGTATAAAACTGAATGTCCCCTCGAATTTCGTTTTTAAAAAACCTATAGAACCCTCATTTTAAGCGACTGAAGGCTTCAAATTCTCCTATACTACACAATGATGAATCGTTCCTTCTTATCAACTTTCATATATAAGAACATCCTATAAGTTCAAACTGAAACCTTAAAAACAGCTCTTGTAGCTCTTGATCAGGGGTATTGAGCTGACGGGTGACATTTATTGACTCAAGTGATATATCGGCAATAAATAGATCGTATTGTATTGTGGGTGTTCATTTTACATTCTTTATCAGCCAAGATCTCAGATAATGCAGCTTTAACCCGAGGGTTTCTATTTGTGGAGGGCTGATACAGAATGTGATATGAAAACAACATACACTGACGGGCAAAAGAAAGTATATGGATCAGTTGTATTTATCATATGTCAATGTCAAATATCTCGAGTTTTCGACGTCGTATTAAAAAACTGACTAGTTTTTTAAATCAGTCCAAAACATTAAATTAGTCAATGAATACCTCTATGGGGTTCGAATAGTTTTTTAAAATTAAAATTAAAAATTTAAATTCCCCCATATAAAAAACACAACTGTTCATTGCAAATAACACATACTTTGTGTGAAAATCAATAAAAGTGCTTCGTCCTTCACACATTTACAACATGTTGGTGTAAATTTCATTTCTGACCCCTGTCTACTTTAAATAATGATATTTTAGTTAAAAAAACCCAGTCACCAATTAAGTCATTCAAACTACTGTCGAAAGGTGTTATTGTATCGTGCCATAATCAAATGCCTCTCATTTCTTTAAAATATTGAATTATTCGAAAACAAGTGAGTATTATACTTTCTTTTGCCCGTCAGTTTATATTGCCACCTGGGGTTCCAGCTCAATATCGAGATTTGATATGGATGATACGGGTTGATCTAGGCTATCTACCCTACAGAAGATTGCACGATGGCAAATCAAAGAGTACCATGGTGGAGACCTTCAACGTTTATCTGAGAACAATAATTTGATGGTTGATTTGGAATTACAAATGGCCGTCATTGTTTGACCTTTGTCAAATCATTCTCTCTCCACAGATGTTACTCTTCTGAGTTCTTCTGTTGCTAAAATAGAGAATCTTGCATCAGAAGTTAGCTGAACAATCAGTGACGCTGTTTCCGGCCGAGCATTGTGCTGTCGTAATCTGTGTGATACTGGTTACACAGACAGAATCCGCTCACATATTTTACATAACATTTTATTTCACATAAACATTGTTTGAATGGACAAACATAAGGACGTTTTCAGTATTATAAACTGTCACAGCTAGGACATTTTTCCAAAATCATGATATATGACCCATGTTTTAACAAAACTGAGATCAAAGACCACACTTTATGTCCAAAAAACAAAGATTTATGATATTTTTCTCATTAATTCACGTACATTGTAAATCCATTCATTATGAAACCGTGTGGGAGCATAATTCTCTAAGGACTAAGAAATACTTTTGAATGATGATAGTAGGACGATGTATTTTAACAATTTAGTTTTGTCATAATGAACCTGGTGAGTAACGGGTCCAACATAAAATTGATAAATAGTTTTGTTTTTCTTGGCCTAAAGCTAGAAAACATCCACATCTTGTTTAATCAATATTCCCTTCTAGTGGAAAGGATGTTATATGACCAAAGCAAATGTATCAACAGAAACAGAAATCTAAAAGTTAACAATTGTATTTCTTCAAGATAACAAGAAGCATTATGTACAAATATTCCTCCTTAAATAACATAATCATATGAAGACACCATGTTAGATAAATCCGAAGTATTAACAACCATTAGCGAGAGACATTTGTATGGATAAAAGCAACAGAATATGACAGGTATGAGTGTTCGTACACTCCCATTAACGTATCATGACTCATGTCATTTAGTGCAATATACATGATAAACTTAGGTTGAGCCTGTCTCTGTTACATAATCCTCAGTATATGTTTGGAGCCACATAATGTCAAACGGTACACTCAACAACAAAAGAAACGTAACCTCATTTTCAACGGTGTGAGAAACGTAAAAATGCTGCCAGAGAAAGACGATTTTTAATGATTTTCATAGGGACATTATTTGTTGATATGTAATAGTTGTATGTTCATGTCTGTTTAAGTACACTTGGGGTGTTGAAATCGCTTTTTAAAAATGTTATTATGGCCAGAATGTTTGGCATTTAACTTAAAAATTCATAAAATGTAGAATTGAATTATTAAAAAATGTTATCGACATAAATAAGCTTATTGGACTTAAATTTGTTGACGTGTCTTTACTGTAGGATGTCATAAAACAAGCCAAGGAAGCCGTTTTTGACTCCCTTGTCTCGCCCAGTTATGGAGATTCATTCACGATGATATCTTAACAAGTGGGTTTCACAGAAATATTAACAGATAATGTTTTGAAATTTTAAATCTAGTTTAGTTGGCTTTTGGAGACAAGATGTATCTCTGTTTCAGTAGCCTTTATTACACGCGGATTGAATTCTCTGTATTTTGTATGGTGACGTTTCTTTTGCGGTTAAATGTATATATGGTTTTCGTGTATCGAGGGGTACTGACTTTAGCTGAAAAGTATCAATTCAATCCTTGTACATTCAGTATAGTGACAATATAAAAAGGTGAAAGGGACGATTTATTATTTAAAACCAGATAATGAGGTGCAGCAATTGGTCAAACGTAATTTTGGAAAATTACCTATAACAGACAGAAAGACAGATGTAAGTTGACAATATTTAATAGGTCTACCTCTGTGCATATATATGGGATGTGTATTTTCTGCACATTTGAGGCTAAAATTGTCATTGGAAACCAGTAAGTATCATTCATTTGGCGATAGGCTATGAATATGTAAGTAAAGTGAAAATATTTGAATGCTTGTTTATTCAGTACAGTTAGAAAATAAAGATAAAAGTCGCGATTTATGAATCGAAAACTGGACAATTATGCCAGACAACTAGTCAAACATAGTTTTGGAAACTTACCTGTAACAGACAAAATATTTAAGTTGGTAGGTCAAATAACTATGGCAACATGTAATTTGGTGTATGCATATGTAAAAGGCTTCGATTTTCATTGGAAACAAGTAAAATAGATTGTTGAATTATTGAAATATTACTTGAAACGACCTATACATCGGTCGCAATGAGCACATCAAAACCACATGATATTTGCTCTTTTCTACAGGAGCGTGTGTTGTCGATATCACATAATTATTGATGAAATAAACTTGGTATTTGACAAACTACAGTATCTTCTATATATCTCGACAGGTATTCATTCTTCATTCGATTCGTATAAAATGTTTTAAAAGCTTCACATTTATCTGTATCATCTGTGACTTGATGGCAAGAGTGTCATCATCACCACAGTGAAACACTTTCGATTAAGTTAGGTTTATGTTGGCTAGTGGTATACAGAATACTACCAATCATAACAATAATAACACTGTTCCCTCAATGCATTTAAATCCATTTAAAATGATAATGTGGAAGACTATGTTTTGTTAAACATATTTAATATCTTGCTCGACTTAAACCCAGGCAATACTTCAAATAATAAACCTGTTTTACACGAAATCTCGTTTACTACCCTTTATATATAAAATTAATGTCACGCAAAACAATAAGATTCCAAATTACGAGTTAGAGTATCATTACATTTCTCGCTAAGCCGTGTTGGAATATCTGTCATCTACTATTTGTTTTTTGGTTTATTTTATCAGGGATCTGTCTATATGAATCAGCTTTGTCAATTTATATTACGATAATACAATGTTATGGTTTGACAGAAAGCATGACATCTTTGGAAATTTAATTTACAAATTTCAGTTACAACTGACTATTATGAATTGACAGATGTACATACGTACATATCCTATCTAATTTGTTGTCAATGCGAAATAATAAAACGAAGCGTCAAGACTTGAGTCAACCTCGGAAGTCAGTGATCGTCATCTGTTAGGTTAAAAACGTTGTTTTCAGTAATATACGTTATTCACATGAAAAGTATGGATATTCAAGGCCATCAAAATGTTTACTCATGGATAAAAGCTACGTCACCTAACGAAGACATAGATGTTTTAATCCATGAGTGATAAATATACTCTTGGTAATAATGGTTGACACCCCCTAAAACCTATAGGAATTAAATGTTATATAAACAACGTAACGTGTCAGTTACGATTATTGTTTTGGTTAAACATGTTACTACTGGGTGTCTTTTTGTGAACAGTGTCCTTGAGGATTTCCTATTTCTCCACCTGTGCTTGAAAATACCAAAGAAAGGGGAATATAAGAAAAATTAAATTTATTCAAAAGAGTTCCTTCCTTGTGTCTTGAGATCGTGGCATCGGTATATTGTTACAGTGTTTGAGTGTTCTCATTTTGGTTCTAATAAATAATGAAAAGTTGGATTTGAAAAAATACTGAACCAAAATATACATACAATCTTGCATGGAGTCTCATTCGCATACAATACATATATGACAAGTATTATATAGTTTACGTCATGTGTTTGTGCCATTTAATTTTCGAAAATGCCATAATATCGAACAATATTTATTGTCCATGCATTTAATTTGATAAAATCAAATTTCTGTTTTGGGGTGTCAACTATTTTTACTATGAGTAAAGAAAGTTACACCATGTGTTAAGATGTCAAATAAACTAATACCTTTTGAAACATTATCCGTTCATGTTTCTTACAAAAACACGCCACGGTTTATCTCAAGAGAACTCTACGATTAGAGATAAAATTTATGAGGACATCATCTGAATACCATTCCCGTGTCAAACTTATGAAATTGGTTTAAATAAATATCTTGACATTGTGAGAACAAACCGCCAAAAACACCCAGGGATACTGTTGTACATCTAATTAAAAAAATTTAATGTTGGTGACAATACTGGAACACCCCACGAGCACAAGTAAGACAGCAAATGACAAAACGCATCTCTTGGAATTGATAATAAATATAGATATTCCCCAGGCTTACATCACTTGTTGAGACATCTGTGCATGGAACATTTGAATCATATCCGTTCATAATAATAATCATATAAATTGCTTATAAATTGGATATGTATGTTTCAATTTGTTGAGTTCGTAGTAAGAGACGTGAAGAAAACAGCTGATTTAGATTTAGGTGGATGTCTTTCAATACGATACACATACTCAAACATATATTGAAGTTGGAAGTTTTAAGTTACACTGAGATGAACCTTCTAATGGAAAATGACAGAAATGGCGATGTTATATCTGAGTAAAATCCTTTTTTCTTTGCCTGAGTTTCACGGATCAGATTCGATGTCTGTAGGGGTTATTCCCATCTACCCAGCCCTGCGTTAATTAATCCTATCTATTAGGGATTAGGATTAGGCTGGCTAGCCTCGGTGAAGGGGGAGAAAGTTACCTGCGAATTTATATCCATGTAATTTTAAATCCAGGAGAAAAATGTATGTAGACAGTGAAGTAAACTTTACCAGTGACGAATTGGTATTTATTTCAAAGCCATTTTCATTGATAACAGTTCAATCAAAGTAGCATTGAAGGCAATTAGTTTTGACAGGTGAACTGTTAATCATCCCGGTATGATTGCACTCAGTCGTGAGTGTGCTTGAGTACCAGTTCACATCAAATAATTATGTTTATTTAACTGAGTGAACACATATCATAAAGAATCAGTATAAATGTGTCCTTGAAAGATGTCAATGTCACTTCACCATGGCAAACGCACAGATTGCAAACAGAACTCGCTTCATTCCAAATGGTCGAGGTCACTATTTGATTCACATGGGATACAAATTCAGTATTAAAACTAGAAAACCGATGTCTGTTCATTGGAGATGCTGCAAGAAAGATTGCCGTGCTACGATGAACACTAAAGATGGTATCGTGACCACATACACAAACCAGCACAACCACCAACCAGATGAGAGCAAGATTTCTGCAGACGCCCTCGTTGCTGACCTTCGGGAATCCGTCAGAAAGACATCACGATCGATTAATGCCATGTATCAGGAAACATTATCAGGTAAATATGAGTACATATTTCTACAGGCTTGATACAATCAATGAAATAGAAAATGTATAATAATAAGATGAGATAAGTTTTTTAAAGTTTTTTTTTTGTGGATGGTAAGATGTTCCCTCTAGTTTATGGACTACTCCCCAACAAGAATCCCCAGTGCCGTTAGCAGATGGTCTCTTAATTTCAGAAAGTCCTGGTATAATACAGTTTACTCTATGATAGATTCTTGGCAATTACCTATAAATGATATTTGTGTGATCTCTCAGAGCGATTTTACTTCTGCTAGGAATTATTTAATGAATAAGGATAGAGAGGATTGGTTATTTCAACTATGGAATGATAGTGGTCAGTGTAATGGCAATAAGTTGCGGACTTACCGCTTATTTAAACATTTCCTAAATACTGAATCTTATGTTTCTGCTTCTCTTCAGCGTTCACACCTCAGTATACTCAGCAAATTACGATGTGGCACTCTTCCCTTAGCAATAGAATTAGGTAGGTTTTCCCGTCCAAAAGTACCTCTTGAACAAAGATTATGTAAATTCTGTAATAGTAATTGTATAGAGGATGAAATTCACTTTCTCACTGTTTGTAATTTCTACTCAGATTTAAGGTATGAATTTTGGAAATGTGTATCGTCTGCTGACCCTTCCTTTCTACATCTTAATCCAACTGACCAGGCTGTATATCTATTTTCTAATAATAAGTTTTGTAAGCATCTGGCTGCATTAATATATAATATGTATAGACGGAGGTTGCGCCTCACTTAATTTTAATTTTAATGTTTACTCCATCCTTGTATATTCAATGTTTTTATACCCATATTTATCTATATTTTAATGTGAAAAAGTAATATGGTGTCTCATAGGCCTTTGTAGGCCGGGTGCTATCTTTTTATCTGCAATGTTTTTATATAATGTGAATGTTGTTTTATTATGCCATATGTGAAATGTATGTAAGCACGTGACACCGTAATAAACTACTTTTCTTCTTTCTTCTTCTTCTGTAACCATTGTTGCTATTTCATGCCAATGTCCATTCAAAGTACTGATTATGATATGTAACCATTGTTGCTATTTCATGCCAATGTCCATTCAAAGTGCTACTACAAATGTATAAAATAAAAAATTTAGTTTATTAATAGTGTTTGTCCCTATTTTCATGCTATTTCATGCCAATGTCCATTCAAAGTACTGATTATGATATGTAACCATTGTTGCTATTTCATGCCAATGTCCATTCAAAGTGCTACTACAAATGTATAAAATAAAAAATTTAGTTATATTAATAGTGTTTGTCCCTATTTTCATGCTATTTCATGCCAATGTCCATTCAAAGTACTGATTATGATATGTAACCATTGTTGCTATTTCATGCCAATGTCCATTCAAAGTGCTACTACAAATGTATAAAATAAAAAATTTAGTTATATTAATAGTGTTTGTCCCTATTTTCATGGGTTAACCCTTTTTCATAGGTAACAAATTTGACCCAGCACCTGTTGTTTTAAGGGATTATACCGCTTGACTGGTTCAATTACCCTAGATAATAGGGCTGGGTGGATGGGAAAATGTAGTCTGTAGCAAATGGCTGATGACAGGAGATCCTGTGTGATTAAAGAGGAAACTGTACTAACAGTTTTATATAAAAAAAATATCACGACTATGTGTCAATGATGAAGTAACAGAGTGTATGTTTATCCATTATGACTGGCTAGAGTAATTGGGTCCATATTGTCTGTTAATGAAACATAATTGACTCAGCCACCATGTGTTTTGGAATAGAGAACTTATTGGAGACTTATTGCAGTTGACACAGAGCATACAAATACTCAAATATATATTAAAGTTAGATCATCGGATTTTTTAAGTTACAGTGAGATGAATCTTCTAATGGAAAATGACACCCATGACGATGTTATATCGTAGTAAAATCCCTGTTTCTTTCCCTTAGTTTCATTTTCGATGTTTGTAAGAAATTGATGATGACAGGAGACGTTGGGCAATTAAAGATGAAAAGGCTTATGAAAAAATATCATGACTATGTGTCAATGATGATGTTACAGAGTGTATGTTTATCCATTACAGCTGACTAGAGTAAGTTGATCAATATTGCGTGGTAATGAAACAGCATAGACTCAGCAACAATGTGTTTTGGAATATAGAACTTATTAGAGACTAATAACGGTTGACACAGAGCATGTTGTTGAAGTCAAATTGTCAAACGTAATTTAATCGAGAGGGACTCACTGTTGCTCAAAATAACAATATTCATATAGGTTTAGTACAGTGACAATATAAAATTGGCAAGTCGTCATTTTTATATAAAGTCGACAATATAACATGGCTAGCTCGTGCAAATTACTCAAACACATTTTTCGGATTTTATTTATGAAACATGTGTTCTTTTGCAGTTCAATCTTCCTACAATTTCAAAGTTCAAAATTAAAACACAAAACAGTATACTAAAACATACATCCTTCTTCTCAGTGTATTTATGATAAAAAAAAAAATGCAAATCAATAAACAAACAAAAGCATACTCCGGTCATACATCTTATATGGTTGCAATTAATTTAATGGATAGACTCATATGGTGAATGATTATATGAATTTATTAACCAACCTTTTGCAAGTTCAATTATATTTATTGATTCATTCAAAATGTTTGCAATCCAATTTGTAACGTTCACATCTTTTGACATGAAACTGATCAGATATTAGATTTCTGATTACTTTATAGAGTTTTCAAAGACATTAATAACCTTCTTCAGAGTAGGTATAATTTTCGTGGAAAATAGTTACAATAATGTTTTATTATTTTCTAAAGCAGCAAATAACGATTCAATAATATATATAATATATATTCACACAAAATGGCGACGGGAGGATATCAGTGATCACCCCATACTTGGTCAACAATTCAAATCAAGTACGCCGCTAATGGCTGCAATATTGCCCAAGTGGCGTTAAACAATAACTCACTCACTCATTCAAAACATATAAAGAGTGGCTGAAAATGTATATTTGGCTCAAATTTTGAAATTTCTAAAATATTTTGTCAGACGATTTCTGAATAAATAGTCTTGGATGTTGATCATGTTTTGAATATATCTGAACATGTGCATTTTAAAAGTATAAACTAAACATTAACTCTCGTGCAGGCTCGTCTTGGCTATTCATTAAACTTCAGTAGTTTTATGTTTAGATTTATTGCTTTATGAGGCTAGGAGGCGAGGAGACATCGGTTTTACTTACAGCAAAAACAACATATCTAGTTTATATAAAGTTTTTTAAGATAAAAACTTATTTGAATCTTGTAAGAAAAGGGTTTGGTGACTATAACCCATTTAATTGAAAATTATATGTTGTCAAAACAGATTACATGTACCTAGGATCATCATGTTATCATTTAAAATCAAATAAATAGCTTATCTTACAGATATTATAACTACATAAAACACCATATTTGATTATTAATTTTGCAAGAAGTTCTACAAACGTTGATTCCTATGAGAATGATAATATTAATGGTATTTTTTTTAAATTACCTTAAAGAGAAATAGCATATTTTTAGCAAACAACATTTTCCATATTTGCCATTATTATCGTTTGGTTTATACAATACATGTATATTGTTAAGTTGTAGGGTAAAACATCTCATTACATGACCCGGTGTATCCATAAAAACGGTTATCCCTATTGGTAGAAACTAGTGTTATGTTTAAAGTTGACCATCCCTACATTATGCCATATTCAAACCTTTCCTCTGACTGTTTAGGTATAACTTCATTATTCAGATAACTTTGGAGAGGCCATTTTGGTAAAAACACTTTAAAATGGCCGCTCGAAGGGAAATGAACTCGCATTGCTTAAACAAACGATGATTAAGGAGTATTATTTAATCATTAGTAACAGTTAGTTTCCTTTTTGTGAAAAATATGTTTTTTATTACTTGAGTTCATTTGGTGAAATAATAATACATGCAAAGGGTATTTACGCAACTATGGATCGCTACACAGGCACTGCTCAACAAAAATAGTGTCCGACAGAAGTTGATAGACATTTACTCGAAATGTGAGCAATATAACATCAGTTGGTCTTATGAAATAGGTCCTTGATAATGTCATGCTTGTTTGTAGTATTTATATGGAAAATCTTCGTTTAAATTCGACATAGAACAGAAAACAGGAGTATCTCGTTAATTTACACATAGCTGAGGATACTAACGTAAAAATACTGATAGCAAAAAGTGTCTTCCTTACTGAATGCTAAGCTATTTTTAAGCTAAGTTTTATTTTAAAATATCGATAGTGAAGATTCATTGATTGCCGTCGGTATTCGCTGATCATAAATTAGAGAAGCTATTGAAATTGACATTTTCGGTAATCCCTAATTATATTCAATATATTTCCTGTCTCATATAATATATGTTTATCCAGTGACATACAAAACCTGCAATTATAAATAGGATTGACAATACTTAGGTCTTCAAGACCTCTGTTTGATAAATGTATTTAAGGCACTATTATAACAGCCTTGGACATAACATGCATGCATGGACATTTGAGTACAACGGAAAATATGTTCCATATGACTTGATTGATTATTATTATCAAAGGGATGGTCCAAAGACGTTTTTCACTTATTTAAAACAACAAAAGGCTAGGTAAAACACTTGGCTAAAATGAAACTGTTGCATTCACTAAAATATACAATTCGTTGGTTATTAGTGTATTATCCGTACAAATTTCGAGATCACCAAAATGTCACCTTGAAAATAATGTCAAGGTCACCATAAGCTGTGCCTTCCCAAGAAGATAGTTCTTTACCATGGGTAAAACTACAAAGTCTCAAAGATTTTGAAATGAAGGTCCAAATCACAACGGTTTATGGGGACATTTCTTTATTGTGGAAAATTCAAAATTCAAATCTTCGATATACGGACCAATGCTGTCGTAAACTACATAAATGCCCCTGCTTTGCATTAAACACACGGTTGGGGATAACAAACGTGTGCCTACAGAAACATTAAATGCCTTTTGCAAACCTGCATGTTTTTAATGGTGAGCACCTGGCATTTTTTTCATCAACGTATATTTTTTGTTTCACCACAGTAAATTTTTTCGTCAAAGTAATTTTTTCACCATCAAATATTTTTTTTTGTCACATAATTTTTTCACCAAAATCATTTTTTTTCATCAAAGCCTTTTTTTTCCATCAAAGTCATTTTTCCACAAAAATCACTTTCTTTTAATTAAAGTCAATATTTTCATCAAAGTCATTTTTCACCAAAGTTAATATCTTAATTACGGTCAATATTTTCATTAAATCATTTTTCCACAAAAATCACTTTCTTTTAATTAAAGTCAATATTTTCATCAAAGTCATTTTTCCACAAAAATCACTTTCTTTTAATTAAAGTCAATATTTTCATCAAAGTCATTTTTCACCAAAGTCAATATCTTAATTACGGTCAATATTTTCATTAAATCATGTTTTCACCAAAATCACTTTTTTTCATCGAAGTCAATATTTTCATTAAAGTCATTTTTTTTCATCAAAGGGATATTTTTCCGTCACATCATTTTCCCAAAAAAGTCACCTTCTTTTAATTACAGTCAATATTTTTTTAATCAAAGTCAATATTTTCACTAAAGTCACTTTTTGCCATCAAAGTCAATATTTTAGTTAAAGTAATTTTTTCCCCATCAAATAATTTTTTTCGTCAAATCATTTTTCAACAAAAGTCACCTTTTTCACTAAAGTCAATATTTTTTAAATCAAAGTCAATACTTTCACCAAAGTCATTTTTAGGAGGTTTCAGTTTTTTTCATATCTTAAGATTTCCGTTCATATCTTAAGATTTGTTATACGATCTTGGAATATGAAATATGTTGATTCTTGATCAAAGATTTTGAGTGGACATTTATATTGATGATTTATATAGTTATTGTTGAAATATGTTGACATGACAAGACATTTCTTCTCTTTTCTCAACCTCTTACATAAGAGCTTTTGAAAACTGCTTCTGAATCTAAAAAATAAATCATACCGTTACCAATAATTCCAGCAAATACGAATATATTGTTGTACATAATCGTGAATAAATGAATTAAGTATACGAATTTTGAGCCAAGAATATAAACATTAACATATACAATATTCTCAGGGGGTACTTTGCAGAAATGAATATAAAAACAGATTGATTCCTTACAGAGTGTAGCATCATATTGATTTCAAGATATTCCATGTTTAATGAACAAGAGACATTCGTATATGTCCAACAGATTAACAGGGCTTTATTGTCCAGGAATGTCCATATGTCACTGTGGCCAAAAGTTTAAATTTCAAAATTGGACAGGTCAAAGAGAGCACATGGCTCATCTGTTAGGAGTTAAATGCTTCAAAGTCACAGCCTAGGTCTAACAAGAGCGGTGGATGACGACAATGCCATATTATAATGTTATATGACGATGATACAAGGTAATGCTTTGACAGATATCATGACATTTTTGGAAATTGCATTTACAACTGACTATTATTTATTAACAAATGTACATACGTACATACCCTATCTAATTTGTTGTTATGCCAAAAGAGAAACAATAAAACGACTTGGTTTGCTTTTCTTCAATTTTAAGAGATATTATTGTAAATGATCGGCTTGAGTAAATGAGAGGAGTTAAGGACCGTCATCTGTTGAAACGTTGTTTTTTCAGTTATAAGTAATATTCAAATACAAATTATTGACACTCATGTCTATCAACATGTATACTCATGGGTAAAAGAAACGACACCTAAAGAAAACCAAGATATTTGAATCACGAGTGATAAATGTGGCCCATACAAAGTTACATCATGTCTCCATTGATCAAAAACAATTTTAATTTAAATGTTCAGCTCATCTGGCATGAAAGGCGTGATGGGCTTATGGCATGGCATGGAGTCCAGCGTCCATCCATCCGTCCGTCTGTAAACTTTTCGCATTTTCATCTTCTTCTCCAGAACCACTTGGTCTAGGGAGCTAACATTTTTTGTACATACTCCTTGACCAATGGGGCTTCTAGATTGTAAAATCAATGACCTTGTAACCCGAAATAGGGTCACAGTGGTCACGACTTTAAAAACCTATTTTCACATTCTTCTCCAGTACCAAAAGGTCTAGAAAGCTGAAATATTGTGTACAGACTCCTTGGCCAATGGGGATTCAAAATTGTAGATTTCGTGATCCTGCGACCCGAAATATAGGTCACAGTGGTCATGACCTGAAAACTTATTTTCATCTTAAGATTGTATGTGCTCTTCAAAGGGAGGTAATTTAAAGAAAACAACAGTGATGAATATTATCTTCAAGTGTGTCTTTATTTGTAGTTGATTTTATCTCTGGCCTCATAGATAGGTCAGAGGGGTAAGGACCTTAAGACCTATTTCATCTTCTCCATTTAAAGTGCTTCCTATTTGTTGTACCTCTCACCTAGAAGTTGACATTTTGAATTAGTTAATGTATATAAAAACCCGATGAGCTACAGAGGCAGTGTCTCTATTTTTTTAAAATATGATATGTTTAGGTTTCTAAAAAAACACACCTTTTTAAGAAATAGTCCTTTAAAAAAATCCTTAACTAGGTGAGATAATCGTTTTTTTTACTCTGTTGAAAATCTGGTGGTGTTTACTTTACAAGGTGGTTATTTCTCAGGTATATAACATATCAAAGTATAATCTCTTGAACTCCTCAATTATGAATATAAATACATATACATGTATAATATGTAAGAAAAACTTGTGAATACAATTGTCATGTTAAAATATTGAAATAGGTTTCAAATAAAAATATTTTACGTTGTCAAAACAAACCCTAAAAGCTAACCCTCAGATAATACTTTATAGGTAAAATAATATTTAAAATGGTGGTGATAATACTGTAACAAACCACTAGCACATTTGACAGCCAAGAAAGCACAATGAGAGAATTTGATAACCAATTCAGAGATTCCCCAGACATGAATCATTTGTTGAGACATCTGTGCATGGAAGTTCGCTCTGCTTGGTTAGACATCATTATCATTACTTCTGTGTGAGTATTGGTCCTCTCAAAAAACTTTGCTAGGAAACACTTTAGCAGCATTCTCTTCCCAAAGAGGTCACTCCCTTCCGATATGATAGAATATCTGAAAGCAGTAACCTCTTTGGGAAGAGAATGAAACTTAAGGTGTAATCATCTTGTTGCAAAAACGTTATTGAAATTTTATGAATAGATATGGAAAAATCTTCCAGATCATTTTTTTTAGAACTTGCCTACAGCAATTTCATATTCAATTTTTCCATATTGGCATTTGAAAGGTTAACAGATTAACACCTACATAGGTAAGTTTTTGGGGTACAGTTATTTTTATTTCTTGACGAAAAAAACTCAACCAATAATGGCTCAAAAGGTTATGTATGCAACAAACAATTCTTAAATATATTTTAAAAACTTTGTTTACAGATATTTCATATTCAATTTATCAATATTGGTCTTTAAAAGATTAAACGATTAAAATTTATACTAAACATTTATGGACAAGACTGATGATTTATTTCCATTCATATATTTGATAAAGTATTAAATGCTGAAATCTTGATAAATATCATGAAGGTCCATCCAAGCAAAGGTCACAGGGGCAATACTTAACAACTTTTGATGTCATATTCAACTCATCAACCAATTGATAAATCAAGCAAACACCAAATGAGCTAAGAGACATTTCTCAAGTTTGTCGAGAATAAATGATTCAGAAGGATTTGAATCATCTCTGTACATTAAAATGTTAAAGGTACATCCATTGTGTTGTTGAGGGTCACGTATTCCAAACGCTATAAATGGTGTTACTTTATCGAGAAGTACCTACTGTTTACGAAAACTACCATTTTGATGATAGTAGACTTAGTATATTGACGATATGAAGGTAAAAGTAGTGATTTCTGATCGAAAACCGGATAATGTATCGCGATTGACGTGCGCCAATGAGTCAAACGTAATTTTGGAATCTTATTTATAAGAGACAGAATGACAAATTCCGGTTGATAATTATTAATAGATCATATTACTACTGTGCATGTAAATGGAACGTGCAGTTTCGGTTTCTACACATGCATAATGATGTTACTCGATTTTAATTGGAAACTAATAATTATGACAAAATTTGGCGATTTGGGATGAATATGCAAGCTGAGTGAATTTATTTGTACTGTAAACAGCACATATCGTATGTTAGAATGAATTTAAGCTAAATAAAAAGTTATGAAACACAATGGATTGGCATTAACAATGTCGATAGCTTGACAAATGTCATAATGGTCACAAATGCAATACCTTAGAACATATGGTGTCTTATTCAAATCTTCAAGCTGACGATTTAGCATACACCAGATTGGCCATAACACATTGACATTATTTCTATTTTGTTCACTATAGATGTTTCAGAATCATTTGAAACATCTGCATTCACCATGAAAATGACACACATTTGAGTACAGCATACGCAGTTTAGTAATATACAGCGTGTATTAATTAAATATGTCTGTTTCGATTTGTTAAGAATGTAGCTAGAGACGTTAAATAAACATCTGATATAGGTGGATGTCTTGCTAAAACTAATCAAACATGTTTTGAAGTCTGATAATCTGATTTTTTTAAGTTTCAATGAGATGAATCTTCTAATGGAAAATGACAGATATGATGATGCTATATCTGAGCAAAATCCTTTTTTTCTTTTCCTTAGTTTCAATTCGATGCCTGTAGCAAATGGCTGGTTACAGGAGATCCTGTGTGATTAAAGAGGAAATGGTACTAACAGTTTTATAATAAAAAAATATCACGACTATGTGTCAATGATGATGTTACAGAGTGTATGTTTATCCATTATGACTGGCTAGAGTAATTGGGTCCATATTGTCTGTTAATGAAACATAATTGACTCAGCAACCATGTGTTTTGGAATAGAGAACTTATTGGAGACTTATTACAGTAGGCACAGAGCCTGTTGTTGGTGTCACATTGATTTTTACACGTACTACCTGTTGCTGAAAATCAAAATTTTAATGCAGTCGTTTGCACAATCCATGTCTTTTAAACAAATATAACATTGATATATTATGGATCACACTTTCTGCATAGTTACCTCAAGTGATATCACGAATAGGTAAGCTGTTGATACAGTCAGTACTGGTGGTTGGTGCCTTCTGGGTTCTAATCTCAGTTTTGAACAAGGAAAGTTCATACAGATAATGAATTTAACTTTTATTATCAACACGTTCATATTATTCAACTGTTTTAACTGTACTCAGATTTATGTCATTGTCATGATGAATGGAGATGTTTCAAGTCAATCTGCAATATTCATAGTCAACAAAAAGGACTAAAACCGTTTTTTTTTTTAGATATTCAGTATTATCTGTAAATGGTGTTTAGGATTTATTGTTATAAAGTAAAGATGTTATATTTGAAACTCATTTCAATGTTTTAACATGACAATGGTATTCATATGATTATCTTTCATAAACTTGTACTGCAGGAAATTATGCTATGTTAAATTTCCAATCGTACAGTTATCTTAATATATACCCCATATATAATACTATACTTCACCATATTTTCAACAGAGTGACAAAAAGTAAATATAGCTGCCGGGGAAAGCAGATGTTGAATGCCTTTGATACGAAACTGTTTTAAAGAGGTAGTCAGAATTTCATTCATCAGGATATGATACTTTTGTTTAGATGCCAGAAATCGTTATTTCTATATGTTTGTTTGATAGAAAGTTGACAAATGTAAGTACAAATTTATTAGATATGAAAATTATTTTATAACATCTATCACATCTGGCCCTTTTAAGGAGATTCTAAAACAACGATTTTTTAAAAAAGGCTATTTTCAGGATCTTCAGAAACATTTTTTAAGGTAACAACAAATTAGAAAGGGTATGTACGTATGTCCATCTATAATTTAATAACTGTCAGTCGTAAATAACATTTCAAACATTTCATGCTTTCTGTCAAACGATAACATTGTATTCTCGTAATATAAATTGACAAAGTTGATTCATCTGGACAGCTCAGTGATAAAATAAAACAAATAACAAATAGTAGATGAAAGATGAAAGTTGAAACGTTGTTTTTTCAGTTATAAGTAATATTCAAATACAAATTATTGACACTCATGTCTATCAACATGTATACTCATGGGTAAAAGAAACGACACCTAAAGAAAACCAAGATATTTGAATCACGAGTGATAAATGTGGCCCATACAAAGTTACATCATGTCTCCATTGATCAAAAACAATTTTAATTTAAATGTTCAGCTCATCTGGCATGAAAGGCGTGATGGGCTTATGGCATGGCATGGAGTCCAGCGTCCATCCATCCGTCCGTCTGTAAACTTTTCGCATTTTCATCTTCTTCTCCAGAACCACTTGGTCTAGGGAGCTAACATTTTTTGTACATACTCCTTGACCAATGGGGCTTCTAGATTGTAAAATCAATGACCTTGTAACCCGAAATAGGGTCACAGTGGTCACGACTTTAAAAACCTATTTTCACATTCTTCTCCAGTACCAAAAGGTCTAGAAAGCTGAAATATTGTGTACAGACTCCTTGGCCAATGGGGATTCAAAATTGTAGATTTCGTGATCCTGCGACCCGAAATATAGGTCACAGTGGTCATGACCTGAAAACTTATTTTCATCTTAAGATTGTATGTGCTCTTCAAAGGGAGGTAATTTAAAGAAAACAACAGTGATGAATATTATCTTCAAGTGTGTCTTTATTTGTAGTTGATTTTATCTCTGGCCTCATAGATAGGTCAGAGGGGTAAGGACCTTAAGACCTATTTCATCTTCTCCATTTAAAGTGCTTCCTATTTGTTGTACCTCTCACCTAGAAGTTGACATTTTGAATTAGTTAATGTATATAAAAACCCGATGAGCTACAGAGGCAGTGTCTCTATTTTTTAAAATATGATATGTTTAGGTTTCTAAAAAAAACACACCTTTTTAAGAAATAGTCCTTTAAAAAAATCCTTAACTAGGTGAGATAATCGTTTTTTTTTACTCTGTTGAAAATCTGGTGGTGTTTACTTTACAAGGTGGTTATTTCTCAGGTATATAACATATCAAAGTATAATCTCTTGAACTCCTCAATTATGAATATAAATACATATACATGTATAATATGTAAGAAAAACTTGTGAATACAATTGTCATGTTAAAATATTGAAATAGGTTTCAAATAAAAATATTTTACGTTGTCAAAACAAACCCTAAAAGCTAACCCTCAGATAATACTTTATAGGTAAAATAATATTTAAAATGGTGGTGATAATACTGTAACAAACCACTAGCACATTTGACAGCCAAGAAAGCACAATGAGAGAATTTGATAACCAATTCAGAGATTCCCCAGACATGAATCATTTGTTGAGACATCTGTGCATGGAAGTTCGCTCTGCTTGGTTAGACATCATTATCATTACTTCTGTGTGAGTATTGGTCCTCTCAAAAAACTTTGCTAGGAAACACTTTAGCAGCATTCTCTTCCCAAAGAGGTCACTCCCTTCCGATATGATAGAATATCTGAAAGCAGTAACCTCTTTGGGAAGAGAATGAAACTTAAGGTGTAATCATCTTGTTGCAAAAACGTTATTGAAATTTTATGAATAGATATGGAAAAATCTTCCAGATCATTTTTTTTAGAACTTGCCTACAGCAATTTCATATTCAATTTTTCCATATTGGCATTTGAAAGGTTAACAGATTAACACCTACATAGGTAAGTTTTTGGGGTACAGTTATTTTTATTTCTTGACGAAAAAAACTCAACCAATAATGGCTCAAAAGGTTATGTATGCAACAAACAATTCTTAAATATATTTTAAAAACTTTGTTTACAGATATTTCATATTCAATTTATCAATATTGGTCTTTAAAAGATTAAACGATTAAAATTTATACTAAACATTTATGGACAAGACTGATGATTTATTTCCATTCATATATTTGATAAAGTATTAAATGCTGAAATCTTGATAAATATCATGAAGGTCCATCCAAGCAAAGGTCACAGGGGCAATACTTAACAACTTTTGATGTCATATTCAACTCATCAACCAATTGATAAATCAAGCAAACACCAAATGAGCTAAGAGACATTTCTCAAGTTTGTCGAGAATAAATGATTCAGAAGGATTTGAATCATCTCTGTACATTAAAATGTTAAAGGTACATCCATTGTGTTGTTGAGGGTCACGTATTCCAAACGCTATAAATGGTGTTACTTTATCGAGAAGTACCTACTGTTTACGAAAACTACCATTTTGATGATAGTAGACTTAGTATATTGACGATATGAAGGTAAAAGTAGTGATTTCTGATCGAAAACCGGATAATGTATCGCGATTGACGTGCGCCAATGAGTCAAACGTAATTTTGGAATCTTATTTATAAGAGACAGAATGACAAATTCCGGTTGATAATTATTAATAGATCATATTACTACTGTGCATGTAAATGGAACGTGCAGTTTCGGTTTCTACACATGCATAATGATGTTACTCGATTTTAATTGGAAACTAATAATTATGACAAAATTTGGCGATTTGGGATGAATATGCAAGCTGAGTGAATTTATTTGTACTGTAAACAGCACATATCGTATGTTAGAATGAATTTAAGCTAAATAAAAATTTATGAAACACAATGGATTGGCATTAACAATGTCGATAGCTTGACAAATGTCATAATGGTCACAAATGCAATACCTTAGAACATATGGTGTCTTATTCAAATCTTCAAGCTGACGATTTAGCATACACCAGATTGGCCATAACACATTGACATTATTTCTATTTTGTTCACTATAGATGTTTCAGAATCATTTGAAACATCTGCATTCACCATGAAAATGACACACATTTGAGTACAGCATACGCAGTTTAGTAATATACAGCGTGTATTAATTAAATATGTCTGTTTCGATTTGTTAAGAATGTAGCTAGAGACGTTAAATAAACATCTGATATAGGTGGATGTCTTGCTAAAACTAATCAAACATGTTTTGAAGTCTGATAATCTGATTTTTTTAAGTTTCAATGAGATGAATCTTCTAATGGAAAATGACAGATATGATGATGCTATATCTGAGCAAAATCCTTTTTTTCTTTTCCTTAGTTTCAATTCGATGCCTGTAGCAAATGGCTGGTTACAGGAGATCCTGTGTGATTAAAGAGGAAATGGTACTAACAGTTTTATAATAAAAAAATATCACGACTATGTGTCAATGATGATGTTACAGAGTGTATGTTTATCCATTATGACTGGCTAGAGTAATTGGGTCCATATTGTCTGTTAATGAAACATAATTGACTCAGCAACCATGTGTTTTGGAATAGAGAACTTATTGGAGACTTATTACAGTAGGCACAGAGCCTGTTGTTGGTGTCACATTGATTTTTACACGTACTACCTGTTGCTGAAAATCAAAATTTTAATGCAGTCGTTTGCACAATCCATGTCTTTTAAACAAATATAACATTGATATATTATGGATCACACTTTCTGCATAGTTACCTCAAGTGATATCACGAATAGGTAAGCTGTTGATACAGTCAGTACTGGTGGTTGGTGCCTTCTGGGTTCTAATCTCAGTTTTGAACAAGGAAAGTTCATACAGATAATGAATTTAACTTTTATTATCAACACGTTCATATTATTCAACTGTTTTAACTGTACTCAGATTTATGTCATTGTCATGATGAATGGAGATGTTTCAAGTCAATCTGCAATATTCATAGTCAACAAAAAGGACTAAAACCGTTTTTTTTTTTAAGATATTCAGTATTATCTGTAAATGGTGTTTAGGATTTATTGTTATAAAGTAAAGATGTTATATTTGAAACTCATTTCAATGTTTTAACATGACAATGGTATTCATATGATTATCTTTCATAAACTTGTACTGCAGGAAATTATGCTATGTTAAATTTCCAATCGTACAGTTATCTTAAGATATACCCCATATATAATACTATACTTCACCATATTTTCAACAGAGTGACAAAAAGTAAATATAGCTGCCGGGGAAAGCAGATGTTGAATGCCTTTGATACGAAAATGTTTTAAAGAGGTAGTCAGAATTTCATTCATCAGGATATGATACTTTTGTTTAGATGCCAGAAATCGTTATTTCTATATGTTTGTTTGATAGAAAGTTGACAAATGTAAGTACAAATTTATTAGATATGAAAATTATTTTATAACATCTATCACATCTGGCCCTTTTAAGGAGATTCTAAAACAACGA
This sequence comes from Gibbula magus, assembly GCA_936450465.1. NCBI lineage: Eukaryota > Metazoa > Mollusca > Gastropoda > Trochida > Trochidae > Gibbula > Gibbula magus. Next base: position 40,806,437 of record OW388289.1, read on the forward strand.
TTTTTTTAAAAAGGCTATTTTCAGGATCTTCAGAAACATTTTTTAAGGTAACAACAAATTAGAAAGGGTATGTACGTATGTCCATCTATAATTTAATAACTGTCAGTCGTAAATAACATTTCAAACATTTCATGCTTTCTGTCAAACGATAACATTGTATTCTCGTAATATAAATTGACAAAGCTGATTCATCTGGACAGCTCAGTGATAAAATAAAACAAATAACAAATAGTAGATGACAGATATTCCAACACAGCTTAGCGAGAAATTTACGGAATAATATGTCTAACTCGTAATTTGGAATCTTACTATTTTGCGTGACATTGATATTTTATATAAAGGGCACTAATTATAAACGAGCTTCCGTGTTATACAATTGGTCTGCGACTCTCTCTGCCATCTTGCAACACGTAATTCAACTGTTAGCTCTAGATTGACTTTTCAGTCAACCAGTTTCCGTTTGCATGTCCGATCGTAAACATGCACTGAATGTCCAAGCCACTAAGCCACATTATTCCATCATCTCTGTCAAGGCTTTTCGTTATTGTTGTCATAACGAAATTCAAGGGCAGGTAATGTGAGTACCAATCTTAATAAATTTAGATCGACAGTTCTACACCATGCTGTATATAACGGTCGATCAAAGTTTATTAAGATTGTTTTTACTGGGAATTTTCTTGAAAAATTACAATGATGACATTGACTATGAGGATCGAATAATTAAGGAGCCATTGAGAATTTTCATAATATTTTATTTGGCTTTATTTACGTGCCGAAAGATCACAACCACTATGCTCAAATAGGTTCTCTTTACTTGCACATTCATCGCCAAATGTATGATAATATACAATTATAGACTGGTGATGAGGTCAATACCTGTTTTTATGGACCCGAGAAAACAATATTGACCAAGGACGAAGTCCGCCAATACCTGTTTTTATGGACCCGAGAAAACAATATTGACCAAGGACGAGAAAACAATATTGACCAAGGACGAATCACTAGTCCATAATTGTTTTATTATGTATTTGACACAGCAACGAAAAGAAAACAATGAAATACAGTAAAAAAAATGTAATTTGGTTTGAACAGCTTGAACTACGGTCAGATGACGTCATGGTTACAATAGCATGACTTCATGCAACAATCGTTTGACGTCACTCAAGTCAATATTGCTTTTGGTTGGACTCGGGCTGGAGTCAATATGCTTTTCTGTCGACGGTCATGTGATGGTCTCTCGACCAATCAGATCGCTGGAAAAATTTACTTGTGTCCAATAAAAATCGCAGTGTTTTACATATGCAGAAACACTAATTACATTACATTACGTAGATATTTGGCCTATTTAACTTTACCATCTCAAAGTTGTTCCCAATTCTTTGTGTCTGTTGTAAATAAGTTTCCAGACTTAAGTTTGACTCGCGTCATTGTCCAGTTTTCGATCACAAATCACGACTTATGCCTTTATATTGTTAATGTACTGAATAAAATAGCATTAAATTTATGACTTTCATCAGCAGTTTAGTTAAGTCAGTAATTCTCGATAAACTAAAACCATTTATAACGTTGACATAATGTGGCTCCAATATGCTCAATGGCTCTTTAATCTCTTGGTGGTCGGGGATGATATACAGATGTAACAGAGACATAATGTGGCTCCAATATGCTCAATGGCTCTTTAATCTCTTGGTGTTCGAGGATGATATACAGATGTAACAGAGACATAATGTGGCTCCAATATGCTCAATGTCTCTTTAATCTCTTGGTGGTCGAGGATGATATACAGATGTAACAGAGACATAATGTGGCTCCAATATGCTCAATGGCTCTTTAATCTCTTGGTGGTCGAGGATGATATACAGATGTAACAGAGACATAATGTGGCTCCAATATGCTCAACGGCTCTTTAATCTCTTGGTGGTCGAGGATGATATACAGATGTAACAGAGACAGGCACAACCTAAGTTTACCATGGATTTGGTATCAAATAAGATGAAGCATGTTTGGTGCATGGGAGTACAAACACTCACACTTTTTGTATTCTTTTATCCATGCAAATGCTTATGCTAATGGATGTTAATATTTCGGATTTATCTTAAATGTACACGGTGTCTTCAAAGGAATATGTAATTTGAGGAGGAACGGAATATTTGTATATAATGTTTGTGTTTTATAAGAAGTAAAAACAGTAGCTTTCAATTTTCTTTTTATGTTGAGACATCTCCTTTGCTTATATAGTATTCTTTCCATTAGAAGAGAATATTGATTAAATCAAGATGTTCTATTTATGCTTTCTAGCTTTAAGCCAAGAAAAACAAAGAACTGTTAAGTAAGACCCGTTATTCACTGAGTCTATTATAACAAAACTAAATTGTTAAATACATCATCCTACTATCACCATCCATACAAAAGCAAGTTTAAGACCTTGGAGAATTTTCTTACAGGCTGATTTATAAAGTATGGATATGCATTGTGAATTGAAAGATGATAAAAAAGTTATTTTGTGTGTGTTGACAAACACACATTTTTTCATTTTAAAAAACATATATTGTCTTTTTTCTTTTACTTGTTATTTGAGTTGTAGATACATTGTATGATTAATTATATTTGAAAATAATTTCTCTCAATTCTTTGACCTCAATTCTGTTAAATGTGGGTCATATTTTCACAATATTCCCTGGTTATGAAAGTTTGCAAAACTGATATGGTCCTTCTTTTTTCATTCAAACACCGTTTAACAATTGGATGATTTCTTGTAAACAAATGTGCGAATCGCACAGATGAATCAACTCTAGTCATTTCAACATTTCGAAATGTTGAGTCTGAAACGAAAGGTGATGCTTGCACAACGAACGTCTAAGGAAACTTATTAGGATTTAGGATTATCTATTTTAGCAGAGACAGTGCTCTATATACAACAGAGGTTATGATGGAAGAATTGAGGTGAGTAGCTATAGTGGGGAGAGAATACTTTGACAAAGCTCTTCTGAAGGCGGGACAAATCGAGGTTTTCGACGATTATTTGTTGAATCGGATTGCATAACATGTTCTCTGATAGACATTGAAGGTCCTCTACGATTTGCCATCTTGCAGTCGTCCTGTAGAAACCCTGTATAAGTCATAGGAAAAATCCATATTAACCCTTGGTGGCAATATATGACAAACATAGTATGATGTGGATGATCACATCCTGTATCAGTCCTCAACCAATATCAGCCCTCAATCAAAGCTCTTGTGCTGATATGCAGGTCTCGGTCTCTGTGTTATTTTATCGAGAAGTGTCGACTTTTACCGAAAATTGCCTTTTTGGTGATAGTCGACTTAGTATACCGGCGATATAAAGCTAAAACTGCCGATTTCTGATCGAAAACCGGACAATGCACAGCGTGTGGCGCGCTTCAATCAATCAAACGTAATTTTCGAAACTTATTTACAACAGATAAAAGACAAATTTGGGTTGATAGTGTTTGATAGGTCTTATAACTACTGTACATTTACATGGGGCGTGTAGTTTCGGTTTCTGCACATGTATAATGATGTTGCTCGATTTTAATGGGAAAGTAATAAATATGATACATTTGACGATGGTGGATGAATATGCATGTTGAGTGAAATTGTTTCAACTGAAATACTCACATTGGGTATGTTGGCAAGTATTAGAGCGAAAAAGAATTTTATGAAACACAATGGATGCATCTTTAAGGTTTCCCCATGTCACAAAGAGAAGGACACTTCCCAGTTTTAAATAGGATGTTTTGTTATATAAGAGAAATTAACAGGAACAAACGATTCATCATTGTGAAGTCCGGTTGCAAGCCTTCATTCACTTAAAATCCAAAAAATAAAATAAAATTCGAGGTGACATTAAGTTTTTACACATATTCTAGAATTGCATGATTATCTTACATTGTGGATAATCTGTTAATTTGTATTTTTTTCATATCAGTAAAAATAGTGCGTGTTTCTCATTTCAAGTAATGCACAATATCTAGATGGCATATACTGCCGATAGACCGTTCCTTTTAAGGAGATACACCTAGTGTCAACCAATCAAAATCGAGTTTTCAGCAATGTCATGATAGAATACGTAGACTTATATTAGAATGAAGGCCTCAAGATCATCTTAAAATACTACAACAGCTTATAGAGTTCACAATATATCTTTTACTGCGAATTTTACTCTCAGTTGCTAAGGTTTCCTTCATTGTCGTCATCCACCGCTCTTGTTTGACGTATATATACGTGACTTTGAAGCACTTAACTCCTAACAGAGGAGCCGTGTGCCTTCTTTGACCTGTCCAATTGTGAACGTCAGGTCATTAAACTTTTGGCCACATTGACATTTGGACATCTCTAGACACAGACAATGAAGCCTTGTTAATCTCTTGGGCATATATGACCTTCTCTCGTACATATAACATGGAATATCTTGAAATCAATATGATGCTTAGCTTTCTTAAGAATCGAACTATTTTTCTAATTTATTTCTGAAAAGTGTGCCCCTTGAGTACATTTTAAAAGTGAATGTTTAACTTCTTGTTTCGAAATTGATATTATTTATTTATTAATTCACGATTATGTACAAAAAGATATTGGTGTTTGCTGAAATTGTTGTAGGGTACGGTATGATATATTATTTATAGATTCATAAACTCTTATATTAGATAAAGAGAAGTTAAACAAATTGCCTTGTCATGCCAAATATATTAACACTAAACACTTCAAATGTTTTCTCATTAAACAACATGGTTCGCTAGTTCCAGCCGATGCTCGCAGGTTTCACCGCAATGCATAACCACATGGCGTTGCGGGCTTTCTCCCTGCCATTATACTAGCAGCCGCGATATAAGTGAAATACTCTTGAAAGCGGCGTTAAACCCCAACTCACTCACTCACTCATTAAACAACCCTGATTTTATGCATATATCGTTAAATCTCTTATTTTAAAAAATATTTTAAAGGTCAGACAGACAGACCTTTTATTCAGTAACAGGCCACGGGCACAAAATACATGAACATAATTCTTTGTTTAATATGAGCACATTGTTACATATATTTAATTTAGATTTATGTTTCTTATGAACAAAGTATAGAAAAAGACAAAGATCCTTCATGATATTAGCATTATTACTTTGTAAAATACATATACATTTATCATAGTAGGAGATTTACTGAAATATTTTGATATGTATTTAGTATTTATGTATTGTAAACGTATTTTGTAATTGGTTAGCATAGGAATCTCCATCTCAAACTTTTAGCATCATATCTCAATGAAGGTTACACAAAGCCATGTCGCAGGAAGATACAAAACCGAGTCGGTTTCGGTGACCTTGTAATTACTGGGAACCAGTTTCATGTTATCTGAGTGAACTGTAACTGAAATATCCTTTATTGGTTTTAAATGACCAAGAACATCATGCTTGATTGTCGTTTTTACATGACAAATCATCGATACAGTTCGACATAAAACAGAAAACAGGAGAATCTCAGATAAAAGATGAAACTTGTGAAATCACAAAGACACAATTCGTTTAAAATTAGTGTGTAGTCTTGTATATACCAGCGAAGATGTTTAGGGTGAAATATGAAGAGAATCCAGTAAACCTTTACTGAGATATGGCGCTGACAAGCTTGAGAAGCTGATTTTTCCTTTCCAATTTAAATCCAAAGCTCCACTGTCACATTGAAAATGATGTCAAGGTCACCAGAATCTGTGTCTTCCAAGTAGGGCTGTGTATTGCCCCATTTTTTGTATTGCAATACCTATTGCTGAACTGTAATGTACTGCATTACGTACCACAATATATTGCAAGGTCCTCTGACAATGAGTTATTTCTCTAGAAACCATGTTAACTAGTGCCAATGATATTGCAACATGCTAAATGAACTCTACATTCAACTTTTATACTTCTTTGCTTGTTGCCGTTTAAACATGACACATTTGACTTTCAGATCTTTAAAAAGATTATTTGTTATACAGTCCAACACACATTCTACCACATACCTTTCTTAATACAAGTTTAGCCAGTAAATGTGCCTTTTATAAATGAATAAATTTGACTTAATGTTTGTTGGTGCGTGCATTGCACAACTCTGTAATGCAACATATTGGTATTGCAATAATATTGCACAGTCTTACTTCCAAAGTAAATGGTACTTGATATATCGCTATACCAAGGGTAATGTAACAAACCACGAGCACAAGTAAGATATTTTACAGCCAAAACACAAAAACAAATCTCGAGAAATTGATAATCAATACAGAGATTCCCGAGGCATAAATCACTTGTTGAGACATCTGTGCATGGAAGTTCGTTCTGCTTGGTAAGATATCTGTAACTTACTTCTGTGTGAGTGTTGGTCCTTCCGGAAAAGCAAAAAACTACTTTACAAGGAAACACCTTAGCATTCTCTTCCCAAAGAGGTTACTCCCTTCAGATTTTCTATCATATGATAGAATATCTGAAAGCAGTAACCTTTTTGGGAAGAGAATGATACTTACGGTGAAATCATCTTGTTGCACTAACATTATTGACATTTTATAAATAGATATGGGAAAATTTTCCAGAAAAGATTTTTTAGAACTTGCTTACAGCAATTTCATATTCAATTTATCCATATTGGCATTTAAAAGATTAACAGAGTAACATATAATATTTTATACAATATGTTTATGGACAAAAACAATTACTGTAAATTTTGCTACCCAGAGACTGATATATAATATGTTAATATTTTGACAGCTTCATAAGTATACAGATAGATAGATTTCAGCATTGTAATGCTTTACCATATATATATTCTTCAAGGCTAAACCATACTGGGTCTTGTATTTTGCTTATATATATAGTCTATATATATCTAGTCGAATGTTTCAAAATGATTTGAATCATCTCCCTTCATAATGATAATGACACACATTTAAGTACAGCATAAACAGTAACATAATTTATATGGTATATTGATTAAATATGTAAGTTTCAATTTGTTCAATTGCAAGAGACAGCTGATTTAGAATTAGGTGGGTGTCTTGCCAATATGGTAGAAATACTCAAATATATTTTGTACTATGGATGTTTTAAAGCTTTAGGCCAAGAAAAACAAAGAACTGTTAAGTTAGACCCGTTATTCACTGAGTCTATTATAACAAAACTAAATTGTTAAATACATCATCCTACTATCACCATCCATACAAAAGCAAGTTTAAGACCTTGAAGAATTTTCTTACAGGCTGATTTATAAAGTATGGATATGCATTGTGAATTGAAAGATGATAAAAAAAAGGTATTTTGTGTGTGTTGACATACACATATTTTTTTTCATTTTAAAAAATATATATTGTCTTTTTTTATATTGCTTGTTATTTGAGTTGAAGATTACATATTTGGAAATAATTTCTCTCAATTCTTTGACCTCAATTCTGTTAAATGTGGGTCATATTTTCACAATATTCCCTGGTTATGAAAGTTTGCAAAACTGATATGGTCCTTATTTTTTCATTCAAACACCGTTTAACAACTGGATGATTTCTTGTAAACAAAATGTGCGCATCGCACAGATGAATCAACTCTATAGTCATTTCAAAATTTACGAAATGTTGAATCTGAAACAAAGGTGATACTTGCACAACGAACGTTTAAGGCAACTTATTAGGATTTAGGCTTATCTATTTTAGCAGAGACAGTGCTCTATATACAACAGAGGTTATGATGGATGATTATGAGTTGAGAAGCTAAATACGGGGAGAGAATACTTTGGCAAAGCTCTTCTGAAGGTGGGACAAATCGAGGTTTTCGATGATTATTTGTTTAATCGGATTGCATAAAATGATCCCACCATTCGAATTATTGTTCTCGGATACACATTGAAGCTTGCCATCTTGCAGTCGTCCTGTTGAAGCCCTGTATAAGTCATTGGAAAAATCCATATTAAACCCTTGGTGGCAATATATGACAAACATGGTATGATGTGGATGATCACATCCTTTATTACCCATATGGTTGAAAATAACCGAGTTAATATGAGCACATGTGCACATATCACGTTTGCCTAACAATCGTTGTTTCACCGCGACGTCCCTTGTTTCGTCGTCTGTGACATCATAAAAGGATTGTTTGTGACGTCACTGTAGCTTCCCGTCGCAAGAGAAGTGGGTCGTTTCCTGACCATTGTTACGCTTAACAAATTGGAATAAAATGGGTAATCGCTCTCGCTCTCGCTCGGGCAATACAAAAATTCACACTCGTTGCGTAAAAGTAACATGACACACTTCCTCGGGTAATAATCTCTATTTATCAGTCCTCCACCAATATAAGCCCTCAAATTAAAGCACTTCTGCTGATATGCAGGTCTCGGGCTTATAAAGAATTAATGTGAACACTCATACAATACTGTCTATCTATCTATCTATCTCTATACAACACATATCTGTTTCCAGAGTCAATATAGGTACCCAACAGTTCGATACACTCAATCAAGAACTACAAGAGATTTTTAAGGTTTCACCATGTCACGAAGTGAAGGACACTTCCCAGTTTAAATATTACCAACAAGGGTAATAATACCAGGGCTCATACGATCCCCTAGGGCAAAATATCACTTTGTCATGGTGACGTGACGTCATGCTATTACGTTACGCTTCGTCGATGACGTCGCGTTCTAAATGCGGCGACAGCGGGTCGCTAGCCTATGGTTGAAATTGGATTTTAGCGTGTTTTAATTAATGTCACGACTTCGGTAAATAATACAAAGAATATTATATCTATATCTATGTCATACTATGTTTACAACATATATCGGTATATCGGAATATCGGTATACCGCTCGCTATCGCTCGGGAAATACTAATATTCAGGCACTCGTGTAGTAAACATAGTATGTCATAGACACTCATATTATATCCTTTATTATGCCCTGAATCGGAGATTCCGGGGGTATATTGTTTTTCACCTGTCCGTCTGTCTGTCCGTCTGTCTGTCCGTCTGTGTGTTTGTCAACAAAAACTTTAACCTTGGCCATAACTTTGGTTTGCTCAGAGCTAGGGCTTTCATACTTGGCATGTGCATACCTTGTGATGGGACCTTTCAGATGAGGTCATCATATTTGACCTTGTGACCTTGACCTTGCCACAATGAACATTTTCAGAAAACTTTAACCTTGGCCATAACTTTTGATTGTTAAGAGTTATGGCTTTCATACTTGGCATGTGCATACCTTGTGATGAGACCTTCAGATGAGGTCATCGTATTTGACCTTGTGAGCTTGACCTTGATCTAGCCGCAGTGGACATCTTCAGTAAACTTTAACCTTGGCCATAACTTTAGATTGCTCAGAGATACGGCTTTCATACTTGGCATGTGCATACGTTGTGATGAGACCTTTCAGATAAGGTCAACATATTGACCTTGTGACCTTGACCTTGCCGCAGTGGACAATATTAAGACAACTTTAACCTTGGCCATAACTTTGGTATATCCGGGGGCATCCGTGTTTAACAAACACATCTTGTTTATGAACCAGAAGTCAGTAGGTTTCAATAACACAACTCCATTTATAAAGTTTGACAGAATGTGACTCTTACAACATACGCAATAGCTCTTTAAAGGTACACCCATTGTGTTGTTGAGGGTCACATATGCCAAATTTTATAAAATGTGTTATTTTATCGAGAAGTGTTGACTTTTACCGAAAATTGCCTTTTTGGTGATAGTCAACTCAGTATACCGGCGATATAAAGCTAAAACTTCCGATTTCTGATCGAAAACCGGAAAATGCACAGCGTGTGGCGCGCGTCAATCAATCAAACGTAATTTTCGAAACTTATTTACAACAGATAAAAGACAAATTTGGGTTGATAGTGTTTGATAAGTCTTATAACTACTGTACATTTACATGGGGCGTGTAGTTTCGGTTTCTGCACATGTATAATGATGTTGCTCGATTTTAATGGGAAAGTAATAAATATGATACATTTGACGATGGTGGATGAATATGCATGTTGAGTGAAATTGTTTCAACTGAAATACTCACATTGGGTATGTTGGCAAGTATTAGAGCGAAAAAGAATTTTATGAAACACAATGGATGCATCTTTAAGGTTTCCCCATGTCACAAAGAGAAGGACACTTCCCAGTTTTAAATAGGATGTTTTGTTATATAAGAGAAATTAACAGGAACAAACGATTCATCATTGTGAAGTCCGGTTGCAAGCCTTCATTCACTTAAAATCCAAAAAATAAAATAAAATTCGAGGTGACATTAAGTTTTTACACATATTCTAGAATTGCATGATTATCTTACATTGTGGATAATCTGTTAATTTGTAATTTTTTTCATATTAGTAAAAATAGTGCGTGTTTCTCATTTCAAGTAATGCACAATATCTAGATGGCATATACTGCCGATAGACCGTTTCTTTTAAGGAGATACACCAAGTGTCAACCAATCAAAATCGAGTTTTCAGCAATGTCATGATAGAATACGTAGACTTATATTAGAATGAAGGCCTCAAGATCATCTTAAAATACTACAACAGCTTATAGAGTTCACAATATATCTTTTACTGCGAATTTTACTCTCACTTGCTAAGGTTTCCTTCATTGTCGTCATCCACCGCTCTTGTTTGACGTATACGTGACTTTGAAGCACTTAACTCCTAACAGAGGAGCCGTGTGCCTTCTTTGACCTGTCCAATTGTGAACGTCAGGTCATTAAACTTTTGGCCACATTGACATTTGGACATCTCTAGACACAGACAATGAAACCTTGTTAATCTCTTGGACATATATGACCTTCTCTTGTTCCTATAACATGGAATATCTTGAAATCAATATGATGCTAAGCTTTCTTAGGAATCGAACTATTTTTCTAATTTATTTCTGAAAAGTGTGCCCCTTGAGTTCATTTTAAAAGTGAATGTTTAACTTCTTATTTCGAAATTGATATAATTTATTTATTTATTCACGATTATGTACAAAAAGATATTGGTGTTTGCTGTGATTATTGTAGGTAACGGTCTGATATATTATTTTTAGGTTCATAAACTCTTATATTGGTAAAGAGCAGTTCAACGAAATGCCTTGTCATGTCAAATATATTAACACTAAAAAAAGAAACTATCAGATACAAATGAAGGATGAAGATTTCTTAATACAAAATTAATAGTTTCAAATGTTTTCTCATTAAACAACATGGTTCGCTAGTTCCAGCCGATGCTCGCAGGTTTCACCGCAATGCATAGCCACATGGCGTTGCGGGCTTTCTCCCTGCCATACTACTAGCAGCCGCGATATAAGTGAAATACTCTTGAAAGCGGCGTTAAACCCCAACTCACTCACTCACTCATTAAACAACCCTGATTTTATGCATATATCGTTAAATCTCTTATTTTAAAAATAATTTAAAGGTCAGACAGACATTTTATTCAGTAACAGGCCACGGGCACAAAATAAATGTACATAATTATTTGTTTAATATGAGCACATTGTAACACATTAATTAATTTAGATTTATGTTTCAAATGAACAAAGTATAGAAAAAGACAAACATCCTTCATGATATTAGCATTATTACTTTGTAACATACATATATAAGTATCATAGTAGGAGATATACTGAAATATGTTGATATGTATTTAGTATTTATGTATTGTAAAAGTATTTTCAAGGAAATTTGAAATTGGTCAGCATAGGAATCTGCATCTCAAACTTTTAGCATCATATCTCAATGAAGGTGTCACAAAGCCATGTCGCAGGAAGATACAAAACCGAATCGGTTTCGGTTACCTTGTAATTACTGGGAACCAGTTTCATGTTATCTGAGTGAACTGTAACTGAAATATCCTTTATTGGTTTTAAATGACCAAGAACATCATGCTTGATTGTCGTATTTACATGACAAATCATCGATACAGTTCGACATAAAACAGAAAACAGGAGAATCTCAGATAAAAGATGAAACTTGTGAAATCACAAAGACACAATTCGTTTAAAATTAGTGTGTAGTCTTGTATATACCAGCGAAGATGTTTAGGGTGAAATATGAAGAGAATCCAGTAAACCTTTACTGAGATATGGCGCTGACAAGCTTGAGAAGCTGATTTTTCCATGCCAATTTAAATCATAAGCTCCACTGTCACATTGAAAATGATGTCAAGGTCACCAGAATCTGTGTCTTCCAAGTAGGGCTGTGTATTGCCTCATTTTTTGTATTGCAATACCTATTGCTCAATTGTAATGTACTGCAATACGTGCCACAATATAGTGCAAGTGTTATGAGTTATTTCTCTAGAAACCATTTTAACTAGTGCCAATGATATTGCAACATGCTAAATGAACTCTACATTCAACTTTTATACTTCTTTTTTTTTGCCGTTTAAACATGGCACATTTGATCAAATGACTTTAAGATCTTTAAAAAGATTATTTGTTATACAGTCCAACACACATTCTACCACATACTTTTCTTAATACAAGTTAAGCCAGTAAATGTGCCTTTTATAAATGAATGAATTTGACTTAATATTGATTGGTACGTGTATTGCACAACTCTATGCAATATATTGGTATTGCAATAATATTGCACAGTCTTACTTCCAAAGTAAATGGTACTTGATATATCGCTATACCAAGGGTAATGTAACAAACCATGAGCACAAGTACGATATTTTACAGCCAAAACACAAAAACAAATCTCGAGAAATTGATAATCAATACAGAGATTCCCGAGGCATAAATCATTTGTTGAGACATCTGTGCATGGAAGTTCGTTCTGCTTGGTGAGATATCTGTAACTTACTTCTGTGTGAGTGTTGGTCCTTCCGGAAAAGCAAAAAACAACTTTACAAGGAAACACCTTAGCATTCTCTTCCCAAAGAGGTTACTCCCTTCAGATTTTCTATCATATGATAGAATATCTGAAAGCAGTAACCGTTTTGGGAAGAGAATGATACTTTAGGTGAAATCATCTTGTTGCACTAACATTATTGACATTTTATAAATAGATATGGGAACATTTTCCAGATAAGATTTTTTAGAACTTGCTTACAGCAATTTCATATTCAATTTATCCATATTGGCATTTAAAAGATTAACAGAGTAACATATAATATTTTATACAATATGTTTATGGACAAAAACAATTACTGTAAATTTTTCTACCCAGAGACTAATATATAATATGTTAATATTTTGACAGCTTCATAAGTACACAGATAGATAGATTTCAGCATTGTAATGCTTTACCATATATATATATTCTACAAGGCTAAACCATACTAGGTCTTGTATTTTGCTTATATATATATATAGTCTATATATATCTAGTCGAATGTTTCAAAATGATTTGAATCACCTCCCTTCATAATGATAATGACACACATTTAAGTACAGCATAAACAGTAACATAATTTATATGGTATATTGATTAAATATGTAAGTTTCAATTTGTTCAATTGCAAGAGACATCTGATTTAGAATTAGGTGGGTGTCTTGCCAATATGATAGAAATACTCAAATATATTTTGAACTTAGGTCATGACATTTTTAAAGTTTTTACAGTGAAGTGAATCTTCTAATTGAAAATGACAGGTAGGACGATGATTTATCCCTTGTTTCATTGCCTTAGTTCCATGGATCAGATTCGATGTTTGTAAGAAATTGCTGATGACAGGAGACATTTTGCGATTGAAGAGTTAACTGTACTAATAGTCTTATAAAAACTATCATGACTTCGTGTCAGTGACGATGTAACAATGTGTATGTTTATCCATGACGACAGGCAAGAGTGATTTGATCCATATTGTATGTTAATGAAACAGAATAGACTCAAGAATCATGTGTTTTGGGATAGAAAACTTATTTTAGACTTATAACAGTTTACATAGAGCATGTTATATTGTTACTAATGGATAAATACTACTCCTTAATCAATAAAATCAGTTCTTAAACGAATGTACATGGTTCGGTTGAGCCATGTGAGTTCATTTCCCATCGAACGACCATTTTAATGTGTTCAGTGATCAGTGATCTGACTGATATAGCGATACCTAAACACGCATTATAAACCTCTGGTGACGTCATCCCTTTGTTTAGCACCGTTCCGTAACCTGGAGGTAGGACCTTGGCTACATCAAGTCAGGTCTATCTGTAACTTACGGACCTCGTTTGAGGTCTATCTGTGATTTAGAGACTTCATAAAAGGTCTATCTAGGATTTAAAGACCTCGTATGAGGCCTATCTGTGATTTAAAGACCTCAACATTAGATTTTAAACTAATTTCTTTTCAAATATCAAACATTTCCCATTATACAATTCATATAATTTCCAACACAAGAGTTTTCCAAATATATCACTCGAAAGTCGGGGATCGAACCACTGGCCTTTCGATTTGTAACCAAACGTGCATACCATTAGGCTACGGAGCCAGTTGAAGTTAGAATGATTTTTTCATAACCAATTGATTACACTATTGCATTGCCTCTTGAAAATTGCCAGTTTCTGCATTACTTATTTTTATTAATATTAATGTAGCAATATGTTTTATGTGCAAAAGGTCTTGTAACTATTGAAATTGTGTTGCGTTTGGGATAACTTTGATCATCTTGTCATTGGTCGAGCAGTTTAGTGTGCAAGCGTGTACATTTCAGCATTAAGCACAAGTGTCACGAAATGCACGGGCACAATGTCACGTGATCGGCTGCGTCGCCTGATGATGACACTAATATTTACTGTCAACTTTTTGTTTGTAATGTTAAAGGAAAATATTTTTTTCAGCTTTTGATTACTTAACACATAACTAAAATTCGTTTTTAAAACGATTGTTATTAATGGTTTCCAAATCCTGTCACAAACCTATGAAGTCATTTAGACCAGTTCATTTTCATAGAGGGGTGTGAGTATGTTTGAACTGCTATATTTTTGTTTTATTTTTTAAATGCAATCTTCCCTCAGTTCATAAGCCGGTTAAGGTACTCAGACTCGGTCTTGGTGCCTGTAGATAGACCGCAGGGGGAGTCGGGTAGGACAGATAGACCTTGGCCTTCGGCCGCGGTCTATCTGTCCTACCCGACTCCCCCTGCGGTCTATCTACAGGCACCAAGACCTCGTCTTCGTACCTTAACCTTTACGAGTAGAGTTTTAAATATGGTACAATGATGGAATGGTCAACCATCTTGCTGTCCGACCTCTCAAATTCAAGAGAGACCTACAAATCTACCTCTCACACTGAAGAGTTCAACACCACTGTCGCTTTATACATCACACCATTCCGTTTGAATACGGATAGCCGTTTTCTATGGATATGGCTTATCGGCTCGTTTAATGAGATGTTTTATAGATTAACGTGCCAATATATTGTATACACGTTAATAATACATGTAAATGGTAAATCTGAGAACATATGACATGCAAACAAGAAAAGCCTTTAAAAAGGCAAGCTTGGGGGGCAACTGAGTAGATATAGTGAATGAGGTGGTGATTTTTGGTGAATATGTTCGATGTACAGGTGAGGTGGGGTTTAACACCGCTTTCAAGAGTACTTGACTTATATCACGGAGTGTAGTATTACGGCAGGGAGAAATCCCGCAACGCCATGCGGCTATGCATTGCGGTGAAACCTGCGAGCAACAGCTGAAACTAGCGAAACCTTACTGCACGTAGAACACGTGTTCTCTACTGCAGACAAAGTTGCCGTGTCCCCTGGAAGGGTTTGGACCACGGGCCTCTTGATCTGAAGCCGAAAGCGCTATCCCGTCCCCTCGATGTACAGGCGGTTGGACAATGCATGATGATAGTCTTGCCTGCGTGTTTGCTGGTATATTAGGAGACTGTCAGTACTGTTTCATTATAAGGTCTACCATTACAATAAACCATGAATGATCACTTGAATAACTTGATAACATGAAACGCACAATAATAATTCGGACGGAACAGCTCAGCGTTTACGTTATTGAACATGCCCCCTAAACAATTCTAGGAAACAACTCGGGACTCTAGAAAAAGTAGGTCAGTTATTATCAAAATGGATTGTGGTTTCCGATTCTGGAATGCAAAATCATGTACTGAATTGGTACAAAAGCGATCCATCTGCGTGATATTGTTTCAAATTAAGGAAAACAAATGTATTAAAGTTTCCAAATGGCAAAATAATGAGAAATTCTAGTGAAATGAGAAATACAGAAAAATCAAATTCCATATTTGTTTGTGCCAATTATTTCGAATTACCCACAGTGTCACGTGGGTCATAAATTGCTACAGCTTTGTTCATTGGTCACTATAATTGTAAAGATACAAAGACAACGTATGTCATTGGCTGAAAGTTGTACAGAAAAATCCAACTGTTATATAGCGTCGAAATCAACCGACTATAACTTGGGGGGCGTGTGCGCCCCCCAAGCAACAACGTGCAACATCACCTTTAAAGGGGCAGTAGCACGTTTTTTCGCTAAAATAAGTTGATGAAATGTATTTGAAAAATAATTTCACCAAAAGTAAAACATCCTCCTCTCTTCGGAAAATAAAGCTAAAAATGAGTATGCATGTTGCGGTAAAATCATGGGAATCGTTTTTGTAATACAAAATAATAAATTGTGTTTACAATAAAATGGCCGCCATGCAACATAGTTTTTACCACTACAGATACTTGGTTTGTGTAATAAGATGTTTTACCCTCTAAAGTTAATTTAAATGACATAAACTATCATTATAAATGGGAAATTTGAAAAAAATAAATTTTGCAAAAAACGTGCTACTGCCCCTTTAAAATAGGTTTAGTACAGTGACAAATTGACAATATAACATTGTAAAGATGTGATGTTTATATAAAGTCGACATAAAACACATGTCCTCTGTCTTTTTTTTGCAGTTAAATCTTGCTACAATCCCAAAGATCAAAGTCAAAACAAAGAAAAGTATACTGAAAAAATAAACCGCTTCTTCTCACTGTGTGATAAAAATTATATCAATGAACAAACATTAGCATTGTTTGATCAATCTATCTGATAATGTCTTCAGTTAGTTTGATCGATAGACAAATTGTGGATAATGATTATATGAATTTATTTACTAACCTTTTTGAGTATATGTATTGATTGATTTATAACCACATTTGTAACTTCACGCTGATCAGATTATTATTTTATTACAACAAATGACGACTTATTAAGTCTATATGCTGAAGTTATAACAGACCTTTATCGTTACAGAAGATCGAACCGAAGCATAATATATAATGCCTTGGGGGAAGTAGGATAAAAGTTCACTTCAACGTTCCTTTACCTTTGCGTTCCCATAGAAACGAAATTATGTTTTATTACCTACAACAGGTGGCCATTGACATTTACCAAATGAACGGTTATAATTTTGTTTTAATGAATTTTCAATATGTGTGCAAAACATCCCTAAATAGATTAAATTGATAATGTTGTCGGATTTCTCAGATATCTTAGACCATGCAGATTCTGTGCAGACTCTTCATCAGATTTATTAATGATGATTCACGATGTTCCTATGGCCATGCGTATGAAGATGCACATCATTATCTATTCATATGTCCAAATTATACAACTATCCACGTAAGCTTCTGTTATATTAATGGTTACGACCTGAATACTGTATCAGTTGGTAACAAGACCCTGTCAAATCATATTAATACACAAATAATTCAATCTGTTCATAAATTTATTTCTCATAGCATATGTTTCTCATGAAATATCTTTAAAATTGTTGTTGAGTTTTTCTACATGCATGTATTTATTGATGGTATTTATGATGTAATTATCCTGTATTATTTTGGGAAAAGACATTTATATGGGGGGAACCCTGTTAGTTGAACCCCCTGTACCCGAGTACATGAATAAATATTGTTTAAACCGCTCTTGGGACATTGGTCAGGGTTCACAAATTGAAAAGGGTTGTTTATGAAATTTACATGCCGATGTTTTCTATCAGGAAAACACACCATCCTCTTGTATGATTGACATTCGGGTGTTCTGACAAGTGTGAAAATCATTCATTAACATGTGATATTATTAATTTTTATAACTTCCAGTCCTCTCTCTTGACATGATTTGGACGGACATATATGTGTTATATAACTAGTTCTTCCGGTTCTTCTCCTGGGTTTCAAGCTTGTAAACATTTTATCCAGGCAATATATGCAAAACTATATGTCATTCAATATTTCAATGATTTTAAAGTAGTCATATTTCAACCTGAATATCTTCAATTTCCCATAAATGATTTTTGTTAATTTGGTTACCATTTGAATATTTCAAAAAAGAATGCCTGAACATGAATTTATTACCTTTTTTCAAATTTTAAAAAATAAATCTAAAATTAGTTTTCAGGCCGATTTTTAAATATATACTTATCTGATTTCAATGATGAATTGAGCATATATGGGAATGTATATGGTATGAAATAAATAAAATAATTTGTCAGAACGGTTTCTTGATAAATATTTATTAGATTTTGAAGGTGTATTGAGCATATCTGAAAATGTGTATTTTGAAGGTTTAAAATAATAAGACAATAATTTGTTAGGATGGTTTCGCAGTAAAAACACTTTAGGTTTTGATGTTTGAACATAACAGTACATGTGCAATTTTCAAATATAATATGAAATAAACACAAACACAGATCTATTCATTTAACTCTATTACAAAGTTCAGTAGTTTTAAGTGAAGATTAATTGCCTTATGCGATGAAGAGACGAGGAGAAGGTGACTTTTGTACGACAAAAACATGTCTAGTTTATTTAAGTTTTCTAATTATAATAAACCTGATATTGATTTTTGCAATAAAATTGCTGAATATAATTCTCTTAATTGAAAATGATATATTGTCAAAACAGATTAACTTAGAATTTGGATGTCATCATTGATATTTTTATTGCAAGGATGCTCAGCTGAATATCATATCGTACAAATATCATAGCTCCTAAACACTACATTATATCAACATTCTACAAGAGTTTCTATCGCCTTTTTTACCTATGAGTATGATAATATTAATGATAAATTTTAGAAATTTACCTTTAGATGAACATCCATGTTTTTCATAACTTAAGTCCAGTTTTTGTCGAGTATTGATACATGAAAAGTGTAGTGTAACAACAGTTCAGCAACCATAGATCTTTACAAAGAAACTGAGACACAGAAATGGTGTCCGACGTTGGATATCATATTTTATTTGTGAGTTCATGATCTTATGTTGGTAAATCAAAAGTTCGATGTGAAATCCCTTTTCTTTGATAAACATTTACTATATGAGGAGGCGAGAGCAATAAGATTAGTTAGTCTTATGAAAAAGGTCATTGAGAACGTCATGCTTGTTTGTGATATTTATATGATAAATCGTCGTTCAAATCCGACACAGAACACAAAACAGGAGTATCTTTCTCGTTGATTTACACAAAGCGGAGGACACAACATAAAAATACTGATAGCAAACAGTGTCTTCTTTTCTGGATGCTAAGCTATGTTTTATGAAAATATCGATCGTGCAGACTCATTTTTTGCCCTCCACATTTCCTGTTCATGACGCTATAGATATTCCTTAATTACATTCAATATACATTGTATTTCCTGTCTCATTTAATCGTACATGTACATATGTTAATCCAGTGATCTGAGGCACTATTATAACAGCACTATTATTCATGTAGATTTGAATAAATATTCTAACCGATAAGTTCGAGAAATTTTGTTTCCATATGACTTTCTTGAATATTATCATTATTATTATTATTAAGCATTGTTAATTTGAGAAATACTTCTGAAACTCTTCTGAAACTATTAGTTTAGAAAAATACAAATATATTATAATTATTATAATACATTATGGTGAATAAATATATCAAGTAAACACAAATTTAAACATTCACATTTAAAATATACTCAAGGCGTACACTTTACAGACATAATTATGAAAACAGATTCCTAACAAAGCTTAGCATCATAGTGATTTCAAGATATTCCATGTTTAATGAACGAGAAACATTCATATTTGTACAAGAGATTAACAAGACTTTATTGTCTGTCCAGAAATGTCAAAATGTCAATGTGGCCAAAAGTTTAATGACCTGACGTTCAAAATTGGACAGGTCAAATAAAGCACATGGCTCCTCTGAGTTAAGTGCTTCAAAGTCACAGTCTAGGTCTACTTAGAGCATGGATGACGGCAATGACAAATAGCTTGGTAACTGAGAGTAAAATTCGCAGTGAGAGAGATATTGTGTATTTCCCCCAATAGCTGCAGTGGTATTTTCAAGTTGAATTTGAGACCTTCATTCTTTTAAGTATTTGACTGCGTATTCAGGGCCGTGTTTAAGAGAGGTTTAAAAGTAATCGCTCATTGAGCGATTGCTCAATGTAGCGCTATGTAGCAAAGCGAGCAAATCTAGAGGAATCGCACCGTGAAAGCGCTACAATGAGCGATTATAAGCGCTCGCTGGTATGGAACGGAGCCCTGACATGACAGTGCTCAATATTCGATTCCGATTGGTTGCCACTAGGTATACCCCCTTAATAGGAACGATCTATCAGCAGTATCCGCCATCGTGATTTTGTACTTTTCTAATTAGAAACACGCAGTATTTTTTACTAAGTGTACAACTTCTTTCAAAAACAAGCAAATTAACAGAATATACATGAAGTAACGAATAACTTATCCTAATCATGTATTCATAAAATATATGGATAAGAAGGAATGTCCTCTCGAATTTCGTTTTTCAAAAACTCCGATAGAACCCTCTTTTTAAGTGAATGAAGACTTCAAATTCAACTGAACTTCCCAATGATGAATCGTTCCTTCTTGTCAACTTCCCATATAAGGAACATCCCATAAGTTAGAACGGTGAAGTGTCCTCTTCTTTGTGACATGGCGAAACCTTAAAAATATCTCGTGTAGTTCCTGATAGTAGTTCGAGGTGACGGGTGAAATGTTTTACTTTCGAAACCGATATGTGGTTGAGAAATAGATAGTATTGTTTGGGTGTTTTCCAATCACATTTTGTATCAAACTGAGACCCCAATATCAGCACAGAGGCTTTAGGTGAAATGAAAACACCCATCACATCACAACAATAATTTAAATATATGGTCTATAATTATGTAAGTATGGATTGATAAGTACTTGTTGACTTTATAAAAGAATAACATTTTATGTAAAATATCATAATTAGGAGAAGAAATTATTGAAATAAAATCATGTTGAAATTTTATATTAATTAATTGCTCAACGACTGTATCACGGATTAAAAGTACATTTTATCCATTTGCAATAATGTATTATTTCCTTAAAAACAGAGATAATACCTAAGATGATGTGATCAGTGTTGACAGTTTTTTTCAACTTTACATTCTTCTGAAGCGTGATCAAATTCAGCGATCTAGAAGTAAAAATTTACAAATTGTAAAAAACATATCCCTTGATCACAATCATTACGAATTGCGCAATGTGTGATGTGCATGTGGGAGGTAGATTTGACAAGTATGCAAAGGTATGCTCTATTAACTGACGTAAACGTGGTAAATCTAGTCATCACAAAATGTAGATCACAAAAAAAGGTTGATAGACTTTTCCTGTGTTTCCGCAAAACCCTCACTTAGATTAAGAAGTGTATAGCAGGTTAGATGTACTAACGTGTGTACTACCGCCCACAGGGAATAACAGCTACAGAGAAAATAGCTACACTTTGTGTTGTGACAGCGATACAACTGTGTATCACCGGCTGTAGAGAGGTGTACACTAATGATATGTTTGTAAAGAGCAGTAAATGGCTACATTTTCAGCTTGATTTTGAAATAACACCAAGGACGGGTAATTATCACATACAGGCAAATTTTACTTGAATTTTAACCTTACGTGTAAATAAATAACAACATTACAACTGGGTGATTATATAAAGTGTGTGTGTGTGTGTGGGGGGGGGGGGGGGGGGGATACATATTTCCTTAAATGTAGATCAAGAATATATCCGTGTTTCCAGAGTAAATTTCTCCAGTCTATTGATATCTTGAAATAAGACTGGCACTTATCTTTACATGAAAGAGGCTTTAGCATGCAAGTAAACATAGGTAACTCATAATCATTCATGTCTACGTGAGTTTAGTCAAGACAGAACGTAACGTTAATGTTTATGAGAATCCGAATTATCTCATAATGGCTAATTAGATTCAAGTAAGTTCATAACAGTGTGTAGATAATTAAAATTCCCCCTCGTGTGACAGTTAAATATATATTGAAAATTACAATAATACCTGTCGTTCCATAAACTGTTGTCAGCTGACCAGTTTCCGATCAGGAACATCGCAGTTTTGCTGTTTTTAGATGGTGTTCGCTGGTCTGATATTATGTTGTGAAAAGATTTTACAAAGATATGTATCATAGTCTGTCGTAGTGCAAACCTGGCCATCAATGAGTCTTCAACGTATTTTTTTACAAAAAGAAATCCAATAAATTCACGCATCTCTGGAAAGTGCCAGAAAAAAAGCCTTTTTCGAAGAACCTAATGATGACATATATACATTTATATTTAAAAAACGTGACGAATTGCTTGTGTGGGTGTCAGAAACTATATATTGATAACTTATGTAAATATTCAAGTGGTACATCAACCGAAACTACAAACGGTACAGTGAAGCACAAATTTATGATACAAACGGTACATAAACAACGAAAGGAAAAAACAGCATTTCGCTCTAGAAAAATATCCAAAATCATGTCCAGGCCTGGATTCTTTTCTTCAGAAGTCAACTTATGCATTCTTGCGAATTTTTAAAAAATTTCATAAACTAATTTGTCAAATTTTCATTGTAAACATCTCAATCGCATCCAAAAAGTAGACAGAGTCACTGAGCAAAACAAAATTTTGATCATTTCTATATGCCTCAGCACACTGAAACAGCCATCCGCACTCACAACATGTATTATTTTTCTAATGTATCCATTACTGTGTACTAAAGTAAATAAGAAATCAGCTGTTATATACCGTGTGTTTGGTTTTAAACACCTCTCTACAAACATATCATCGATGTACACCTCTCTACTTCCTGTGTACACAGTGGATACGCTTACCTGCACATACATTGTAAGTGAACTGTTCTAAATAGTATGAACTAATGATTAGTTTTATGATAAAAGAATTAAAATAAATAAAAGAAGAGCAAAATAGCAAAATTGCAAAATATATCTATATTTAATTAAAAAAGGTAAGGTATATTGTCTCAGTCAAACGTCAGAGTTATCTGCCATTGAACTGAACATGTACCGTTTCGCAAGCTTTAAACAAGTTAAACTGTATACATGTGATTGTTTTTAGTTAATTGTATTCAAACGAACCGATACCATACAAAATACAAATATGTCAATCCAAGAGTGATACATACGACTGAAATAGAGTTACATCATGTGTTCAGAAGCCAACTTAACTTAATTTGAAATTAAAAAAAAACAAGAACAATAAAATAGACCATTTATATAGCGCATATATCCATGAACATTGCATGCTCAAAGCATAGACATATTACCCCTAGTCAATGAGTACAGAACGCTCCCGTAGGAGATTACAACCGCTCATGGTTCAAATTCAGACTACCATCGTATCATACCAGGTACCAAATTTACTGATGGATGATCGGGGGAACATTTCGAAGGGTGACAACACAAGTCTTTCAACTCATGTCTCAGTGTGGGAATGACTCTTCAAACTCTCAGTTTATCCAAAAATGAAGCGGAAAACCAACCCATGCTGTGAGCCGCGCCAATTGTTGCTGAACTTCAATGATAGCGGTCGACTGAGCTATGCACAGAACCAGTATCTATTCATATTTTTGGCTTATTTTATGACGTCCTATAGAGTGGACAGTAATTACTACACAGTAATGATGCGTCACCAAATTTAAGTACATGTAGGTTCATTGTGCCGATAACTTATAAAACATTTAGCTGTGTACCGAAAGTTTGTTCACTTACACGCGTGTCTTAGTGCAAATATCATTTAAGTTCGCATTCATTGCAATGTCAACAAGAAGACATAGTCATCAACATCCCCCGCCAGAGCCAAGAAATTGGAAAAAGGGCAATAATTCGAAATAATTGTGCATTACTCATTTTCATTCCATCAAGGTATGTGTGCCCTCAAGCAACACACCAATTTTGGTTCTCCTATCTTAAATAGTTTCTGAGAAAAACTGTCGACTTTGGAGATACGATAAAAAAGGTCAAAAATACGGAACAAGGGCAATAACTCTAGACAAAATAATTGCACGTTTCTCATTTTCGAACTCCATCAAGGTATTCATGCCTTCAAGCAACACATCAACTTGGTAACCCTATCTCAAATGGTTTCTGAGAAAAGCTGTCCCCTTTGGAGTTACCATGAACAAGGTCCAAAAATACGGAACAAGGGCAATAACTCTGGAAAAAGTAATTGCACGCTTCTCATTTTCAAACTCCATCAAGGTAATTATGCCTTCAAACAACACACCAAATTTGATAACCCTATCTTAAACGGTTTCTGAGAAAAGCTGTCCCCTTTGGAGATACCATGAACAAAGTGCAAAAATAAGGAACAAGGGCAATAACTCCGAAAAATATTTTTTGCACGCTTCTCATTTTCGAACTCCATCAAGGTATTCATGCCTTCAAGCAACACATCAAATTTGGTAACCCTATCTTAAATGGTTTCTGAGAAAAGCTGTCCCCTTTGGAGATATCATGAACAAAGTCCAAAAATACGGAACAAGGGCAATAACTCTCGAAAAAGTAATTGCACGCTTCTCATTTTCGAACTCCATCAAGGTATTTACGCCTTCAAACAACACATCAAATTTGATAACCCTATCTTAAACGGTTTCTGAGAAAAGCTGTCCCCTTTGGAGATACCATGAACAAAGTCAAAAAATACGGAACAAGGGCAATAACTCCGGTAAAAATAATTGCAAGCTTCTCATTTTCGAACTCCATCGAGGTATTCAAGCCCTCAAGCAACTCATCAAATTTGGTAACCCTATCTTAAACGGTTTCTGAGAAAAGCTGTCCCCTTTGTCTCGGACGGACGGACGGACTGAGCCCAAACCTATACATGTATCCCCCTTCCACTTCGTGGCGGGGGATAATAAAATAATATTTTGTACATCACATACAATGGCAATGAATCATCATATATCCATGAGTAAAACAATCATTCTCAAACGTACCCTGTGATCGGCAGTGGTGCATGGTTTTGAAATTTGGCATAATCAGTCAGGGACATCACGGCTTTCCGTCTCGTTACAAAGAGACGGTATGCCGTCTAAAAATTATCATGAAATTATTGTCTCATGATGATGGCATGCCGTCTATAAAACGTATTCGACGGTATCCCGTCTTAATGATTCAGGGAGAGTTCATTGTGTCAAAATGCTAAAATTAAGACGGCATGCTAGCTTCATATTTAACAAGACTGCATGCTGTCTCATATTTTAAAATATAGCAGCGTGACTTTCTTGAGCTTGCGTGGTTCCTACCGACTGAGATCGAGGTGTGCCAGTTAGAACCCTCGCGCACGTGAATCATAAGGCCGAGATGTTCATGTTTCACGTGCTCGATGGTTCATCTGACTTGAACCATAGCTCAACACTACATCAAACCACAAACAGAATTGACAAAAGTTTAGTTTTAATTTCAGTTTTTGTTTGTTTAACATAATAGGGTAAAAGAAACCGTGTCCTTGTTAGAAAAATGTGTCTATATTAGGCAGCTCACACAAAGCATGATCTAATCGTGATGCACGTTGAACACGTGGAAATGTACAAGTTGGTACTGTCAATGTCAATATTGTCAGCTTACATACAATAAAAAATACAACATATTGTAAAAGAAATTGCAATTCCGTTTTAAGTCACTCTCAATTGTGTCGTTTATTTATCTATTAAAGTATATACAATATATTACGTTTAGAGGGTAAAACATCTCATTACCCGACCCAAGTCGTATCAGTAGAAAATGGTTCTCCGTATTGATTTATAACGGTGCGATCTGTTTGCTTGGTCTCATGCAAATTGGAGAGGTTAGACAGCAAGATGACAATGCCATCATGCCATAATTTAAAATACACTCTGAGCGTTTAAGAGCCATCGAGTATTTTATTGTTTTAAATACAACATTATGTTTTGAAAAACATACTTATGACATCAATCGCTAGAGACAACTACAAAACATATGATAAATAATTTTCATATCACTATCCGATGAAAGTTGGTTTTAAAGACAAGTTGGCCTTAGATTAAAACGCATCAATAGAATTTAACGTCATATTAACAGCCTTTCCTTTTCTGCATAAAAAAGTACCACAGAGTAAAAAGGATTTCCTAGGCGTGTTGGCTTATCAATTTCACGAAGCTCGTTTTTTGAACTGTTTTTGTCCCTTCTCACATTACTGAATGTGACAATTGTTATATTATCATGTTTCAAAATACCCTGTGAATATACAAATTATTGACTTTTTACCTGTTAAATGGTACTTGCATGTGATTATACCAGCAAACTATGACAGATATAGTATGTATATATTCTCATTGATTATACAATTCAAGCAACGTACCTTGTTGGGTAATACATTTATTTTAATATCTGTAGAAACTACATAATTGAAAGAAATTCATGGTAAATAAATAAATAAACGCCAAAAACTGTATTTTTATATTTTGTGGAGTAATCATAAATGGTCTCTTTTATTTGTTTGTTTACATTGTGGGAGTAAACCACAATGTTTTGCGCTTGAAAATAATACACATGATCTATATGTAGACTTGAGAACATCTTTATTATTTAAGTGCGAATTCTCTGCTTACTTTTGGTCGAAAAACTAAATCTGCGAAAAATTAGAGTATATATTTCAATGCGATTGGTTTTTAGAAATGTCTATTAACATAATCAATGGCTTTTACAGAAATAGCTAAATCAGTCTGAACGCTTGAACTACTTTCGAATGTTTAGTGTGAACACCTTAAAATGGCCGCTAAGGGAAACATTCGTTTTAAGATTATTTTATTGTTTCAGGGGTCTTATTTCGCCATTGGTAACACTTAAATTTTATGTTTCTTTTCGTGAGAGCAATGTATTTTAGAAAGAACAGCGTGCTACAGTTCCTTTAAAGTTACAAAAATAAAACTACTATGCAAACTTATAACCGTTGTGATGAAATAAAATCTAATACTCTTTTCAATTGCTTAGAAATGTCCTTCTCATGTCATCTGGTTGCAGTGTTAGTTCACTCGCCCAGAAACCATCAGATTGCCGGTTCGATCCCACATTTCCCCGAACGTATTTTTGATCAGTGTGAAAGTGCCAATTCATCTGCCATCTTATACAAAAGTTTGATGTCAAATGAGGAATATTGTAACAGTATTGAAATTTTACATCGAAATATTAACATTTTTGTCTGTCGAGTGATTACATAACAACAGTGATCTTTCTGAGTTTAAATTATGTTGGTTCAAAAAAGCCTGCATCATTAGCGTTTTGATAGTCAATAACAACAGTGTAAGAGATGTTTCCATTGTGTAGACACGAATAAAATTCACCATTGATCATTGATGGTTTTTTGGATTGAAGGCCTTCAGTGGTATAGATAATTAACATATATAAATAAAGACATTACCCCACTTTCAGGGATGTCATTCATGATGTTTTACAACACTCGTGCCAGTAAAATTATGTTTCCCTTACTTTTCCTCGAAACAGATGTAAAAACATTATGACATCCCCACTTGAATATGAATCTCTATATATTCGATTGTGGAGAACTTGGTTCACCACACCAAATAAACAATGTTAAGATAGTTTACAATTACCAAAACTAAAATATCATCAAAAATATCATTGTAAAACGAAAATGTAGCTCTTTGCTGACATACTGGCCAAACATACTTGGCTCTATAACTGATCAGACCTTAATAATAAAAAATGAGGTTGAAAACTTACATTTTCCAAATCGACAATTTATAACCCATCGCCGGCCGTATTTGCCAAGACGACTGTACACTTATTTGGGGGGGGGGGGGGGGGGGGGGGGGGGCAACACCAGATCTACAACTTATAATCCCAATATGCCAAGCTGTCGACGAAGAAGATGTCTTTAAAAGACAATATATATTAGACGGCATGCCGTCTTTAAAAGACAATATGTTTTAGACGGCATGCCGTCTTTATAAGACAATATGTTTAAAACGGCATGCCATCTTTGTAAGACAATATTTTTCAGACGGCATGCTATCTTTGTAAGACAATATTTTTCAGACGGCATGCCATCTTTTATATTCAAAATTAAAATAATGATGTCTCCCTTCTGACAATAAAGACGGCATGTCGTCCAAATTATTTAAAGATGGCATGCCGTCCAGAATTATGTTTTTATTAGACGGCATGCCGTCTGATATCACAACATATGCCAAAATATCCCCATTTACTAAAAGAAATGATTCTCTTAATAAAAGAAATGATATACATGTTTTTGCATATCCGTATGCTATAATATCTTATATTTGAGTATGCACTCTTTGAGTTAAAACCTTAGCACAGATATTAAGATATTTCGATAAAATCACTACCACTCCTCACTCTGCTTTTCAATGTTTTTGTCATTTTCTCTGGTCTGAAATAGATTACCTATCTTTTTGTAGTTCAGATCGTCAGAGGGAAGGGGGCATTTATTGTTTCCAAAATATTAAGCTTAGTCTGATCCTGTGTTTTCTATATGCTTGAATGAATGGTTAAGCTATCTTATCGTGTTTAAGACGGCATGCCGTCGAAAATCAAGGACGGAAAGCCGACGTGTCCCTGACTGATAATGAAGGGGTCAAATTTTGAAAATTACATATTACAAAAGTTCCATATTGACTAAATGAGAACAAATTCATCACAAATACATTGAATGAGTAAAAGAGGAAATATATGAAGAATGTTATACCAAGTTGATCACTTACTAAATATTTCACAGAATGAAATGAAAATTTAAATTTTGAAAAAATAGACCCTAGGCATTTCCAAGAGCTGCCAAAACTGTAACTGTTTACTAAACTGAAGTACAAAAGAAAGTTTACACCTCATTTGGATTTATCATATGTTTGATTTTCTTGAACCGATTTTATAGAAGATATATCCCCATCATCATGCATACAAAATGGACTTTATTTCTTTCTCTTATTTTTCTCAAATCTTATTATTATTTGACATGAATATGTATGTTTAACCGAAACACGTGAAGTGAATCTCGTGAAGTAGTAATAGTATATTTACACTCGTGGCTGCGCCACTCGTGAAAATATACATTTCTACTTCACTCGATGATATATACTTAGTATTCGACGATAAATGTCAAATGTTCTATTTATTAGATTTAACCAGTTATGTATAGTTCGAAAATGACCTTATTACAATGAAAGGAGCATCCATGCTCCCCTTGCTTTAACACGGTCTTCTTCTGACGTCATTCTATTGTTATGATGACGTCATACGATCGAAAGTGTTCATTCACGGAGTAGAATAACATGTTATTTCACTCAGTGAAAATACGGCTTTTATTTTAACCGATAAATGCCGTATCTTATCAATGAAAATATAATAAAAGCAAATTCTAGAGAATGTTCAAATTTTTAATGTAATTATAGCCTTATGCACTTCGATTGTATCTAAATCCATCACTTGACGATATGGTTTGGTCTCGCACAAGCAATATCTACTGTGGGGCCGGTTTGGGATCAGTCATGATACCTTATTTGTGATTCATTCACAGTTTTAAAACCTTAAATATTATTGCTATACAGCATACTGAGGCTACATGCAGTGACATCGCGTTGGTATTCTGGCAAACTGTGTACTTGGACATCTTTTGGTCTCACAAAAACAATCTACTTTGGGGGCTGAGGTTGGGCTGATATAACGTGTTACTAAACTCACGTGCAAAAGAAACGTCGCAATACAAAATACAAGATAATTAAATTCACGAGTAACACAATGTCTTAAAAAAAACAACTAATATTTGAAATGTCAATACATTATCTAATTCTGATATTTATAATACTATCTAATACTTTTGAGAAACAAACGAGTTAGGAATCGTTCGTTTTCGAATCTCTTTAAAGAGCGATCGAGTGTTTTGATAAACAAACTGGGAAAACTGCCAAAAGTATATATCATTGGTATATATGCACTTAATTTTCGCAGATTTTTAAAACCAAAATAAGTGGAGAATTAAGTAATTAATGTAATTAATTAGTGAATGTGTTTTGCAGTCTAAATTTTGATCAGGTCTATTATTTTCAAGCGTAAAGTATTCTAGTCTACTCCAACACTGTAAACAAACAAACGCAAAAGAAACTCCGTTTATAACTCAAAGAAATTGAGATGAATAGTTTAGTTAATTTATTTACCATTTGGTTCAATCATGTAGTGTCCACACATAATGAAATTGAACTGTCTTACGCAACTAGGTATTTGCTTGAATTGTATAATCAATCAGAATATATACTTATATAAATATGTGTCATAGTTTATTGGTATAATTACAATAAAAGTATCATTTAACAAGTAAAATGTAGATTATATATACTCACATGGCATTAAGAAACATGTTAATATCAATCATCACATTCAGTAATGTGTGACAAGGGTAACCTGCGGGACGAAAACAGTTGAGAAAAGTCATTTTCACGTGGGTTGCTATGCCAACTGTGAAATTGACAAGGAAAACTCGTTGCTGTGTACTACGTAAAATACAATCAAGAAATCGGTTTAATTACATCAGATTCTATTGACGAACGTTAATCAAGGTTATATTATTTGAAACCATATTGGATTGTTGTGATATATGAAGATTGTTTCTCATAAGTAAATGAAAGATTTCTCTAGCAATTAATATTTTGATATTTAAAACATTTTGAACACTATCATAATCGATGGCTCTTTAACTAGACGAGATAGGAGTCAAAAGGGGCTTTTTAGCTTGTTTTATGACGTTCTACAGTAATGATAAGTCAACAAAGTCCAAGCAATATTGTCGTTATATGAGCACACTGAGGATACAGACAGACAGACTGACAGACAGAGTGTTTATGCAAGTCTCCCCTCCGAATGATTCAAGTATAAATATAATGAAGAATGGAGTCAGTTTTACTGATATACAACTTCTTTATTCTTTGAAGGTTACTCAGTATCCATAAAAGTGTCTATTCTTCATCACCTCAACTTCTAGAATGTCGATCAAAGAAGTACAAATATAATGTATATCATTTTTACTTTCGTTGTATAAGCAAACTAAGGATACAGACAGACAGATTGTTTATTCAAGTCTCATCTCGCAATTATACAAGTACGAATACAATGTATATGATTTGTATGTATATTATAATATCATTGTCGCCATAACAACTGAGAATACAATCAGTGACATCGCGTTGGCATTTTGACAAACTGTGTAACTGGTATTAATTGTCTGACATTTTCATTGCTAGAATGTGAAATAGGAAAACAAGATAGGAAATTTCGTATTTTCATTTACAAGTTGCCGTCTTTTCATGTCTAGTTCGTTCAACTCCAAAAGCCGCGTGTACATGAACTGACGACTCGAGTCGACAACTGCCGGAAGAACGTGATTTTCGGAGGGAAAGACGAACGTGTTAGAAAGGACAACTGGAGATCTTGACTTCACTAACAGTTGGCCTGCTTCCTTCTTCAGCGTCTCAGACCAAACAATATTGACTCTTTTCTATTTTTATGTAGAACTGAACTTTTTCTTGGACAGCACACAACATGCACCACGTTTTTCTTTGTACAAAAACTATAAAAGTAGTGTCTACAAATTCGTCGTTTTTCTATGAAAATATTACTTTTGGGGTTTCGTACATTGGAACGAATTTGTCCGTGCGACATATCTGGCATTCTGGAGGTTTTGCGTTCAAATTGTCATTATGAGCGTTCCCTTTTACTGTGTAGTGGTTGTCGTGTCAATTTGGTTCATTGTAGTGAGGTTTTCTGAGCAAAACTTAGGAGAGGTATTCAACACTCGTAGAGTAGTATTTAGGGCTTATATCACTAACGGGGATATTTATTTCTTCTCCGATTTCGTTCAAATTTGGAATATAAGCTCACCACACCGTATATAAACAATATATGATTGCAAAAATATAGATTTTGAATTTTGAAAATACTGTTCATATAATGATAGTTTATCTCATTTAAATTAACCTACAGGGTGAAACACCATATTACACATACCAATTATCCGTAGTGGTAATAACGGTATGTATAGAGCAACATTTGCATGGCGGTCTTTTTAATGTGAACACATTTAATTATTTCGAATTACAAAAACAATTCCCATGGCTTTACCGAACCATGTACATTAATTTTTAACTTTATTTTCCGAAGAGATAAGGGTGTTTATTTGGGACATTATTTTTCAAATACATATCAAGGACTTATTTGATCGAAAAAACGTGCTACTGTCCCTTTAAACAAAGTGAGACTGGTGAGAACGTTTCTGACATGGATCTGAAAATATGTTTAATATTAAATGTTATTATATTAAATATTTCATTATGTTTATTTTATAACAAGAACGCGTGTATATTTTCATGTTTTCAATTCATAAAGCATACTCTGCAAATGCAATATACAAACTATTTCATGTCCACAATGAGAGAAGTCGCTGTTATCTATACTGGTTTTATATCCACCGTGTCACCTGTCTGGATCTACCTATTGCACACAGACAGGTAATACCCTTTGATGTACAGTTAAGACCAACGTTAATCCTGATCACTAGATATCGTGTCACACCTCATGAAAGGTGGCTTCCGCTGTTCCAGTAAATATGCCTCATTCTGCACACATTTACATTATAAACACGGTAGGAGTCATGTTGTGAAAATGTCTTGCCCCTGTCTATATTAAACAAAGATAAACTTCTTATAAACTTAACTAGTCATCAATGAAAATCATTCAAACTACAGCTGAAAAGTGTAATTGTATGGTGCCATAATCCAATGCATATCACTTCTTTTAAAATTCTGAATTAATCGAAAACAGATGTAAACTTTCTTTTGTACTTGAGTTTATGAGCATGGAATTAGTTTATGTAATGGAACCCTCACCTGAATATTATGACATGATTATTTTTAACGAATCCACTGCTCCGAATGCATTCTCCATCTTGATCCATGTATGACATGTATATTAACGAATAAACATGTATATGTGATTATTTTACATTTGAAACAATAAATTTCAATTATGGGACATCAAAATCAGTTATTTTGCAAATTCCGGTGCTCATTCATCGAATATGGTACAATGTACAAGTAACTGCGACCCTCATGAAATTTATTCATCCACGCACGTGCAGCGCAAAACTACCACGCGAAGCGATGTGATTGACAGCTAAAACTCTGACTTTCAATGCCTTCCGTGCGTTAAAAGTCTTGAATAGAAAGTCTTGACAAACAGTCCTAAGGTTTCTAACAGCGCCTAGCTAGAAGCACTGACTACCAAGCAAAGGGTTGCATGTTCGAATCCAGGTTCATGCATTAGAAAAATGTTTTTGTCTAGTTGAGAGAAATTTTAAAATCCTATTCAGATATACCAGGACAAAATACATCAGTCTCGAAAAAAGTATTTGATTAGCCATTACTGAAAATGTCTAAACCTAACACCCCTCCTGACTGGGACAGTCAATGACCAGTACATTTCTAAATAATAATCAACTGATGAAACAATAGAGTGACGTCATAACCATGGATAAATTGTGATTCATTCACAGTTTTTAAAACCTTGAATATTATTGCTATAGCAGCATACTGAGGCTACATGCAGTGACATCGCGTTGGTATTCTGGCAAACTGTGTACTTGGATGGTCCCCCACAAACAATATCTACTTTGGGGGCAAATTGAGCTGATAAAACGTGTTACTTAACTCACGTGCAAAAGAAACGTCGCCATACAAAATACAAGATAATTAAATCCACGAGTTACACCATGTCTTAAAAAAAACAACTAATATTTGAAATGTCAATACATTATCTAATTCTGATATTTCTAATACTATCTAATACTTCTGAGCAACACACGTTTTAAGAAATCGTTCGTTTTCGAATCTCTTTTAAGAGTAATCGAGTATGTTGATGGACATACTTGGAAAACTGTCAAAAGTATATATCATTGGTATATAAACACTTACTTTTCGCAGATTTTTAAAACCAAAATAAGTGGAGAATTAAGTAATTAATGTAATTAATTAGTGAATGTGTTTTCAGTCTAAATTTTTATCAGGTCTTTTATTTTCAAGCGTAAAGTATTCTAGTCTACTCCAACACTGTAAACAAACAAACGCAAAAGAAACTCCGTTTATAATTCAAAGAAATTTAGATGTATAGTTTTTGGCGTTAATTTATTTACCATTTGATTCAATCATGTAGTGTCCACACATATTGAAATTTAACTGCCTTACCCAACTAGGTATTTGCTTGAATTGTATAATCAATAAGAATATATACTTATATAAATATGTGTCATAGTTTATTGGTATAATTACAATAAAAGTATCATTTAACAAGTAAAATGTAGATAATATATACTCACATGACATTAAGAAACATGTTAATATCAATCATCACATTCAGTAATGTGTGACAAGGGTAACCTGCGGGACGAAAACAGTTGAGAAAAGTCATTTTCACGTGGGTTGCTATGCCAACTGTGAAATTGACAAGGAAAACTCGTTGCTGTGTACTACGTAAAATACAATCAAGAAATCTGTTTAATGACATCAGATTCTATTGACGAAGGTTATATTATTTGAAACCACATTTCATCGGATTGTTGTGATATATGAAGATTATTTCTCATAAGCAAATGAAAGATTTCTCTAGCAATTAATATTTTGATATTTAAAACATTTTAAACACTAACATAATCGATGGCTCTTTAACTAGACGAGATAGGAGTCAAAATGGGCTTTTTAGCTTGTTTTATGACGTTCTACAGTAATGATAAGTCAACAAAGTCCAAGCAATATTGTCGTTACATGAGCAAACTGAGGATACAGACAGACAGACTGACAGACAGATTGTTTATGCAAGTCTCCCCTGCGACTGATTCAAGTATAAATATAATGAAGAATGGAGACAGTTTATTGATATACACTTTCTTTATTCTTTGAAGGTTACTCGGTATCCATAAAAGTGTCTATTCTTGATCCCCTCAACTTCTAGAATGTCGATCACAGAAGTACAAATATAATGTATATCATTTTTGTTGTCGTTATATAAGCAAACTAAGTATACAGACAGACAGATTGTTAATTCAAGTCTCACCTCGCAATTACAAATATAATGTATATGACAATTATGTATATTAAAAATAAGTGTCGCCATAACAACTGAGAATACAATCAGTGACATTGCGTTGGTATTTTGACAAACCGTGTAGCTGGATGGTATTAATTGTCTGACACTTTCATTCCTAGAATGTGAGATAGGAAAACGAGATAGGAAATTTCGTATTTTCATTTACAAGTTGCCCTCTTTTCATGTCTAGTTCGTTCAACTCCAAAAGCCACGTGCACATGAACTGACGACTAGAGTCGACAACAGCCGGAAGAACGTGATTTCGGAGGGATAGAAGAACGTGTTAGAAAGGACAACTGGAGATCTTGACTTCACTAACAGTTGGCCGGTTTCCTTCTCCAGCGTCTCAGACCAAACAATATTGACTCTTTTCTATTTTTATATAGAACTGAACTTTTTCTTAGACAGCACACTACATGTACCACGTTTTTCTTTGTACAAAAACTATAAAAGTAGTGTCTACAAATTCGTCGTTTTTCTATGGAAATATTACTTTGGGGGTTTCGTACATGGGAAAGAATTTGTCCGTGCGACACTTCTGGCAAATCTTAAAATTTTGCGTACAAATTGTCATTATGAGCGTTCCCTTTTACTGTGTATTAGTTGTCGTGTCCATTTGGTTCATTGTAGTGAGTTTTTCGGAGCAAAACTTGAGAGAGGAGTTCAACCATCACACTCGTGGAGTAGTATTTAGAGCTTATATCACTTGCGGGGATATTTATTTAAACTCTTTATTTCTACTCCGATTTCGTTCAAATTAGGAATATAAGCTCACCACACCGTATATAAACAATATATGATTGCAAAAATCTAGATTTTGATTTTTGAAAATACTGTTCGATTAGCGATTCGAACTCTTGTGGTTTGGAGTCCGGTAAAATGCTGCGCATGATTTGTTTTTATGGTTCCAAGTTGTGAAATAACATGTTTAAACATTACCCACAGTCGTGAACACACGTACGTAGGCAAGCGGTAGATATCTAGATATTTACAGATATGATTTATGTATATGAATAAGTAAGGGGGTTTCTTTTGTATAATCGCTGAGACGCTTGTTCATAAAATGTGTTTCTGCTCTAGGGATACATCCACAACGTCGCTTGATGATATATTTGTATTTGTATAATATAACCATGGACAGCCAGCTGTTTCGATCTTTCGGATCTCATCAGCATTGTGTAAGTGGAACACTGTTGGGCTTTAAGCTATGCAACGTTATCAACGCAACAAAGCAGTTAAAGGGACTGTAGCACGTTTTTAGCCAAATTCATTATTTAAAAGTTCCCATTTATAATGATAGTTTACAAAATCTTATTACACAAACTGATTATCCGTAGTGGTAATAACGGTGTTGCATATAGAGCAAAATTTGCATGGCGGCCTTTTTAATGTGAACACATTTAATTATTTCGAATTACAAAAACAATTCCCAT
Source organism: Gibbula magus (assembly GCA_936450465.1). Classification (NCBI taxonomy): domain Eukaryota; kingdom Metazoa; phylum Mollusca; class Gastropoda; order Trochida; family Trochidae; genus Gibbula; species Gibbula magus. Next base: position 40,843,257 of record OW388289.1, read on the forward strand.
GGCTTTACCGAACCATGTACATTCATTTTAACTTGATTTTCCGAAAAGATAAGGGTGTACATGTTTTACTATTGGTGACATTTAAAAGCGTGGTAATGCGCCTTTAAAGAAGGGGAGACTGGTAAGAATATTTGTGACATGAATCTGAAAAAATGTTTAATATTACATGTTTCTATATTAAATATTTCAATATGTTTATTTTATAACAAGGACGCGCGTATATTTCAATGTTTTCAATTCATAAAGCATACTCTGCAAATGCAATATACAAACTATTTCATGTCCACAATGAGAGAAGTCGCTGTTATCTATACTGGTTTTATAGCCTTGGTGTCACCTGTCTGGATCTACCTATTGCACACAGACAGGTAATACCCTTTGATGTACAGTTAAGACCAACGTTAATCCTGATCACTAGATATCGTGTCACACCTCATGAAAGGCGGCTTCCGCTGTTCCACATAGCCTAACCTGTCAAAGAAATATTGGTTTCTGTTGTCTGAGTGATCGATAACGTGAAGGATACTCAGGGTTCAGATCAAGATCCGGGGTTCGAATCTTGTTAGGGCTTTGATCTGCTGGAAAGAACTGTTATACAATGTACATGAGTTGGGGTTGGTGCAATGTTCGATACTACCGGTGGTTCGCTTGTTGATATCGTGGTTGATCAAGGTTCAGAACCTTCGGTTTCAGATCAAGGTTCAGGTTCGAATCCTGCTGGTGCTTGGAACCTGCTGGAAAGAACTGTTAAACACTGTGCAATGTTCAATACCACCCATCTTTCGCTTGTTGATAACATGGTGGATACTCACGGTTCAGAACCTTCGGTTTCAGATCAAGTCGTCCGAGGTTAGAATCCTGCTGGGGCTTGGATCTGCTGGAAATAACTGTTGAACAGCGTAGATTAGTTAGATTGGGTACAATGTACGATATCATCCGTGGTTCGCTTGATTATAACGTGGTGTAAAATCAGGCTTCAGAGCCTTTGGTTTCAGATCAAGTGGTCCGAGGTTCGAATCCTGCTGGTTCCCTGGCATCTGATGGAAAGAACTGAGGTACACTGTACATCAGTTAGGTTTGGTGCAATGTACAATTATACCATCCATGGTTCGCTTATTGATAGCGTGGTGTAAACTCAGGGTTCAGAACCTTTGGTTTTTAGTCAGGTGGTCTGAGGTTCGAATCCTACTGGGGCTTGGATATGCTGGAAATAACTGTTATACAGCGTAGATGAGTTAGATTTGGTACAATGTTCAATACCACCCGTCGTTCGCTTGTCAAGTGGTCTGGGGTTTGAATTCTGCTGGTTCCATGGCATCAGCTGGAAAGAACTGTTACATAGTATATGTGAGCTAGGTTTGGTGTCATGTAAAATACCACCCGTGGTCCGCCTGTTGATACCGTGGTGATTCAAGGTTCGGGTCAGGGTTCGAATCCTGTTGGGGCTTGGTATTTGCTTGGAATAACTGTTCTATAGTGTACATGAGTTAGATTTTGTGCAATGTACGATACCACCCGTGGTTCGTTTGTTGATAAGGTGATGGATACCTTTGGTTTCATATCAAGTGGTCCATGATTCGAATCGTGCTGGGGCTCTGACATCTGGGCCGTGTTCAAGATAGGTTTCAAAGTAATCGCTCACTGAGCGATTACTTTCAAACAACTCTTGAACGCGATTGCTCAATGTAGCGCTACGTAGCAAGGCGAGCAAACTTCGAGGAATTTGCACTGTGTCGTTCAAGAAAAAAGAAGCGCTCATTGAGAGCTACATTGAGCGATCAATGAGCGCTACGAAGCGCTTCATTTTGTTGAACCGCCGGCTGCTGTCGATGCTTAACTGTTATAAATGTATACATGAGTTCGGCTGGTTACAATGGGAAATACCAACTGCGGTTCACATATGTTCCAACACAAAATACATATGAAAAGACTATCTCTACTAAAAAGTAATATCAGAATGTACCATTCCGTTGACATGATATAATATTTGATTTTGTTTCATAGAGACTCTTTTTTGATAAAAGCCAGTCATTGTAAAATATTTTAAGGGTATACTCTGGCTTAAAGTCTTATTTCCAATCATCTTCTCGCAAATGTTATGCTTATGAAAAGTGTACTTTCATGTGTACATCAACAAAGTACTGTTTACAATCAATTAACACAATTAAAACTGTTTTTACGTAAGTTGGTTCACTACGTCACACAATATTGTGTAACATAGTGCAACTAATTACGATCCCAAATATTAATTTCCATACTTAAAATTCAGAACATTGTTGTCAGAAAACATGACTTTTTCTTTCATTGTGTGTCCGAACCTGGACCCATATTTTCGAAGATCTCTTAGCACTAAGATAGTCCTAAGTACCATACATTAACATTGACTTTCGACTATCTTAGCGCTAAGAGAGCTTCGAAAACATGGGTCCTGGTCAATGCTTATTAGTATGCAGTTTCGAAGCTAGACTAGGCGGCCTCAGGAGCTTACAAGACTGTGTTGATAGAGACATCGAAACGGGCGGAGCATTTGAGGTTTATCTATATTCTACTACCAGAAAAACATTCGAGGGTTGAATGCATGAAAGCTAAGCTTATTTTGAGTTTGTTTTATCACCGCCATAAAACGTTATCAAGGAGCCGAAATAGTACGCGGAGGATAATTTCAAAATTGATTTGTCACAGACATTAACTCATGGAGTAATTAATCCATTACCATACAACACCGACGTTCCCCGACACTAGACATATCATTTGTCGAGTAAGCCTGTTTGCTGTCACTTTAGAGAAATGTTTCTCTCCGGGATTTCATTTCCGGCGAGCCACTCACATATCAATGCGCGAAATCGTAGTGACAGCGAATCCACAGGTATGGAAAGGACAAAGATGTAGGCTTTTACAAGAAACATTATCGAAACTCCGCAGATTTTTTAAAATCCCTAATAGATACCGTCTTTTCCTCTGGTAGATTGTAACAGATACGATTTATTCACTTAAAATTATTTAAAGAATTCTTTAAAAGCTTATTTTCTGCTTTTAAGAGATATGTTACTTGGTACTGATGTTCGGAACTTTTTAACAACTGGTATAATGCAATATGCAAGTTCAGGGTAGTGTTTTTTATATAGCTCAGAAGAATTTTTACTTTTTAATTGTAAACCAAAACATACTAAGTTTTAGGAAATATGACAAGAAATTTAGAAGATTTTTCATGTTTTAAAAAGAGTTTTTATATTCTTTTCAATGGAGAAAACGGCTTTTTTCGTTTATTTAGAATCCGTATTTTCAGTGAGTGAAACAACATGTTATTCTACTCGTATGACGTCATCATAGCAATAGGAAGACGTCGAAATATGACCGCGTAGAAATAAACGTATCTTGGATGTTCCGTTCATAAAATGACCGCAATTTACGAACTATCCATAATTTATTAAATCAAATAAAATAACATTTATCATTTCCCATTAAATACCATGTATATCTCATCGCGTGAAGAAGAAAATGTTTTCACGGCAATCCTTCGATAAAATGTCTAAGTTTACTCTGTCATCTTGATGATCTTTCCATTAACATATCTTAAGTATACGCTCACACGAAAGGGTAGTCTGTCATCCAGACCCCTTAATTGTTTAATCCCCTAGGCAAGTCTACAACAAGACTCTGAGCTCAGTTTAAAAATCACATCTCAGAGGCTCCTTTTTATTTTATTTTTGTTCTTCATTATTTTTAAAATGTGTACAAAAATATCCATTTCAGAGGCTAAATGTTAGACTAACGAAAGGGATTCTTTATATGTTACATAGTTGTAATTATTTCAAACGCAGTTTTTGCATAATTATTATACTTTGGTAAGAAGGAAACCTTTGAAATGAAAGAGGCAGTTACTGGATAGACAGGTACAGAGTCGCAACAACGACATGACGCGCTTCGAAGCTGCTGTCTTCTGTGAACTCCATCAATGTCTGGTTCCGGTAATGTCGTCCCGCAGAAAATATAGAAGAAAAACACAACAGAGTTGCAACTACGACACGACACGCTTTCAGACAGCTCTCTTCTGTGGACATCTTCTCATAGAAGACAGAAGAAAATATAGAAGAAAAAACATGATATTAATTGTCATCATTTGTAACTGACTCGCAACGTAAAGTGGAAAGATACATATTGACATTAACGAATGTGTATTTCAAGCCATGCTGGTAGAAACGAATGTGTTTGAGATCTGTGAAGTTAGTAAATTATTCCGTGTTACCTTTTCCTTATTCAAGATGTAAAAATTTGCTAACTTCACATTTTGAATATATGGTAACTTGGAATAATTAGCTAACTTCACATACCCAATTTAGTGCCTACGGTTTCATGTATGAGCCCAGGGGCAGGTATGGAAATATTGAACTTTTCAATAACTGGATGACTAAATAATGGTGTTCCTTCTTCAGGGAAAGGTTGATTGTTGTTTCCATTGATAAAAATGAAGGCAAAAAACATATAGATAGATTTCTTTATTCAGTACATTTCCTCTTAGTTAGTCGTCATTGGTTTCACAGAGTGACGTCAGTAAACATGAGATGACATTATCTTTCATTGTCTTATTGAAATCTAAAATAACTCTATTTTTTCATTTGGCGCGCCGTACACTTTCCATGCTTTTGTGTGATATCAAGTTCTTTTAACGCGGATCTGTCGGTACCGGTGTAGTAGCATTGCCTGTGTACGTTTCCCTCATAAAGGCACGTATGGTAATAGTTTCGAGACGGTAGATCAGTACTCTCAATCAGGGCCCGTAGTTCACTGCCTTTACAGGGTGGAAAGAATATTTCAAAACAGCCGCTGAATAATCAATGAAGTTAATTAACTGCACTTTCACCCAACCAATAAACGAATCCTAACTTACACCGATATTGCCGACATGTCATAAGGTAAGAGTTTTCAAGCCTGTAGATATTGTCCAAAATATTGTCCCACCCGTCCGTTTCCGGCCTTGGTCATAATGGTGGAATCATACAGAACGTTTTCCAATACTGCGCAGGCGCGATCTGAGTTCCTCTTCCTGTACGCTTGCCTGTCGGGACATGAGCATGTCTGCTATCACCTCCAGTTCCTGGTTAATGGACAGCACTCTTTTCCTGGTCGGCCAGGATGACCGCTTGGTCCGGAGAGATTCGGACTCCTGTCCGTCTGCCTGTGTGTCCGAACTGGACAGTGTCCTTGCACTGACGAGAGCCAGGAGTAGACAGAAGGTGCACAGACCGAGGATTGGTGACGTCATGGTGTCCGCTTCTGTAGAGAAGATCAGAAGGATAAAAAATATGTAATTAAAATTATAAGTAATTAAAGATTGAAATATTTATCAGCCAACTGGTGTTGATATGTCGAAATTTAGATTTATCGATGGATATTTGTTGTATAGAAACGTACATAAAGCACAGACCTTTATTACAATACCTCGGAATGAACTGTGTATGAAAATGAAGGATTGTGGCTAGATCCTGACGTCCGTATATGATTCTATAAATATTGTTTCTCTCTATCTTTATTTCCATATTTGAAAATAAAACTTTTTAACCTAAAGCTTTTGAAGAGTTAAGCTAAGTGTATAAAAACTGAAATATGTTTGTAAACAAAATTATAAGTGACAATCTTGTCGAGACAAATTTAGGACCATATTTCAAAAGATAACGCGTAGGCCATGTAGAACGTAAACCATGTAACCAAGTATAAGGATGCCATTGAGCTTCGCATCGGGCACGGAGTCTGTTAATATATATGTTTTCTGGGACTGTTAGATATTGACAAGAAGTTGAACATATTTTAGGGCGTGGCCCCCGTGACTCATGTCACATTGCCACCAAATCTTAAATGTATAAATCAGCATAAAGTATAAGCTTTTCTAGGCTATAAAGTAATTGAGAATGAGTCAAAATAGTGTGTGGTCCCTTTGAGCATTATTAGGGTCATAAGGTCATCATATTTACAATTTTAAATCATAAAAGACCAAGAATTGAGAACACGGAGTTTGTCTTTCTACTATTTGAAGTTCTTGGTCAGGAAATAGTCATTTTGTCGATTAAATTTTTTACGTAGGGAAAATCAAACTAACCTTGATATTGTAATGACGAAAAAGAATATGAAGTCAGATACAAAGCCGAACAGATGAATTTAATAATTTAAATTTAATAATTTAATTAAATGAAAAGTTCGAAAAGTTAAAATAATTAAATCACAATAAATTAATACTATGTATCGATGAAAATACGATATAAAATCAGGTACAATCCCCCCCCCCCCCCCCCCCCCCCCCCCCCCCCCAGTATGTACAGTACAGTATGATAAATCAACAAGTCCTTTATTCGATAATGAAAATAAAAAATAACCTTATAACTTATAACATTGTACCGATGAAATACGTCAGATACAATTCCGAAATGATGAAGTTTCGTAAAATTTTGTTTAAGAATAACCTTTCTATCATCGTATCGATGAAAAAGCTTATAAAGTCACATTCAAAGCCGAAATTATGAATTTCCATCTAAAATTATAAATGATAAATTGCTAGAGCCAAGCAACTGAAACTAGGCGTTGAATCGTCTAAATGAGCACAGATCATAAAGAAACCACAAATATATCTTCAAGGAGTTCTCTTCACAGTTAATGGTGTGTTCACTTCAGAATGAATCAAGAAGTGTGCGCAAAGTCTTGGGAATATTTTAAATCATCATTTGAAATCATTCAGTGGCAGGAGCCAATATCTTGAAAAACGCAAATCAAGGTAGTTTTGTGACATAATTGCATCACATGCACTTCCTGACAGTGATTAGCAGCCAAACAAGCATAGAGGAGCTTTCTTGAAGTTCAAAAAACTTGATTCATCGGATGTCCATTTCAGACGCCCAATGAATCCATTGATACCACAAAAAGGACTTCCGTCTCGGGTTTGTTGTCTTTTCCATTAGCTAGAATACTAAACCATTTCTGAGGAAAAATATTCTGATAGCTGAAGGTTACTTTTACCATAATACACTGTTTTATGTCTTTAATTTGCCATAATTTGGATAATTATATTTCCAAAAAATTTTAAATGTTGATTTCGTTGATTTTATAACTTTTGCATCATTTTTTAACATTTAAATACGTTTGATTGTTGATAGTTTTTAAACACATGGCTCTAAATAAATCAATTGAAGGTTATGCTATGATTTGTAATTATGAACACGAAAATAACAAAATAATACTTGCTTTATTTACACAGTGTCGTTTGCGACAAAAATGTTTCAAAGACAATATATTGTATTAAAAAAACTCTTGGATATACACTCAACCACAAAAGAAACGTCACCATACAGAATGCAAGATAATTCACTCCTCGACTGATAAAAACTACTGAAACAGATCAATATTATGTCTACAGAAGCCAAATCAAGAAATCTTGAAATTTCAAAACATTATCTGTTCATGTGTTTGAGAAACATACGACTTAGGAGTTCTCAAAATCATGGTTTTAGAATCTCCTAAACTAGACGAGACAGGAGAGGCAAAAAGGAATTTTTTGGCTTGTTTCATGACGTCCTACAGTAATGACGCGTCAACAAATTAAAGTTCAAGAAGGTTATAAATGTCGATAACATATTGTATAATTCATATTTCTACATTTTATATTTTTTAGTTAAATGCCAAACACTCTGGCCAAAAACAATTTGAAAAAAGCGATTTCAGTACCCAAATTGTATTTGAACTGACATAAAAACAAAAGTATCATATTCTTATGTACAAAAATTGTGCGTACTTCTTTACTAAACATGTGTCTATCGAATACATTACAATCTACTTTCTCCGGCAACAGTATGTTTTACCCTGTTGAAAATGTGGTAACGTTTCTTTTGCGGTTGAGTGTATACACATGGAACTTAGGATCCCCCAGAACACTTCACGATTTTGAAACAGTTGTGGATCATTTATACAAAATAAATAAAGATTTGATTACATATAACATCATTTGACTCTATGAAAACATCCCTCGAACCATTTATTTCTAACAACAACAAAAACTTGCACGCACGTTTAAAGGCGCTTTAGCACGCTGTCCTTACCTACTAAAGTGATTTAACAAACGAGGTAAACAAGTGTTACCAATGGCAAGATTATACTTCTGAATCAATAAAACAAATAGTTCTAAAACGAATGTACATGGTTCTGTTAAACCATGCGAGTCCATCTCCGTTCGAATGGCCATTTAAATGTGTTCACATTAAAATGGCCGCTCGAAAGTAGTTCAAGAGATCTGACTGATGTAGCGATACCTTAACACCCAGAGTTTTAGATATGGCAGAGTGATGGAATGGTCAACCATCTTGCTGTTTGAAATCTCAAACGCATAAGACCTAAAATTATACCTCTCACAATGAGTTCCACGACACTGTCACTATATGCGTCGCACCATTTTCGTGAATACAGGTAACCGATTGAATACGGCTTATCTTGTCGTGTACTGTATGTTTTACCCTCTAACGTAACAATCTATTACATAAACTTTAATAATAAATGGCATACTTGAGAAAAAAAAGAATGCAAAAACGTGCTACAGCGCCTTTAACATGCTACCATACATTTCATGGAACACAGTATGTTAGTATATAAGGGCTGTAGCATGTTTTTTGCAAAATGTATTTTTCAAATTTCCCATTTATAATGATAGTTTCTACTTTACTTGTACTTAAGAGTAAAAGTTCTTATTACACAAACCATTTATCCGTTAATTAAACAATGAAACAATGTTGAAACCATTTTCAGACAGTATATATTTAAACAGTGAATAGACTATGATAAAACCATTGGTAAATGTCATATCTTTAAACGATGAAACGACAATGACGAAACCATTGGTAAATGTTATTTAAACAATGAAACGACAATGATGAAACCATTGGTAAATGTCATATATTTAAACAATGAAACGACAATGATGAAACCATTGAAACCATAATAAAAATAACGGCGAAATGTAATAAATTTAGGAAACCTAATCAAGGAATAAACTTGCTCTTGACCATATCATAAAATGTAAATCATTTCTACAGCTTATACATTTTAACTTAAAACAAAGCAATTAATTATTTTTTAAGCTTATGTAAATGTGTTATGTAACAAATCTCAAAAAGGTAAAATACGTAAGTATCCCACATCAACACTTACATGAAATGTATTGTTGAAAAGATACCGTTTTTTAACACATTCATAAATCATAAATATACACATAATTATAAATTGACTTCATCAATCAAGCTTACCTTTATGTAAATCTTGCAAAGTAACGATCTCAAAGGTGTGACGGTAACACACTTAAGTACCTAAGATGGACACCTATCAAACGAAGCCAGGTTTTATACTTGAGTTTCTTATGAGCCCGCCTCCCAATAAATCGATCACATTGATTGATTGTTGATCTGCATGTATTTAGCGAGAGTGTCCGGTAAACCTGATGAGGCAACCACTGAGAGAGATAATGGGAGAGGCGGGCACTTAGAGAGTTAAGTAGAGGGGGTGGTTGAATGTCACATTGATGAGTGTTTGAACATATTTGAAGCTCGAAAGACGTTGGGAAAACTTAATGTGGTTAAATCGTGATGTGGGTGCAAACCTTGTGAAAATATTGAAAAAGATTAATTTTTTATTAGAAATTATGCTTTGAAGAGCATATAATTGTAATTTGTATGGCAGGTGTAATCGTTTATTGGTGTTCAACGTGATCCACATTTGATGTTTGATAAAACAAATTTTAGAACCAAATTGGTTTATGAATTGTCAAAAATAGATGAATGCTAACAAAATTCAAAATCTATTTTAGACAAATCCTGTTGTTATGTCAGAATTTATAATGTTTACCCACACGCAGGAATATTCAAAGAAAACGTTTACACTGAATTCATTCATACATTCCGAATTTATTATCTTATTGCTTATAATTCATAACGAATGATATTTTACAATCGTTCGTCGTGCACGAAGGTTTGTGATAAAGAGGATGTTTTGAAGTCAGCTTGTGTATTGTAAGTCAGAAGTGTTTTGTAAGCCAGAAGATGGTTTTGGAGTCAGATGATGTTTTTTAAGTCAGAGGATGTACAGCTTGTCATGTAATTAGAGGATGAATTGTAAGCCAAGGGATGGTGTGTTAGTCAGACGATGTGTTTTAAAGGCACATGCTGTAATGTAAGTTCTGTAAGCGTTTTGTAGTCAGATGTGTTTGAAACCCATAAGTTGATTTTGGAACAGAGGTAATTGTTTCAGGTCAGAGAGTGGTTTGTAAGTCCACAAATGGTTTTCAAATCAGAGGGTGTTTTGAAAACAAGGGGATAGATAGTCAGAAGTTAGATGATTTGTAAGTCAGAGTGTTATGTTATGAGTTTTGTGTGTGGCGATATACTAGGCCGAATGTGAAGGTTCCTTTGTGTTTAAGTTTAAAATTCAACAGTTTATTGCAGTTAATGTTAATTCAAATGACAATTTTCTAACATTGAACTGACCGTTCTGCATCTAATGAACAGGATAGTATTCCGTTTTACTGTACACCTCACGGTGTCTATCACACATCGTGACAACACAGTGGTCTAGCAACATACGATCCATCGTGTCGCATCTGGTGGTGTTTAAAGGGGCAGTAGCACGTTTTTTGCAAATTTTATTTTTTCAAATTTCCCATTTAAAATGATAGTTTATGTTATCTTTATTTGCTTTAGAGGGTAAAACCTCTTATTACACAAACCAATTACCCGTAGTTGTAATAACGGTGTTGCGTATAAAGCAAAACTTGATAGGCGGCCATTTTATTGTGAACACAATTTATTATTTCGAATGACAAAAACGACCCCCATGGCTTTACGTAACCATGTACACACTTTTATGAAGAGAGAAGGGCACGTGGTTTACTATTAGTGACATTATTTTTCAAATACATTTCATCAACTTATTTCAGCGAAAAAACGTGCTACTGCCCCTTTAAGATATCCGCAATTGCTAACTTCAATTAATTGACACTCAGCATTTAATATATTAAATTTCTGGGTTTCATAGGTAATTTAGGCAAACTAATGCAGGTAGAGTTATCTGTACTGTTATCATACGTAATGTAGGTAAACCTGTCGGTATTATAACCATACGTAATATACAGACACTTTTCTGTACCGTTCTTATACTAATGTAGGTACACCTACATGTATATGTACTGTTATCATACGTAATTTAGATTAACTTGTTTGTACGGTTATCATACGCAATATAGATTTTCTTGTTTGTACTGATATCATACGTAATATTGATAAACTTGTCTGTACTGTTATCATACGTAATAAAGATAAACTTGTCTCTACTGTTATCATACATAATATAGATAAACTTGTCTCTACTGATATCATACGTAATATAGATAAACTTGTCTGTACTGTTATCATACGTAATATAGATAAACTTGTCTGTACTGATATCTAACATAATATAGATAAACGTGTCTCTACTGATATCATGCGTAATATAGATAAACTTGTCTGTACTGTTATCATACATAATATAAATAAACTTGTCTCTACTGATATCATACGTAATATAGATAAACTTGTCTCTACTGATATCATACATAATCTAGATAAACTTGTCTGTACTGATATCATACATAATATAGATAAACTTGTCTCTACTGATATCATACATAATATAGATAAACTTGTCTGTACTGTTATCATACATAATATAGATAAACTTGTCTCTACTGATATCATACGTAATATAGATAAACTTGTCTGTACTGTTATCATACGCAATATAGATAAACTTGTCTGTACTGATATCTAACATAATATAGATAAACGTGTCTCTACTGATATCATGCGTAATATAGATAAACTTGTCTGTACTGTTATCATACATAATATAAATAAATTTGTCTGTACTGTTATCATACATAATATAGATAAACTTGTCTCTAATGATATCATACATAATATAGATAAACTTGTCTGTACTGTTATCATACGTAATATAGATAAACTTGTCTCTACTGATATCATACATAATATAGATAAACTTGTCTGTACTGTTATCATGCGTAATATAGATAAACGTGTCTGTACTGTTGTCTGTACTGTTATCATACATAATAAAGATAAACTTGTCTGTACTGGTATCATACGTAATATAGATAAACTTGTCTGTACTGATATCTAACATAATATAGATAAACCTGTCTGTACTGTTATCATACATAATAAAGATAAACTTGTCTGTACTCATATCATACGTAATATAGATAAACTTGTCTCTACTGATATTATACATAATAAAGATAAACTTGTCTGCACTGATATCATACGGGCGTCGTGTTCGATTATTTACTGCACGACAATATAAAAGAGATCTTCGGTCCAGATGACGATTCCAGAGCCTTGACATTCAAATACCAGGAACCCCTTATGAGAACTCATTTCCTCGAATGAACCCCTTATGAGAACTATTTTCCTCGAATACAATAACATTTCAATCAGTACAGTGAAGTCAGCCTGGATAAAACCTTGTGCTCCATCATTTTGGTCAGTAGTTCTAATAAAGTGTAACAATTTACAACAGTACGTACTTGAAAAAGTTTCAATCATCGGCATGTTTGACGACAACATCAATATTATCAATCAAATGACAATTTCGTATTGGCGGAATTTGAATTTAGATTAAAGTGACTTTACAGAATTGGCGTTCCCTCTTCTGAATAATTCCATGACGTTTTCATATTCTCAATTTAACACTGTTCACATTGTTGAACTATACTGATAATCACTAATTCTTGGTAAAGTTGAGAACTAAACGACGGTTTATGTGCGATGACTGCGCACCCGACGACGTAGCATGTTTGACTTGGTAAAGGTACGGGGGGTGTTCAATAACAATCTCCCTGACCAACTTCTCTTTACCGGAAGACGTAGACATTTCACATGTGATATGTAGCATGTCTCAGTCAAGTGATGTTTCATACTTTTAAAATATTCGTTCTTTCTGTCAGCACAGGTCTTACAGTAGATAGAGTAAGGTGTAAAAATGGAGGCTGTTGAGTACAAAGCGGTTGTCCGGATTTTATTCTTGAAGGGTCGTACACCAAAGGAGACTTTTGATGAGATGAAAGAAACTTATGGAGAGGATGCCCCATCGTATGACGCTGTTAAACACTGGCATCGTCAGTTCAAGTGTGGTCGGACCTCCGTGGAAACTTCATTTCCAGGTCGACCCCAGTCAGCCATTGATAATGTCAAGTGATCAGGCAAGTGGAAGCTGCAATTTTGGAAGATCGCCGAATTACTGTCCGTCAACTTGCCCAAGATGTCAAGATAAGTGTGGGGTCTGTGGCGAAAATCATTCATGACCATTTGCACATGCGAAAGTTGTCAGCTCGATGGATACCCCGACTGCTCACACCTTTCCAAAAACAAAAAAACGAGTCGACTGCTCAAAAGCTCTTTTAGCAATGTGCCAAGAAAACCAGGATAACTTTTTTCGACAGACTAATCACATAGGATGAAACATGGATCCAAAGCAGTGGAAGCATCTTCAGTCACCGCCCCCTAAAAAGGCACGGGTCAAGCCCTCGGCAGGCAAGGATATGCTCACCGTATTTTGGTATCAGCATGGTGTAATTATGATGCGTTTTTTGGAAAGGGGTACCACAATTACTGGGGCATACTACGCTAGTTTGCTGCAAATATTGCGGAAAGCTATCAAAACCGAGAGACGCAGTATGCTCACTTAAGGTGTCCGCCTGCTTCAGGACAATGCTCCTGTCCACAACTCACATGTAGCTCAGACGGAAGCGCAGACCTGCGGCTATGGAATACTTCCTCACCCACCGTATTCTCCTGACCTTGCACCATCTGATTCTTCCTCTTCGAAAACATGAATTCATTTTTGAAAGGCACTTTTTTCCCTCCTCAAGTGACCCTCATTAATGAGGTCAAGTCCTGGCTTTTGACAAGATCTGATGCATTTTACAAGAAAGGCCTAGAAGGCTGCATCAAGTCATGGGAGAAATGTGTCACACTGTGTGGTGCCTATGTAGAAAAAGACTAATAACTGTACCAAGTTTCGTTTCTTTCAGTAAAGTAGAGGCCTTTCAAGGGAAATTCTTATTGAACGCCCCTCGTAAGTCCACGATTGACTCGTTTTCGCATACTTATCGAAAAATAGGAAGGTATTATCTATATTTATTCAGATATATTTCCAGCCAAATTTGTGCTTCGATCCTCTACATGACGATCTGGTGGCCAATGTTTCCCTAAAGCAAAGGTTCATAAAGATATTCAGATCTGACCAATCACAGACGTCGTTTGTAGATGCATGGGCTTATCCTTAGAAACATATAGAATTGAGATAAACCCTTGTTGATTATACATCATGTAATTGTCAGAAACCTCTGTGCACATGTCATTTGATGAAATAAAAGCATTTAGTAAATGACTTTTACCTTGTTGTTTTTACACCTTAACTTCTTAAAGTTAGGAGGCGACTAAGTTTGTTCGTGTGGACTAAAACGTAAACTCACTTTTGATTGGACAATTGTGTTTACCGATAGCTCAATGGCGGTTGAGCCTGGGATTTGTGGGTAATTGCGACATGGCCGACTATGGTGAATCTATTTGTATAGACTTGATCCCTATTAGTTGTCATGTCTGGAGAGGATGGACGTCACTGGATGAGACTCAGTCGCAAAAGAAACGTTACAATATAAAATTGAAAACACGACAGAAACAGAGGTACCTCATGTCCCCAGAAGCCAACTAAACTAAATTTGAAATTTGAAAACATTACCCGTTGTTTTTATTCTGAGAAACACACTGTTTAAGAAATCCGTAATATCGCTGTTTTTGGAATCTCCTTAACTAGACGAGATAGAAGAGTCAAAGGGGGCTTTATGGCTTGTTTTAAAGGGGCAGTAGCACGTTTTTCGCAAATTTTATTTTTTTCAAATTTCCCATTTATAATGATAGTTTTGGCATTTATATTTACTTTAGAGGGTAAAACATCTTATTACACAAACCAATTAGCCATAGTGACAATAACGGTGTTGCGTATAGCGCAAAAATTGCATGGCGGCCATTTTATTGTGAACACATTTTATTATTTCGAATGACAAAAACGATTCCCGTGGCTTTACGGAACCCTGTACACTGATTTTTTAACTTGATTTTCCAAAGAGAGAAGGGAGTTTTACTGTTGGTGACTTTATTTTTCAAATACATTTCATCAACTTATTTCACCGAAAAAACGTACTACTGCCCCTTTAAAGTCGCGTCCAAGAAGTTTATTTATATCTATAACCTATTTTATACCTTAGATTTCAACATTTTACGCTTCCAAACATTCTGGTCACAGGCCATTTTGAAAAATCGGGTTCAACACCTTAAGTGAACTTGAACAGACATTTAACTAAAGGTATTATACTCTAATGTGTGAAAATACGAGTACCTCTTTACAAATCATGTCCCTTTCTATAAACATTTCAAATGGATTACTCCGGCAGCAGTATTTCGTTTTTTCGAATGTTGAAATATGGTGACGTTTCTATTTGTAGTATATGTATTTGTAAGCAGACAGCAACTGGTACATGAGTGATACGTGGATGAGTACGTGGGTGGTACAAAGTGACGTATCTGTCGTGTCACACCTTGTCTCTAATGAGTTGTAAATGAATGGAGAAGAGTTGTTATTTATAAAGCCGGAGTACATGTGCTGAAAGTGGTCAAAGATAATAGGACATCAAAGGTTTTAGTATCAGAGGTAGCTAATAATTTGTTTTATCTGATGAAATGTGTGTAGGTATGGTATTCGATGGAAATATCACGTTTTGATATAAATAAGTAGATTTTATCAATTGAATTTCTTTGCAAATTGAGAATACCATTTTTAAATAGTTCACTTTATCTTAAACGATAAAGTTGTTCGTGATAGTACATAGTGCATACAAATAAAAGCAGCAAATCCATACAGTTATTCATAATTATATTCAATGATAAAATAGTTTGCATTCGAATAATATAATGCAAAATATGAAACTAAAACACACACATTTCTTTTAAACAATATTAGTCTTTTAAAAATTAAGGATTTTTACACGAATTAAACATGTTATTATGATGATTATATTGATATTTTAATAACATCAGAATGTGCCAGCATTTTCAAAGCATTACTGAACAATAGCCTCAAGAAGAATGTCAAAATTATATGTTAAAAGTCGTTTCTATACGACGGTTATAGTCAAAACTTCAAGAAACATTTCAAGCATCGTGTGTTATCATAATAAAAATCCACTGTGTCATGCGTTCATTGGATCAAGAAGCTGATAAAAAGTTACAATGTCCGAATGTTATTCATAGACCAAGTGTTTACCAAAACGTCCATAATCCGGCATTTACCGCGTCTTAACACTGATTAATTTAGCATGGTGTGCCTATTATTGCCAACCACAGTCTTGCCCCAGGCTAAATGTATGGTCAGATTGCGAGATAGCGGGGGCCGACTGTCATATTCCCTATTTCAAAGACAAACAAAGTCACTGTAGCATACGAGTCCAAAGGGAGAAGATGATTATGTTTTATGACAAAATCGTTTTGGACGTTTTAAACGACCATATAGAGTTACTGGTTAATGCATATTACCTCAGAACGCCGGCAGCTGTTGACCTATGCTTTCCATTTTGATATTTCATGAAAATATTTATTAAAGGATTATAGACTTTGTGGTTAGACAAGGGGACTATTTATGCTATGGATCTTTCCGTGGATTCGATATTTATCAAATTCATAACTGATACTGTTGCATTCTGTCTCCGGTTATATATATTTAACAACGTCTACGTGACGCGACGTAAAGTAACGTGATATTCAACTTGTTCTATTTCTTTCAGGCTCTTTTGCTATCAATGTTTACCTTCAGAAGCAAACTTTATATACTGATTAATAATAAGATAATATGCATGACAAAGTACAAATCACTCAAATACATTATAATTTTTCTTGATATGTTCAGCGCAGTATTGCTTCATAAAATCAAGATTAAAGTGGTGGTTATAAAGAAAACGATTGTCTAAATTTAAAAACAGTGTTTATTGTGCAACAAGTACAAATTAAACGCATTTCTTGAATGTCAACGAGAAACAAGCGGCCATTACTAACAGAGATCGGTGTTGCGTACGGATGTCTTGAGAACTAATTAAAACCCCGGGATACGAACTCAAGGTCTTCTGTCGGAAATTGTGTGTGATACCATGATTTTGGTTTCGGAGAATTGAGTTTTAAGGTAGGTCGCTTAAGGCAACGCTTGTGTCTCGAACCAATTTGTCTGCAAGGTTTAATTAGCGATAATTATGGGTGATAAGATGTTGCTACCGTCTTTTTCTATGGCTTCAGTCTGCCGGACGTGTTTTGCGCTAACCTCTTAATCAGCGCAACTATAAGGAAATTGCATTCTAATAGTCGTGACGCGTAATTTTAAGAATCGTGATGTTGACTCTCATATACATTGCAGTTTATTCACTACCTTGAGGTACAACCATTCGGTTGTTGGGGGCCAAAATTGCCAAACGTTATAAATGGTGTTATTTTATCGAGAAGTACTGACTGTTGCCGATGATATTAATGATGATAGTATAGTGACGTAATCTGTAGTGATTTCTGATTAAAAACCGGACAATGCACTGACTGACGCGCGTCAATTAGCCAAACGTAATTAAGTAAACTTATTTACAACAGGAAAAAAAAGGGTGAACTTGGGTTGATAATGTTATATAGGTCATACAACTACTGTGCATATAAATTAGACGTGTAATTTCGGTTTCTGCACATGTATAATTATTGTATTTCTAGATTTTCATTGAACACCAGTAATTATGATATATTTGGCGAATGAATATGCAAGTTGGGTGAAATTATTTATTATCAAATTGGTCAACAATGTCTTGTTATACCGAGGCAAAGGTTTCTTCGCTCGTAGCGTCAATGAACGGCTTCACTTGTCGTTGTTTTTATTTGTGAATGAATGAATGTTTTAAATACCCTTCAATGAAAAATATAACTCCCTTATGAAAACCACATATAAACCCCTTTTATTAAAATTATAAAAATTCATTAAAGAAGTTTATGTCTCTTTTGATTACAAACTAACTTAGCTATGTCTATGTGTATAAATGTAACTTGTGTATATAACTTTTATAATTTTATGACTATTCTATGTCACAAATGTGAATTATGAATATATAAGGATAACATTCTGTTCTGTTCTGTTCTTCGCTAACCGTTTTAACATGAATTTCTAAATATATTACACCAAGTAAAATATTTTACTTGGATTGTGCAATAAATATATAGTAATAACATATGTGTGTGTAAACACGAATATCATCTCGAATTTAAGTGTAACTATTAGGAAATTGTTGTGACACGTAATACTATAGATTGTGAAGTTGACTTACACAAAGTTGCAAGACCACGACCGTCCTTTACAGAGATAGTTCTATACGGGTATTTTAGTTGAAACGATATCAGACAGGACATTCCTATTTACACATGTGTTATTAATACATGTTAATAACAGACACCAGTTTAAATATATGAATGAGGGTCATAGTTTGGTGACTTTATATTTAACACTTTGATAAGAATTAGAAAACATTCATTAACAAATAAAACCTATATAAACTAAATGTCCAATCTTCAATTGCATATAAGGTTAAATATATGAATGAGGGTCAAAGTTTGGGGATTTTATATCCAACACTTTGATAAGGACAAGAACACATTCATTAACAGAAAAAACCTATAAAAACTAACTGACCAATCTTCACTTGCATAAGGTTATATGAATGAGGGTCATAGTTTGGGGATTTTATATCCAACACTTTGTTAAGAACTAGAACACAGTCATTAACAAATAAAACCTATAAAAACTAACTGACCAATCTTCAATTGCAAAAGGTTAAATATATGAATGAGGGTCATAGTTTGGGGATTTTATATCCAACACTTTGATAAGGACTAGAACACAGTCATTAACAAATAAAACCTATAAAAACTAACTGACCAATCTTCAATTGCAAAAGGTTAAATATATGAATGAGGGTCATAGTTTGGGGATTTTATATCCAACACTTTGATAAGGACTAGAACACAGTCATTAACAAATAAAACCTATAAAAACTAACTGACCAATCTTCAATTGCAAAAGGTTAAATATATGAATGAGGGTCAAAGTTTGGGGATTTTATATCCAACACTTTGATAAGGACTAGAACACAGTCATTAACAAATAAAACCTATAAAAACTAACTGACCAATCTTCAATTGCATAAGGTTAAATATATGAATGAGGGTCATAGTTTGGGGATTTTATATCCAACACTTTGATAAGGACTAGAACACAGTCATTAACAAATAAAACCTATAAAAACTAACTGACCAATCTTCAATTGCAAAAGGTTAAATATATGAATGAGGGTCATAGTTTGGGGATTTTATATCCAACACTTTGATAAGGACTAGAACACAGTCATTAACAAATAAAACCTATAAAAACTAACTGACCAATCTTCAATTGCAAAAGGTTAAATATATGAATGAGGGTCATAGTTTGGGGATTTTATATCCAACACTTTGATAAGGACTAGAACACAGTCATTAACAAATAAAACCTATAAAAACTAACTGACCAATCTTCAATTGCAAAAGGTTAAATATATGAAAGAGGGTCATAGTTTGGGGATTTTATATCCAACACTTTGATAAGGACTAGAACACAGTCATTAACAAACAAAACCTATAAAAACTAACTGACCAATCTTCAATTGCAAAAGGTTAAACATATGACTGAGGGTCATAGTTTGGGGATTTTATATCCAACACTTTGTTAAGAACTATAGAACACATTCATTAACAGAAAAAACCTATATAAACTAACTGACCAATCTTCAATTGCAAAAGGTTAAACATATGAATGAGGCTCAAAGTTTGGGGATTTTATATTCAACACTTTGTTAAGAACTATAGAACACATTCATTAACAGAAAAAACCGATAAAAGCTAACTGAACAATCTTCAATTACATATGGTTAAATGCATTCTTCTTTTCAAGAGGATTTAATTTGTCTTATATGGTTTTATATGGCAAATCGAGCTAATCACAACATGTTTATTTAAATCTGTTAAATATTTACATAGTATAATTTTGAAAATTTACATAAGTATTGTTATGTATGTGTCGACCTTGTTATATATATCCTGATATTTATTGCACTGACATCAAACTACTAAATTTTTATATAATTAATATTACTAGCCTTCAACGTTTCCTGGGTGTTTTTTTTAAAAACAATCATCATATCTGTAATATATTGATGTGTTTTTGTTTTGTGTCCATATGTACGTCACGTTGTATGTAACTGCTTGTCTATACGGGGGCGGCATTTACATAATCAGTTTTTGCTTTTTTGCTAATTCCGATTTTCCCTTTCATGGAAATAAAAATATTTTTAATCCAAAACACAATAAAAACATATGTCATTCATTGGCGTTAAGAGTGGGGAAAGCTTTGCTTCGGCGTAACAATACAGTGTTAGTTATTCTGATGATTAATTTTTCGTTTCTTTGTGGATATTCTATCAATAGATGTGTTTTACTTTCAAAAAAATTAAAATTAGTGATTTTCGCCTTTCTCGTAATGACACAAACCAAGATAGCGGCTATCCTGCGTGCCGGATTTTTAAGAACTTCGAATTCTAATTTGGGTTACCCGAATGATTGATTCCAATAACTCTTTATGGTAGACTTTTTAACATATAGTTATTTCCTCCTTTGAATTTTCAAAATGGGTTTAGGTAAAATTGTTTAAATTCAAAGGGAGGTTAATTGTATTGTTTGAGTCATATATGTCACACTTTATAAAAGACAGTATCAAAGCCAAGCTAAATATTATGCACAAACCCCTTTCAGTTTTTAAAAATATGTTAAGTTGTTAATAAATCTAATATTAGTATGCATACTTACAATAAAAATAAATTTATATCGATTCGTTTAATATAAATAATATTATAAAAACATGTTTCATCTAAATTTATTTAGATTGGTTTACATATATGAACTATGAATAATGTCCATCTCTTGTAAATAATCGAGTAAAATATTCAAGTAAACAAGTCTTTAGGATAAAAGAAGAAAAAGAAAATTATTTTGAAAATCGCCATATTCATATAAAAGTCATAATTCTTTTAGAAATAAGTTTTTCAACTGTGAATATGTTTTAAGAACGTTTAAAAGATTATTCAATTTTGAAGTTCTCTGAGTCCAGAGCATAATATGAGGTTTTTTAATACAAATTTGGTTCATCACATTTCAACATGACACAAATTATCAGCCATTAATATTGTTATAAGGACATCAGCAACGTCAACCGCGTTCACTTTGAACAGTTCTTTTTAATTTAATACAGTATTTGAAGGAACTTGAATTTAAGTTTGATGTTACACACATTTCTTCTCTTGGTATTAATATTACATTACATATTTTCAAAAGGTTTTCCAATTTAAGACACATATATGAAATTTATTATCAGAAATAAATAAATTGAAATTTAAAAAAAAATTAAGTTAATGAAATCCTCTTTGAATAATTATTACCGAAAGCATCACAATCTGTGTAACGTTATTATGTTTATGTTTCGTCCGAAATTCGTGCAAATGCATAAATTACTAAAACATATTTGGTCAAAATTCCCTTTTAGAATAGGTTGTGATATAGTTGTTTAGGTCTTAAGAATATTTATTTCTATATGTTATATGCTAATTTTATGTTAATTACAGTATAGTCTTCATGAATTTAAGTAATCGTTAAAATATTATTTTTAATATAACCTCTAACATTAAAAGTTTCATCCATCTTTTGATATACTTACATTTAATTTTCAATCTAAATTTTAATGTTATATTGTTTGTTTCTTTTTCTCAAGTGCAATTACGAGGGGCGTTCAATAAGTGTTGCAACTTCAATATAAAACCAACTCGTGTAGTCTTTTTTTTACTTTTATTTTTCAATATAGTTACCCTTCACCTCAATACACTTATTCCATTTCTCTTTAAGACTTTTGATGCCGCTTTTGTAGAAGTCTTCCGTTTGCCCCCCTAACCACGCCTCTGTGGCAGCTTTGACGTCTTCGTCATCCCGGAAATGCCTTCCACGTAGGGCGGATTTCAGGTTTCTGAACAGGAAGTAGTCAGGTAGCTAGGTCTGGGCTGTAGGGTGGGTGGTTAAGCTGTTCGAATCCACAATCACAATCACAATCACGGCGTTTCTGTCGAATTGTCTTTCGCAATTCTTGCATTAGGTTGGCATAATATTGACCATTCATTGTAGTTTGGGTTGGCAAGTAATCAATTAATAATATGCCTTTTGCATCCCAAAAGATTGTCGCCATAACCCTGCCAGCTGATGGTTGAGTGCGAAACTTCAGGGGAGGCGGTGAACTCGGGTGCTTCCATTGCTTGGATTCCAGTTTAGTTTCCGGGTCCCAGTGGTGGATCCAGGTTTCGTCACCTGTCACCAGACGAGACAAAAACCTGGCTTCATCCGCATTAAACCGATCCAGGAGCTCCATGCAACTTTCGGTTCTTTTCTGGCGATCTTGTGCTGTGAGGTTTCTGGGTACCCATCTTGCAGATACCTTGGACATACCAAGATGGTCATGAATTATTTTTTCAACACTTCCAACTGATATCTGGAATTCCAAAGACAGTTCAGAAACTTTAACACGGCGGTCAGCTAAAATTCGTCTTTCGATAGCGGCAATAACTTCCGGTCGGGTGACTTCAGATGGCCTGCCTGACCGTGGGTCATCGTCTAAGGACTCCCTGCCCCGCTTGAACTGAAGAGACCAGCGACAAACTGTTGAAAAGTTAGGAGCATCCTTCACATCACATTACACATACGATTATGTATTTCTGTAGCTTTGTATCCCTCTTTAGTAAGGAACTTGATCACAGCGCGTTGTTCATGTTTGAGAGAATCCATGATTATGGAGACCCCTAGGTCAGCGCAGCTATTATATCTAAATAATTGTTATGTCTAGAAATTGTTTTGACATGTGTCAATGTTATGTTTTGACTATAGTAACACCTGCTATAAGCTGACACTGTTTATGTAAACACCAATGCCCCGCTTGCAACACTTATTGAACGCCCCTCGTAATTCCATCTTATTTGTAAAATATTTAGATATACACAGTAAAACAGTACTCACAAAATAGCATGCAAAAGAGTATGGTTGTTTTGTTTTTTTTGTCGATTCAAATACACTTGGTTGCTGAAATCGCGTTTTCAAAATGGTTTTTGGCCAGAGTGTTTAGCATTTAATTAAAATATGTGTAACATGTAAAAATGTAATTAATAAAATATGTAGTCAACATAAATTACCTTCTGAAACTTCGATTTGTTGACGCGTTTAATACTGTAGGACGACATAAAAAAAAAGCCAAAAAAGCCCTTCTTGACTCTCCTATTTCGTCTACTTAAGGATATTTGAAAACGAAGATTTTGAGAATTCTAAAAAAGTTGGCTTCTAAAAACATGATGTATCTTCGTTTCAGTCGTATTTTGACTCGTAGGATTGTCTTATCATGCTTGTTGTATGGTGACGTTTCTTTTGCGGTTGAGTGTATGATTATAAGAAACATAATATCCTTACTTTCTTGAAAGTTTATGTTAAAACTACATTACATATTTTAACTCTTTTTTAATAAAGATAGTTTTAAACTGTGCCACTAAGTTCATTTTCCGTGAAATTAGAGATTATGCATTCATGTTGTTTACCATTGATAGTCCCTATAAAATTCCTAAATTGTATTTATAACTCTTAAACTAGGATTGCCAAGGCAATACTTAGGTCTTCAAGACTTCTGCTTGACCTTGAACTATATGTTGGACTCTCGGTTATTCGCCAGTTATTCTGCTTTAACATGAGCTATCGAACATGTCTCTATCTTCAGTAGTTATTTTACAAAAATTCCCCAAAGACAATGACCCTTTGAAAATGGAACAATCGCTTATTAATGGACCCCTACATGACCTTTCTCACGATTAAGACAAAATGGTTTATATTTTCATACTAAGTTGCAACATAGAAACTATTGTGCTTTAATTTCCACTTAAGTAGATGTAATCATCATTTAGATTGCATACTTAATTAATGCATTATCTTTTTCTGAATATTCAAGAAAACACCCTAAATTGCTTAAATGTTGACCCCTAGACAACGAGTACGATGTTCATAGCTTAACTATCAACTTTTTGATGAAAGGGTTCAACAGAAAAGTTATTGTTCTTGAATTTGTGCATCCGAATATGTAACTATAATTTAATTATCTTGATTAGTAAAGCAGTTATGATCCTTTGAACTTTGCTGAAAATGGCGATTTTCGAAAAATGACAATCTTCTATGACTTGTCACACGTAAAGTATGACAGATAAATGCTTGAAAATTATTGCCCCTAATAAAATGGTATATCTCCTTCAAAAGGAGCTATTAAACTTGTTGGTATCTTAAGTTGTTTAAGATCGAGATATACGTCTTGAAGACCTAATGATAAAACGTAGAAAATCGCGTGTCATGATGATTATGTTGTCAATTATCTTCATCATTTTCAGTCACTCATGTTGTAAAATAAATATGACATCTCCATTCATATAACTCACAATCGATATTTATCCACCTTTGATGTCTTGACACAAGGGGAACTTATAACAATAAAAGGATTAAATACAATAACAGCAGTTGATAACGTATCTTAAAATGCCATATCAAAGACGGGTGTTATTTAAAGTATAACGTTAAGCTATACGAGGATTTAAATCACAGGTAAACGCTTACTGACACGTGAGAATTTGTCTTCTTCATCACAGGTAAACTCATTATCGACACGTGAGAATGGGTCTTCTATGCCACAGGTAAACGCATTACTGACAGGTGAGAATTTGTCTTCTTCATCACAGGTAAACGCATTATCGACACGTGAGAATGGGTCTTCTATGCCACAGGTAAACGCATTACTGACACGTGAGAATTTGTCTTCTTCATCACAGGTAAACGCATAACGAGAAAAATTATCTTCTCCATCACAGGTAAACGCATAACTGACACGTGCATGAACAGGTGTACAACACAGATAAATGCATAAGGTGAGAAGTCGTCTTCTTCATCACACGTAAACGCATAATCGACGCGTGAGAAGTTATCTTCTTTATCACTGGTAAAAGTATAACTGACAGGTGAGAAGCTGTCATCACTTACCTGTGTGACATGGGCTGATCATCTACCAGGTCATTGACATCTCACCTGTCTGGATGCTTTTTTGACATCGTGGACATTACTCTTTACTGAGAATAGTTTCCCAGTTATATGTGGACGCGATTCTTACAATATTAGCCAGTTTTTGAGGTTTGATATTACTCTAACCACAATGAAATATAATGAATATGTTAATTCCCTGACATCCAAATCAGTAGCACTTTACTCTGCCATCGATCATTGACTGGTATTGATCACGATAAACCTTTCACAACATCAACTCCCGGGATCTAATAATGTCACAAGACTCTGGAGCATTTTTGCTAACATATCATAATTAATTATTATCATCGGCATAGTTACGGAAATGAAATTCGGCACACTTATACACAAAGGTTTTTGAAAATGGTTATGCACAACCTAAGCATTTGAAATACCATTTTGTCAAAAACTTGGTGTATATATAGTTTCTTTTGGACACCAATGAATTTTGTAAAATTTTCAATTTCATCAATTTTCATTGATCCTCCTTAATACCATTCTCTTCCCACAGAGGTTACTCCCTTCAGATTTCCGATCCTAACCTCTGTTGTTTCTCGCTTGAAATCGGGGGCAGAAAGGGAATGTCCTGATTGGCCTTAATACACGAAATATAACCTCGGTATAATGTATGTAATGTGTACTTCCTTATGTCAAATGTCACGCTTTGGCAAAACTAACTGACCTATTGTGTATGGTTAATATGAAACAAGCGGAACGAGTAGTTCAAACGTCATTAAATGCAATCAAATCCGAATAATACATATAAACGGTGTTTCAAAATGTTCATGTAGCAATAAACATCTGTATGATCTGAACATGTGTCATTTTGATATAACACAAGTAATGTTATTGACCACATTAATTTGTGTACGTCAAGGTAATCGTCTCTTTCCCTATCTTTTCATTTTGATTCTGATTTAATTACAGGATTAAACATGGATATTTATTGCAATGAACGCTATATTTTTGATATAATAATGTTATTGACCACGTTGACAGATGGTAATTTGTGTACGCCAAGCTAATCGACTCTCTCCCTATTTTTTAAAAATCTGATTTAAATACAGGATAAAACATGAATAGTGACTGCAATTAACGCTATATTTTTCTGTTGCCGTTTATTTCGAGTAGCCAAATTTTCGCTGTGAACGTTTCTCATCAAACAGTTTTCAGAAGATTGCATTTTTAACTACCAATCCCTCACTCTTTAGATTCTACGTGGTTTTAAAGAATATCTCTTTGATTAGGAGAGAGAGAGAGAGTGTGAAGTCAATAACAGAAACACAGATAGACAACGAGATATAGACAACCATTTGACTGGTACATATACTCTCCCAAAAAAGAAACGCATAGTGGATTTGTGTTTTTGATAAACTCGATTTTTGGATAAGCAATAATTTTAGAAAGGTAATTGTTTAAGATATGATTTCTATGGTGTTTTTGTACAAGAACACCACGTCAAAACGCAACCCACAAAATTGACCTTTATTTGATATTAAGAAATCCAAGATAGGCATGCAATTTGAGAGAACACGTAATGCACGTGATTTGCATGTAAAGTTTAGTGATCAAGTCATGTCAGTGAAGGGTATAAAAGGTCGAACACTGTTCTCGGTACATTCACCAGATTTAAGAGTTTTTTGATGGATTGAAAATGCCTCGACTGACAACAGAATCATCGCAATTGGCCTTCTTGAAGCAGGACAGTCACAGCTAACAGTTACTCGTCGCATGAACACTCACCAAAGCACCATATCTCGTTTATGGGATAGGTATCGCCAGCAGTATTCGATGGCAGACAGGCCTAGAAGTGGTCGACCAAGAAAAACAACTGAGCTCAGGATCGATACATCCGGGTACACAACCTACGTCATCGTACAGCTACAGCAACCCCTACAGCTAGACAAATACCCGAATTGAGATAGATTTCTGCGCAGACCGTGAGAAATAGACTTCGAGCCGCAGGACTTAGAGCAAGAAGACCCTACTTTGGCCCTGTGCTGTGTCAACAGCATCGACGACATCGGGTCCTCTGGTATACCAATGTTCAGGCCTGGAACTTGGCTAATTGGCGGCGCATCTGGGTCAGTGATTTCTTTTGGAACGGCGCGATGGAAAGATGCGTGTATACAGGCGCCGTCATGAACGTTTTGCCGACACCTGCGTCCCCCAGGTAGACAGATTCGGCAGGGGTAGTGTGATGATGTGGGGAGCCATATCCTACACCGGAAGGAGTCAATTGGTGTTGATCCAAGGCAATTTGACAGCACAACGCTACTGTGATGAAATTCTAAGGCCACATGTCCTTCCTATTGTCCGCCGCCAGAGGGAGTTATTCCAACAGGACAACGTCAGACAACATACAGCTCGTTTGACCACAACCTTTCTACAGAATGAGAACATCAATGTCCTTCCATTGCCCTCCAAATCCCCAGATTTAAACCCTATAGAGCATATCTGGGATGCCCTGGACAAACGAGTGCGGCAACGTAACCCACAGACAATTCCGCAATTTGCAAATGCACTAAGGACCGAGTGGGCTACAATACCACAGAACCAGATTCAGAGACTTATTCGCTCCATGCCCAGACGATGCCGTGCAGTTCTTGACTCCAATGGTGGACACATGAGGTACTGACGGCAACGCCACCAAACGTATAAGTTTGACTCACTACCTGACTTTTCCCGATGTCACTCTATGACGTCATACATTGACTGTTTCCATGTGAAATTTGTTTGAAATAACTTGCTTTACACCCCCCCCCCCCCCCCCCCCCCCCCCCCCCCCCCGATGTATTGTATCATAATAAAGATTGTTTTTTAATTCCTATATGCGTTTATATTTGGGAGAGTATATATTAAATGTGTGTAAACATTAAAATAATTCATTGTATTTCAACTATTTATGCACAAAGAGTTTTTTTGTTACAGTCACATTTGTCAAACGTTATCAATGCTGTTATTTTATCGAGAAGTACAGAGTGTTGCTGAACATTAACATTTTAATGTTAACCCGTTCAATATAGCAACGTGAAGATGTAAAGTCATGACTGAAGCACGCCAAGTAATCAAAAGTAATTTTTCAAACTTATCTATAGCAGACTAATTATATAAAAGACGGAATTGAGTTGCCAGTATTTGATAAATCATGGGACGTGTAATTGAGTCTTCAGCATATGTGTAAGTCCGTTGCTAGATTTTCATTGAAAACAAGCAATTGTCCTATATTTGGCATTTAGGTATAATTTTACAAGTCGAGTGAGATGTTTTGAAATTAAATCATCAACTATGATATTTGGCACGTATCACAAGTTTATGAAAAATGTTCTTTAAGGAAGGAAGCAAAGATCAAATTTAGTACTTGAACTTGAACTCGTTGTCCTTTTAAAGTGAAAAAGAGCCATGGTGGTTACTTCCGGTTTAAATCGGAAATGCCTTAAAAGCTTCAATAGTAGGTGGCGCTAAACCAGGAAGTCCCGGCGTTCTTCCAAAGAGCCATGACGTTCGTTAAGCATACACGTCATTTTCATGATAGGTTAAGTTTTAGAATGTTTTGCTGCGTATGTTCAATACTTGTCCAAGGAACCATTTGTGGATTTGTGATCTCCTACCGCGTAGATCTTTGGATTTTTCTCAAAAACTGTAAAAAATATGTTGGGCCCTTTCCTTAAAAATAGAATTAAATCTTCATCCTTTGTGTCGAGATCCTGGCAGGTCTTGTAAGAAAGAATCTTGATATCAAAGGAGTTGCAGTTGGTAATGAAGAGGACTTGTTGACTCAGTATGCAGATGATACAGAGTTTTTTCTAGATGGTTCTCAGAAATCCATTGAAGCTACAGTTGACACCTTAGACTTTTTTGCTGACATATCAGGTCTTAAGGTGGTATGGATAGGTGCAAGAAGGTCGGATATTTGCCTTGTTTAAATCTTCAGTGGAATCTAGAATATTTCAAGCTTCTGGGTGTTGTCTTTTCAACAAATGTGAATGCTATGACTAAAAAGAATTTTGAAAACAAGTTATTTGAGATTCAAGTAATATTCAATCGATGGATGAAAAGAATAATTACACCTCTTGGTAGAATTGCTATTATAAAATCTGTGCTTATTTCGAAATTGAACTATCTTTTCCTTACTCTACCAAATCCACCAGGTATCTTTTTTCAAGAATTAAACAAGATGCTTTTTAAATTTCTATGGAGTGGAAAACCTGCTAAGATCAAAAGAGTTGTTGCTTGTAGGCCGGTTAAAGAGGATTGGCTTGGTATGATTGAAGCTTTTTCTTATGTCAGTTCTTTAAAGTTGTCTTGGATGAGAACTCGTGGATGTTAATTATGAGTGAAAATGGATACACTAAGTATATTGTAACTCGCGTCATTTAAAGAGTCATTGAGTACTTTTATTAATTTGACTTTCATACGTGCCGAAAAAACACATGTGCTGATTGAAGTTCAAATAATTTCACTTGACTTGCATATTCATACCCTATCTCCAAATATTATAATACTTGTTTTTTCAAAATTCTTTTTACAGAAATCGAAATTTCACGCCACATACAATATAGTTAAATGACCTAAAAACATTACCAACCCACATCTGTCATGTTATCTATAACGTTTGACTAATTGTCCGGTTTTCGATAATACATTGCAAATTTCACCTTTACATTGTAACTATACTGAATGAACTAGCATTAAATCGATACTGTTCAGCAACAGTCAGTACTTCTCGATCAAATATTACCATTTATGACGTTTGACATATAAAATGAGTCCGCCAACATACCCAATGGCCCTTTATATCATGGCCCTTGTGTAATGACTAGAAGTTTATGAAAGAACGCACGAAAACCTGTAATGTTACGGATGTATGTGACGTATAACACAGAACAGTTAACCGTAAGCAGATTGAACCCACACAAGTACATAACGGATGACACGACTCAAAGAATTTCAGCAGAGATGAAGTGACATGTCAATGTGGTTAGCGCAGGTGACAGTGCACAACAGTTCACTTACACATGTCAGTGTATACAATCGGCTTCTCCCAGCCTCCTACTCACTCGTACTTTACTTAAGAATTACATCCAGTGAAGAAAGGCACGACCTCTAACAACACATACCTCGCTCCCACCAGCGCCCAAGCCCCAGCCCCAGCCCCGGCCCCGGTCCCAGCCACCGTCCCTATCCTCGCCCGTGTCCTCACCCAGCCCCAGCCCTCGACCCGCCCCCGTCCTCGACCCTGCTCACCCCAACAGAATCGCTTAAACACACATATACACACACAAACAGCTTCTGCTGTTATTTCCCTTGCACCCAAGAGGTGGTGAGGTGAATTTTTATGAAATATGAAATTTATATTAGGGTAGAGCGGGGTCAATTGAAACACTTTTTACTTAACTGGTTATAATTGGTTACCTGTGATTAGATCGTCAATGAAACTGGTACTAAATGGTACGTTGACATATTGGCTTTAAATTTAAGTGCCATTTGGGCTTCTACAAGCAGTAGTTATAAAGTTGTGACTAATTAAATTCAAGCACTGCAAGCGTTACAATCGGCCCCGATCACACATAGATCACGGGGCAATTGTAGCAGGTAGGTGGGTCATTTGTAACACATATGGGTAAAAATGAAAATCAAAAGCTAGACTATTGGTATAGATCGTCTTCATGTATTGAGTTTGAAATCAAATACAATTAAATATTCATCGTCAATAGCAATCATAATTTAATGCGTATATGATTCATTTATAGTTGAGCTTAAATCAGTTTTCAAATTTTGCACCAAAACCTTTACACGATGGGCTGTTCTGTAACAAAATTTTACCAAACTGTTGATAAAACTAAGAATTATTATAAACCGACATCACCAATTCCATGCCATCTAACAAATGGTTGGTATTTGGAATCCAAAATTATTAAACATAAATTAGCTGAATACAATCGCAATCTTTGCTCATATACAGGAATTTAGCGTGTTTTTATATTATGAAAAACATAAACGAATATATGTACTTCTCCTCTAATAGTTGCCTAAATGGCGTTGACCAATAACCAACCCACTAAAAGCATACCATCTTTCCCGACACGATGAACTCAATGAAAATCTCTGCCTTTGCCTCATAATATTTTTAAAAACAATTTGTGTACAATGCTGGCGAATATGAGTTATCATATGCATCATTTTTATGTTGATCAGATTGCCAATACATAGCAAAAATTCAATTGCTCTGTTGTTACCCATTTCTTTAAAAAAAAGTATACAAAGTAATGGAGAATGCATGAGGAGCTGTGGATTCGTTAGATATAATCAACGAGCCCCTGAAATGGATTCTTCCACGCACGTGCAGCGCAAAACTTCCACGCGAAGCGATGTGATTGACAGCTAAAAATCTGCCTTTTCATGCCTTCCGTGCATTCTTACTGACAAACAATCCTAAAGTTTCTAACAGCGTCTTGTGGCCTAATGGTTAGGAGCGCTGACTACCAAGCGAAGGGTTGGTTGCATGTTCGAATCCAAGTTCATGCATCACAAAAATTAATTTGTCTAATTGAGAGATATTTTAAGATCCTATTCAGATACACCAAGACAAAATACATCAGTCTCGAAAAGTGTACTCGATTAGCCACTACTGAAAATGTCAAAACCTAACACCCCTCCTGACTGGGACAGTCAATGATCAGTAGATTCCTAAATAATAATCAACTGATAACACAATAGAGTGACGTCATGACCATGGATTAACTAAAAGTATTGAATGACAACGTACGTTGTGGGTAGCTGTGAGTGAAGGGACACAGTGCATTAATATTTGTTTAGATCCATAACATTATACACTTTTGGTACATTTTTAGATTTCTGAAATGTTCTTTTTTTATTTGTTCCATTGAAGCGATCACGATTTGGACAAAAAAGAAGAAGAAATGTTTGTCAATCACAATTCTCTTCCCACAGAGGTTACTCCCTTCAGATTCCGATCCTAACAAGACATCTGAAGGGAGTAACCTCTGAGGTCAAACACTGACGTCCCCAGATATAACATAGGGAATGTTAATGTGACTAATTCGGCCAAGTATTAAAGGTTGAATATCAAATTAATAAAGCTTAGTCAATTAACAAACTCTGTTTAGTTAAATTTACGTAAAATATGATGATTTCTTTACATGTTTACATCAGTCTCAATAAAAAAATACAGCCGACCGTAACAGCTTGAAATCAGGAACATGGTTTTATGTATTTTTAAGTGGAGCATGAATGGTGATTTTACAGGCGCTTCAAACAGTCTTCACATGAACAAACATGATAACTTACATTCTCTTACCACAGAGGTTACTCCCTTCAGATTTCCGATACTAACCTCTGCTGTTTTACGCTTGAAATCGGGGGCAGAAAGGGAAAGTCCGGATTGGTTGCAATTGAATCTAGTTGTGCAATCAGCGACGCCGTTGTAAAAGTGACATTTGCCAATGACTCATCATAATGATAAAATAAACGAAAAACGTTTTCTCGTTTAATGGGTTTTCCTCGAAATTTGCTATTTGACTTTGTGAAAATTATTGATCATAAACATGCTTATAAATAAAGAAGACCAAATCAGAGACAAATACCAAAAACAGTTCATTTGCAGTTCAATGAGCAAGACCCTTCTGAGTAAAATGCCTAGATCTTTGAAGTCACTCGGTCGACAGGGCCACAGAAAGATGAGTTTTCATGGTAGCAGGGATACAGTATGAGATTTCCACCGCTAGGGGACTTTGCTTCTGTACTCGATTTCAAGCGAAAAACAACAGAGGTTAGGATCGGAAATCTGAAGGGAGTAACCTCTGTGGGAAGAGAATGCGGAACTGCATCTCTCTACGCAAAAGTAGTAACTTGCGCAATATCTTCCTGAACGTTTCCTGGTTTCTCAAAAAGGGAAACATGCAAGAGGGGAAGATTGAAACACCCCTATTATCTTAACAAATTGACAAAAAATCGCTACACTTACATAAATTACCGTAGTGTACTAAGACTCTATATATTCGTTCCAAGAATGCGAGTTGGATTTGGGCTCAAAATTAATAATCATACAAAATGTTTTGTTAAACGATCTGGATATAACCATCGTTTGTATGAACATATTAAAGTTTTAATAAAGTGAAAAGGTGAATGTGAATGATCCAGCCAAGTATTAAAGGTATTAAAGATATCAGTGATTAATCAAAAGTTATGGACGAGGAAAACGTCCTACAACAAGGTCAAACGTAACGACTTCATTATATGGATTTGTAACAAAGCTAAGAATGGATAAATATATCAAGTATCACAGGAATTTATGTCTGACAAATCAAAAGAAAGGTTAAAGGTTTTGTACAGGGCATGAAAGTTCGTTGGACGACGAGATTTAGATTAAGCCTCTATCGGTGAAAAAACGAATCGCAATGGCGTTCCATAGACACTGTAGACAGTATGACAACAACTATCTGACATATCGTCGCTATGTAAATAAGTTAGATGACAAATGTTCTTTATTTTCAACTACGTACATGCAAAGAATTGAAACTGACGAATAAAACAGTG
The DNA here is from genome assembly GCA_936450465.1 of Gibbula magus. Taxonomy (NCBI): domain Eukaryota; kingdom Metazoa; phylum Mollusca; class Gastropoda; order Trochida; family Trochidae; genus Gibbula; species Gibbula magus. The sequence continues at coordinate 40,877,198 of OW388289.1, forward strand.
TTGAAATGGATCTACATGTTATTGCTGCTGTTTTGCATTTGTTAATTGTACCATGAAGTCAGCATAGTTCAAAGTTAAGATATAATTTTGCTGAAAGATACAAGACGCACAAAAGACATATGCAGTGTTTTGGTAATTTAAACGGCTATCAATATCACAATATGAGTTTAACACAAGATAATTAAATTTAATTAAAATCTTTTCTTGACAAACGGCTGGTAAATAGTGCAGAGAGAAAAAGATCTGGACCCGATAATTTGGTTGAGTTCATTTTTTAGAGGTAGAACAGGTCAGCATATAACCCTTCCTGATTACTGGACCCTAACATATTGTTTTAAGCTGTAGGTAGATTAGGACTGTAGGCAGAATGGAACGCTACCAAATAAACAAGAAAACTTAGATACAGGCATTCAAATGATATTTATATAGAAACCTCTGTTTGTAACTGACAAGCTATACAACTTCCTTCCCACGAGGGATAAGCTCTGAGAAGGACTCATAAAGTGATTGTAAGCTGTCACAAATTAAATGGTTTGTCACCAGAATGTGGTCGATAGTGCAGTGGCGGATTTTAAACGTCCATCCATTGTGTTGTTGGGGGTTCACATATTCCAAACGTTATATAAATGGTGTTACTTTATCGAGAAGTACCGACTGTTACCGAAAACTACAATTTTGATGATAGTCGACTTAGTTTATTGACGATATGAAGGTAAAAGTAGTGATTTCTGTTCGAAAACCGGACAATGCACCGCGTGTGGCGCGCGCCAATGGCAATGAGTCAAACGTAATTTTGGAATTTTATTTACAACAGACAAAATGATAAATTTCCGTTGATGATGTTTAATAGGTCGCATAACTACTGTGCATGTAAATGGGACGTGCAGTTTCGGTTTCTAAACATGCATAATGATGTTACTCGATTTTAATTGGAAACCAGTAATTATGATATATTTGGCGATTGGGGAAAATATGCAAGCTGAGTGAATTTGTTTGTATTGTAAACAGCACATATGGTGAGTTGGAGCGTATTTAAGCCAAATATTTTTTTATGAAACACAATGGATGCACCTTTAAACAAATGAAATCCCAAACTGAACCCGCCACTAGTGTACAAAAGTAATATACAAAGAACACTGGCAGTTCGTATATACATGTAAGTTTTAATGGATAGATACAATTACAAAATCATGAATACATGTAAACTTTTATCACAATCATAGCTTTATCAACCACAGTTCCAAATTACTTTGCCTGCCAATAATACTCGTTGATCACTTTGAGGAAGATGACGAACGCCGGGAAGAACGTATACTTTTTGTGATAACCAAGAAGTCCAAATGCTTCGTTTCTGTTTTCAAAGGCGAAGAATCTTGAAGTCTGGTTGCCATGGGCAACAAGGTCCTGAGAAGGAAGCAGAACATCCCCATTATCCATGTCCGGTCTTGCAATTACTTCCTGTGTGCTTTGAGCCACTGAATCGCCGAACCCTTCGACATGAAGTAATTTATCATCGGGTTCCTTTGTCTCGTTTTGTATGACGCAATTCACGACCTCTGACCTAGAATTGAAGGTCAGGTGACAAGGAATTTGACTTTTCATGGACGTTGGTCTAAATTCCGCTCCATGGTCAAAACGATCCTTTGGTGGGATAAAGGCCTTCGATGAAGATGTTCTGATATTTTCTGCGGGTGTGTCAACTGAATCAACCTCACCAAGACCAAGAATACTGTCCAATCGGGCCTCGTATTCTACCATAGATTCTATTGACTCCAATTCGTGTGTACGGTCCGTCAGAACAGATTCATCGGCCATTTTCAATTCCTTTGTAAGCATTTCCGGTGGTTCTAGTGAAACCTCTTTGTGCACAGTGTCACTAATGCCTGCACATGCAACTTCTTTTAAATCCTGTTCGTGAACACTAGCCATTATACAAGCACCCGATGGTTCTGAAGACCCAGATGCAGATCCGACATCAGAAGCTTCCTCTGGAAGATGCATGTCCGTACCTACATCGGGTTCTGCCGATATGACATTTCCATTGTCCGGAGATACGGGGATACACGAGCTTGGGGACGCTTCGGTAGGTTCCGGCGGGGCACTGTTCTGCTCGACTGACTTTGGGGGTTGAGCTGTTGAGTCTGATGATGCACCAGAAGCATCTGAAGAACATTTGAATTTATTTCTTATAAGATTTTAAAAAATCACAAAGATAATATGTCCATCGGGAGCTCCGATAGTCAAATATGAAAAGGCATAAAGCGATCAAGTTTAGAACGACAATAATGATCAAAATATTCAATTCAAATGGTAATAAACAGTAGTAAACATAAGTAAACTAGCTCACTTCTTGATATTTTTTACATTATATGTTTAAGAAAATGGTCTAATGAGACATAATTGTCTCCACACATGAGCACTAATAACAAAAGTATAATTTAATCAATCAATGTTTCAGACAGGAAGTTAAAAGGTAAAATTTGGATGACACAGAAACAACCATTCATTTCAATGTAGATGAGAGATATAAACTGTCAAACAGAAATGTTCATCGCTTAAAAACGTCCTTTAATTCAGAAAGGTTTCGCCCAGTACATCAACATGTACTTCCTTACAGCTAAAAAGTATTCATTACATTTGAATCGAAGAATGCAGTAAAATGTGGAACCTTATCGAATGTGTATTAGTACCTTGGTTAAGTAAACCCCGTTGTTTTTCCAGTATCTTCCTGGTGTTGAAATGTTCATCAAAATCAAGGGACATCGTGTCCATGACTGAGTCGCTCCCAGACCAGTTTGCGTCCAGTTTGACCCACTGACTGCACGACAATAGCGATCTGTTACTGCGTTCCTCCCATCGAATCGGCTGTAACAGAAGCATCAGTAATTACGAAACAACGGGAGCAAAACTTCTACATAAACTGGATTGATTGACATATGGGTAAAATATCAATCATAAGACACACACTATCGCTAACATAATATGTCCAGTGTATGTGCTCGTGTACAACCAATAGACGAGTTGTAACTCATACATCATATTGTACTTGGAGTTCAAAGGTCTGATTGGATTACTGTATCAATACTTATCGAAGATGGCAATAAAGATGATGATAATATGTTCTGTCCTTGGATGCAGTTTACTGCATTTATTTCTGAAAAAATATGATGGTAATCGAAATGTGTATGTCTGTCAGTACTTCAACTGGCGCTTCCATTGGGTTGAACGGTTCGTAAGGAAAGGAAACCTTGATTGACAATGGACATTTGTTTCTAAACTTGTTTTCTTTGTATTTGTAAAACTATTATGAGGTATTTCTAAGGGTCCTCGCATATTCTTGGTTTATACTCAGAGAATGTCGGAGTCACATCCGACCTGTATGTATTCGTGGACGACTTACACTGGGGATAATGAAACTATTTGAGTAATACATGGATACTAGAAATATGATACCTTCATAATGAACCTCAATAGTTAGTTAGGATTAAAGTTGTAAAATAATACTACTTTAACTGGGATTAAGGGCTGCCTCTTTAGTCCCATTTCACTTTCGTTTTTTTTTTTTTTAAAAGACAGAATTATTTGATAAGATAACCGAAACTAAAGATTTAAGCTAAAGTTGGTGTGTTCTATTTGTAGATTTTGTAGATAAAAAGTTACTGTTCCAGATAACCATCCCCATGCAGAAAATTAGTATACTTTTGAGAAGTACTTCATTACTCAATAAATGATTTAATGAAATGAAGAATTATTTGTTATAAGCAAAAGCTATTGTACATACTGTACAACAATAGTATTTCCGGACTACATGTGTACAAATGGATATGTAGTCTACTCAGTCTAGTGTCTTGGAATTTAGATTGCATAAAATAACAACACATTATAGAAAAGCTGAAAGTACATTGTTATAAATATTTATTTTTAAAAGAATGGCTGTATGCTATTAAGCTTCGGAAGAGCTTTTTGGAGATTGAAAATAAAAATAGAGCCATGGGCTCTGTAGCTCATCAGGATTTCATTGATTTATTATGTAAGGTTGAATATTTAAGTTACCTCAAGTAATATATTGTTAACAAGCAAAAATAGGTTTTTAAATCATGACCCCTGTGACCCACATTTGGAGAAACAGGGTCACCAATCCTACAATTAAGAAGCACCTTTGACCAAAGAGTCTCTACACAACATTTCACCTTTCTAGAGCTTTACATACTTGAGATAAAGATGAAAATAGGTTTTTGGGTTGTGACCCGTGACTGTGACCCCATTTGGGGTCACGGGGTCACAACATCTACAATTTAGAATCCCCATTGGCCAAGGAGTCTGCACACAACTTATTAGCTCTGTAGACCTTTTGGAACTGGAGAAGAAGATGAAAATATATTTTTAAGGATGTGACCCTGTGACCCCATTTGGGTTCATGAGGTCACGAAATCTACAATTTAGAATCCCCATTGGCCAAGGAGTCTGCACATAAAATTTCAGCTCTGTGGAGTCATTGGTTCTGGAGAAGAAGTCGAAAAAGCGAAAAGTTTACGGATGGACGGACGGACGGATGGACGGATGGACGGATGCACGGATGCCGGACACCGGACACCATGCCATGCCATAAGCCCATCGGGCCTTTCAGGCCTGATGAGCTAAAAATTCATCAACAATGTCAGTTTTTGCATCAATTGAAGTTGAACAACAATGACAAGAAGTCTCATATCAAGAGACTTTTAGCACACACTATGACATGCTATCATTACCTCTTTGGTGGCTTTGTGCACTACAACAAGTTTCCAATCCGTCTCAATCTCGTTGCTGATTTTAAATGACGCTCGCCATTTTCCGGAATCACGAGGAAAGCAGCGATCCATTTCAACACAACGTTTCGGGTCCCAGTTTCCAAGGGATGGCGCTGATCCACAAATGCCAAGAATTTCTTCTGGTTGTGTTAGGTACGTCGTCCGCAAATCTATTCTGCAAACATTCTTCTTTACAACTTGACAACTATCGTCCCATTGAGAATGCAAGTTCAGGGAATGGTTATCAACTTTCAACTTGCGGATATTCGACTCCCTCCTTACAATTTTATCATTTGAGTTCAAAATCACCCAATTCCAGTCAAACTCTGTATTTGAAGGAACAAGCATGACAGTTTCCCAAACTTTCGAACAACTTGTGCCTTCCTGTGAACCGGAAACCACCGGTAAACATCTTGCTCTTTGATGCAAATTGTTTCCACGATCCAAGCGCCATTTTCCTAATTTAGGGATGGAACCGATCACCCCTGGTTGTTCGCCTTGACAACTTGGTCTATAGAGAACCCGGAACCTAACCTTTATCTGAAGTTCAGACATATTTACTGTATCATTGTCGGATTCCTGACAGAAAGAACTTGACAATACGAAACACCGTCGCCATCTTTGTTGCTATGGTCAACGTTATGGAAGGTCAAGGTCAATCAGAGTAATCTCCCCTTTCAAACTCCTCACAGTGTTGTTACGCTTCTCGATCAATCGATGGGGACGAAGTTGCTCTACGTATATTGTAGATCTGGTTTTACTAAGATTGAAATTTATCACGCCTCATTGTTTTCTTTTGAGGGATAATTTTTATGTTGTGCGTAATGGAGTACAACAGTATATACATGTGAAATCTAATTAAAACAAGACCGAATGTAACACACATACTTCGCAATGAAGCACCGGTGTTACTGTCGATCTGATTTTAATTAGATTGTACATGTTGTACTCCATACTAAATAATAAAATGCCTCTCATATCAAAAGCTATAACTTTAATAAAATGAAATTAAACATTATTTCAGAAATATCAGTTTGATGTAATGTGATTTGAAATTTAAAAAATTGATTAACTAGATATCCTGTTCTTCTAATAATTGTCAATTACATCACCGGGAGACATTCATTTCAATGGATGCGCAGTGTTTTATCAATCTCAATAAAATCAAATCGTTGATTCGTTCTCTGTATTTTATTTGGTTACGCGTAGATAAGTGATAATACAATGTATCAAAATAAAATGTACAGAACGAATCAACAATTTGAATTTAATGAGATATTGAGTGTTTTATGTAGCAGGACAGGGACTGTGGAAGTCAATTATGAAAACAAAACTCTTTTCTATTCTATTTCCATCCGTAGAAATTAATTTGAGGGATAGTGAGCTTATCTTTCTTTTCATAAACATTCCTTAAATGATAAGTGTATATCATCACTACTAATCATCACGAAATCTTATCCGAAAGCCCATGTTCGAACCAACCATCTTTGCTGTAACATCAACACTGCAAAGAGTTTAGCAAATAGGGAAAATATTTTTAGCGGATGAATGTATACCAGCAGAGATGAGAGTTATCTCCCTTCAATGTAAAACCCACGTGTGGAGAAGAAGTGTTTGTTATGATTTACAGTATCGTGTCTTATTGATGTCGTGATCTATAAGATCGAAGATGGTAAGCAGTGTCAATAGTAAACGTCTGCTATGACGAGGTTAAACTTTATGTAGATGCATCATAAGGAAACTTTTAAAGTGAACATGCATGTAGACTGATATAATTATCAAAATTATTAATTCAACATATTATGTGGGTATATTGTTTGGTACAGCGCAAAGACATCTACTAGCTAACAAAATAAGGAGGAAAAGGATCAATTAATTTCAAGACTATAATAAGTAAATCTCTACTAAATGCATTTGTGTAGGCACTAGTGTTTGCTGTATGAACTATAGAGCTCTTTCAATTCATTTTGTTGCTTTGTCTGTAGGGATGATATACCTTTAGTATTTGAGGAATAATTTTACATCAGGATGTCAGTATTTATGCTCATGCAGTTTTCCTAATATATTTTCTTTGTCTTTTGACGTATGAAGTGTTATTAAATCAAACTCAAATTGAAAAACATAATGCCATCGTTGAACTGTGTAGATCACATCACCATAATTTTTATGATCTATTATCTGAGGCATATATGAAATAATACATAATTGCATTGCTCATTAAATATTCACTTTATGATCTTCTTTGGTGAAGGTAAATCTAAACAAGTTCCAGCATTCTAATACCTTTAGTTCTAAAGAAGTAGTTCACTTTAGCTTGTTTGATCTATAAGACTCAAATTACAAGTCACTGGGTAACACAATCCGCATTTTAGAGATTGCCATTCTGAAAAACAGTTCTGAAAACATGTTTTTTTAAAGGTGTGATCTCGTTTGAGTATATGTGAATAAATAACATCACATTCAGTGGCACCCACCAATGGAGCAATAGTTGGCATCAACTTTTTTGTCAAAATGTCTAAATGTCATAAATGATTTATTTGCTAAGAATGTGCCTCATGGAAGCATATTATATTAAAGCGATATTTGTCCCATCGAAAAACCTAGTAATCTCCCTCACCGCTTTCAAATGCTTTACAAAATTTGAAGAACAGTTGTCTTTAACCTCCCCCTCCCCACCCTCTCATTAGTTGAAACTGAGAATGGCCGTTAATGCCACTGGGTCACAGCCAGCCTAAAGGTCAGCCTCAGGTTCATCAGTAATAATAATAATAATATGTCATCTTGTATAGCGCACTTATCAAACTACTCAGCAGTTTCTCAAGGCGCTGATATTATTACCCTGACAGAATTGTATTTCGGAGCAGCCATAAGCGCTACACGAAACCACCCGTTAATTCAGGTATCCAATTATACAGCTGGGTAGACTGAGTGCAATGTGGATAAAGTGACTTGCACAAGGACACAACACAGAGAGACCCAGGTTACAAATTGAAGGTGCCTCCACCCGGAATCTAAACCCGGGTCGTTGGCGTAAAAGGCCAGCATGCTAACCACTACACTTCTGTGCTCCAATCCCCCGATTACACTCACATACCACATTCTGCACCTGCTCAATATACAACGAATTCACCAGTCAATAGTGAATACATATTGCCTGGCTGTCACTGTGAAAACAAGCCAGGGGATTATAATAAAGTGACTCTAATTTACTCATTAATGGTTTTACAGACAAGATATTGGGTCCATTTAAAATAAAACTATTTAGACATGTCATGTGAAATATAGTTCTCATATGACATGTTGTAGATGAATTTTGAAAGAATTTTTTTCATGTCATGTGTTGTAAGAGAAACAAAAATTTACTCAGTCTCTTTAAAGGGGTTAGATGTCTAAACAGGGATAATGAATCACCCCCTGTCACCATATTTCTGGAGTAATGCAATTGAATTACATGTCCTATTCTCGATCTAGCAAAAATAGAGCTCTGTAGATCATCAGGCTCTAAATGTTTATTCGGTAAAGTTAATTATTTAAAATCTACAACATAGTCATCTGGAACATTGTTCCACAGAGATCATTGTTCATGCTAACGTTAGAGATTACATTTGCTGTTAATACTCTATTCTTTTACTTTTCAGGAAGATAAAGTTAGTGAAGAGATGAAGGAAGATCAGCCTCCGGCTCACACCAATGGCCAGGCCCATGATTATTTCACTAGCTATGAAGACCTTTCTGTGCATGCATTGATGTTAAAAGATGCTCCAAGGACAATGGCGTACAAAAGTTTCTTTGAAGAGAATGCTTCATTTCTACAAGGCAAGGTTGTAATGGATGTTGGTGCCGGGTCAGGAATCTTGACTCTGTTTGCGGCATCTGTTGGTGCCAAAAAAGTGTATGCTGTGGAGGCAAGCAAGATGGCGGATCTGTGTAAGGAGATTGTGAAGCATAATGGCTTTGAGGAGAAGGTGGAGGTATATAACTGCCCTGTGGAGGAGCTCGAGCTTCCAGTCGGAACACAAGTAGATGTTTTGGTGTCGGAGTGGATGGGTTTCTATCTCCTACATGAATCTATGTTGGACTCTGTTATATATGCCAGAGACAAGTATCTTGCTCCCAATGGGAAGATGGTCCCATCATCAGCTTCACTTTATGTTGCCCCGACTGATGTGGAGACATACTACTCTGATCACGTGGACTACTGGAAGAATGTGTATGGGTTCGATTTCTCCCCAGTTCTGCCTGCCGTCATGCAGAAGTTCAGAAAGGAGCCAGTGATTTCAGAAGTAGCGGCAGACGAATTGCTGGCACCTTCCCAGAAGGTAGCAGAACTAGATTTACAGTCAGTCAAACTCTCCGAGGTGAAAAAAGTCAGCAACACGTTGAGTATCAAAATGGACAAAGGGGGGACATTGCGAGGCTTTGTGTCATGGTTTGATGTTGAGTTCACCTCTCTGGACTCCTCGGTGACGTCTGTGAAGCTGAGCACCTCCCCGCAGAGTCCGGCAACTCATTGGAAGCAGACTGTCTTCATGCTGCCGGAGGAGTTCCCGGTTGACGTGGGAGATGAGATTACCTCGCTTGTGGAGCTCGTCCAGGATGAAGGTAACAAAAGACATTACAACATCTCCATGGATCTTCTGGATGTGGATGATGATTACAGCGGCGACGAGGATCACCCCGTTCCGTGTGACTGTGGCGCCCCAAAGTGCCAACTCATCAAGACTGTGATGGAGACGTATGATGATGAACATCGAGAGCTTGAAGCGGAAGCGGAGGTGGTGAATGTGAACGCTGAAGAGGAAGCAGTGAGGGTGATCAACTCCGAGATGAGTCTCGAGAGCAGTGACTTGGAGCTTGTCGACAAATAGGGAGAATAGACACAACGTATTATATAATTCCTAGCTCTTTTTAGCTTCATTGCTACGAGTCTGGAGAGCAGAGACTTGGAGCTTGTTGACAATTATGACAGACAATTATGTATCATTTGTCAGCAGGCAACTTGAATTGACTGAAAGTTGTTAAGAATATATCTATATTCTCAAAGTCTGGCAGGAAAAGTCAACTGTATATTAAAGGTTTTTAGTTCAATAACAAATGCATTGACCAGTTCTTGATTTTTGAGAATTTTAAAATTATATCTCGTATCATTCTTATAAATATAGTCATGATGAAAAGACAATGTCCTGAAGGGAACCCAATTCAACTGGTATATAAATATTACTCAAATTCGTCATTCGTCACATTACAACAAGAGTGCTCTGAGAGCACAAGAACCCCCGGGTTCTTTATTGTCAACATAAGCATTTTAAATATACCGGTATGGGTAATTTAATGACCTATTAAAATTAAACAAGCTTGTCAAATATCTTAGGCCTATCAATAAATAATTATGGCCATGGTTTAGTTTCTCACAAAATGGATCCTACATCAAGGTAAAGATCAATGGTTATAATTTCAGTGTGTGACTTTGATACAGTAAGTTACTGTCTGTCTGAAATCGAAAAGCTGACCACTCTAAGTCAAGGGCCATAACTCTTAAAATATTAATCCGACCAATCCTGAAAAAGCACATGCGTATCACCGATATATATACAAAGCATGTGTAAAGTTTAAGAAAGATTGATCAATAACTGTGGGGGGGGGGGGGGGGGGGGGGTTTGATTTCAGAACACGGGTATTGTCACTATTTGTCAGTCTAAAATTGAAAAGCTGAGTGCTCTAAGTCAAGGGCAATTACTCTGAAAATATTAATCCGATCGGTCCCAAAAAGGCACATGCGTATCACCAATGTATATCCAAAGCATGTGTAAAGTTTCAGAAAGATTGGTAAAAAAAACTGTGGGAGGAGTTGATTTCCGAACACCGGTATTGTCAGTCTGAAATTGGAAAGCCAAGCGCTCTAAGTCAAGGGCCATAACTCTGAAAATATTAATCCAATCGTTTCTTAAAAAGCACACGCATAACAGCGATGAATATCCAAAGCATGTGTAAAGTTTCAGAAAGATTGGTCTAAAACTGTGGGAGGAGTTGATTTCAGACCACAAGTAACCTTTCGGGACGGACGGACAGACGGGCTGTGCCACGACAATAGCCCCCTTGGGTTTCAACTGGGGTTAAAAACATCAAGAATCAAGTTATTACATTTAATTGTGTCCTGCATGAGATACAAGTGATTGTGTAGGAGGAAATGGTTAATAGAAGTTGTTTCATAGGATGAAGCGGTTTGAAGGTAGTTTTGAATTAGTGTAATAATCTTTTATTAATTATACCGCCCCTACGATGTATTCGGGGGTATATAGCGGTCAGCATGCTTTTGTTCCGCTCATAAATCTGTTTAAATTTTTACGAAACTTGATATGTACTATCAACATGATGTGTTCATCTGCCTTTTGCATGTTTCATACCTGATTTGCATAATTTATGCAAATTTTCTCCGTTTTTCAACTTTGCCATTCACACTTTTTGTTCCACTCATAACTCTGACACTAGTTTGAAACTTGGTACATATAATCACTTTTATGTGTACATCTGTCTTATGTATGTTCATACCCTCACTTGGATAATTTATGCAAATTTCTCTATTTTTCAACTTTTACTTCTGAAGCACTCTTACAAGTGTGTCTATGAAGACATACTTACTATGAGAACACACATACTCTGCTTTCATAGTACTTCTGTGGTTTGCTCATAGAAGACTTAACATTGATACCTATCTGCTATTTAAAACTTTTCTTCTTTGACCAATTTCTTCTTTGACCAAGCGGGGGTATATGAGTGAGCTGTGCTCACTAATTCTCTTGTTACATAATTAACCATTCAAGTGATTTTCATCTGTTCGTCACTTGAATAAATTTGTTAAATATTTCATAGAGATTGTCATAGTTTGCAGAGGTACCAAAAATCAATTATCAAAATTAAATGCTGATTCCCAAAGCTAAAAATCCAAGTGTAAGGTACATTCAGTGTAGGAAATATGCCTGAAATATTTCCAGTCTGATTCTATGATTTTCTCCATTTCCATGCTAAAATATAACAAAAACCGCGCTGTAGCCTGTTTTTTTTACATATTTGTTTTTCTCGAATTTGCTATTTTAAAGTTTATACACTATTTTGTTATGCTAGAGGGTAAAACATCTCTTAACATGACCCAATAATCTGTAACCATAGAAAATGATTATCCACATTGAAAGAAAATGGTCCAACGTATAAAGTAACAGTGGTATGAAACTCTTCAGTGTGAAAGGTACATAAATACATAAAATATATTTGATAATTCATTTAAAAATAATAGGTTGACGGACCAAAAGTGGTACCAGCAGTCAAGCAAACAATCGATAAATTCAGTGACGTGGACCAATGAAATTCTACAACTTATCCATTCATTCATGACATGGACCAATGAAATTCTACAACTAACCTATTCATTCATAAAACTTGACAAGCTTATCTCGAAAAACACGTGTCATTGACGTAATGTTAATTCCAATCAGGGCAGTTATTCATTAACGTATCCGGTAATTATCTTAGCTTTGTTGTGTTCTTATCAGTAATTGGTCTGTATGTCCTTCTCTGGATGTTTACATGGTCAACGTTAAATAAACACGTCTTTAGCGTGAGAAGTTTACTGCATTGAGTGGCCCCTCGCTATAACACACGTTGGGAGCCAAATACTGACAGCTGCGTAATAGAGAATCAGCGGTAAAGCTAACCAGAGTTGGAATGAAAAATAACGGCTTGACTTCAGCTATCAAACATTACCAACCTTTCAAAAGCATTCTGCAGTATTAAATACAACTAGTTCAACTTTGTTTATAAGAAGGGACAAATATTTACAACACTACGATAGAAATCTAGACATTAAATCTTGCTTGGCTTCGGGCATGCGCAATCAAGCTTGGTTATCAAAGCTCTTCACACCATTTTAATCTTATAAACACTGAAGCGATTTCTAAATCTGTGTAAGGAGTATCGGCTTTGTTTAGATGTTAGACTATAACATGGCGAATTGTTACGATAGATTGTTGACTGTAGTGTTGCTAATCTCGCATGAACTGACAAGAAAATGACATATCATGAAAAAAATAAGAACAAACACCGTAAGAAAATGTATGTATTTTTTATTTTGGTACATTTAAAACAATTTATTTAAAAAACAAACGAATTAACAAAACATTTGTGTCATGTTACTTAAAAAATTACCGATATCAACTTACCGTTATCAAATCTTACCAACGTGTTTTCCCATCATGGCATGTCGACCTGTTTCCATGATTGCTAGAAGGGGGTCGTCTTATACATGAGATACATGGTTTTTACCTGATTTTAGGGGTCTGAGAAAGGGGGTCGTCTTATACACAGGGTCGCCTTATACACTGTAATATACGGTAGATTTGTAGGTCTCCTGCGAATTTGAGAGTTCAGACAGCGAGATGGTTGACAATTCTAGCATGGTACTAGGGCTGAGTATCATGGGAAATCTCACGATACGATATGTATCACGATACAGACAGACGATACAGAATGTATCACGATACATTGTTTAAAGTAAAATTTCATGCAAATTTTGTGAAATTTTCAAGATGGTGGAAATTTTGTGTTATGAGATGATCAAAAATCAAAGATTAAAACAGTTTTTTTTTCTAAAAACAGTTATTTATGAATCAGATTGCTTCATGCTTACTGTAGTTACTGTTACTGCACAACACTAGCTAGTTTTATAGTGTTCACTTAGGTTCTCTTTTCATTTTTAAGTAAGTGAAATCTATTTTTAGTGTATCACGATACAGGAACCTCACGATACAATAATCACGATATCCCAGGCTACGATTGTATCGTAGGTATCGATGAATCGTTACAGCCCTACATGGTACCATATCTAAAACTCTACTTTGAGTGTTTAGGTATCGCTACATCACTCCGATCACTTGAACTATCTTGAACACCTTAAAATGGCCACTCTATGGACTCATGGCTTAACTGAACTGAATAATATGGCTTATTGATTCAGGAGATATATTTAGTTACTAGTAACATTAATTTGCCTTTTTGTGAGAGCACTTTATTTCAGTAAGATAAATGTGCTACAGCGCCTTTAAAAATATAGCCATTGCCTCTGAAGGCATATTTGTCCCATCCCCAATCCTATGAAGTAATCTCCCTCACCGCTTTCAAAGGCTTTAAACAATTTGAAGAAGGGTTGTTTTCAACATTATTAGATCAAACCATGACACGGTTCATACAGATTTGAAAAGTGCTTGAATTTGCTCATGTCCAATGAAAGTGCTTGAATTTAACCATTTTCACTGAAAGGATTTGAATAGTGTTGGAATCTTATAGATTGTCCTTGAAAAGTGCTTGAATATAATGTATCTGAGTCTGAGTAAGAAGCAGTAAGGATTGGGAAAGATAGGGGCCATGAAATTTTAAATTTTTACTATTGCTACAAAGGGGAATTGCCCATTTAAAATTCTGAAAATGACTAATAGGCCCAAAATGGCCCGTTATCAAAAGTGTCTTTCCCAATCCCTGAAGCAGTAAAAATAAGAAGATCAAGTAGATTTCAAAATACATTTACCACCCTTACAAATCCAATGTGAAGCTAACTTCCTGTTAAAACTTTATATCAAACTAATTCCCTAAGTGCTAAATGGGTTTGTCCTGATGAGCTAAAATATGTTGGTGCTTGAAAACACATCCTATGTCCTTGGAAAGTGCTTGAATTTTGTTGGCTCTTGGCTGTATGAACCCTGCATGACAAGGCATATCTGATGTGATGTGATGGGTAAGGATGCTCCTAACTTTTCAACAGTTTGTCGCTGGTCTCTTCAGTTCAAGCGGGGCAGGGAGTCCTTAGACGATGACCCACGGTCAGGCAGGCCATCTGAAGTCACCCGACCGGAAGTTATTGCCGCTATCGAAAGACGAATTTTAGCTGACCGCCGTGTTAAAGTTTCTGAACTGTCTTTGGAATTCCAGATATCAGTTGGAAGTGTTGAAAAAATAATTCATGACCATCTTGGTATGTCCAAGGTATCTGCAAGATGGGTAACCAGAAACCTCACAGCACAAGATCGCCAGAAAAGAACCGAAAGTTGCATGGAGCTCCTGGATTGGTTTAATGCGGATGAAGCCAGGTTTTTGTCTCATCTGGTGACAGGTGACGAAACCTTGATCCACCACTGGGACCCGGAAACTAAACTGGAATCCAAGCAATGGAAGCACCCGAGTTCACCGCCTCCCCTGAAGTTTCGCACTCAACCATCAGCTGGCAAGGTTATGGAGACAATCTTTTGGGATGCAAAAGGCATATTATTAATTGATTACTTGCCAACCAAAACTACAATGAATGGTCAATATTATGCCAACCTAATGCAAGAATTGCGAAAGACAATTCGACAGAAATGCCGTGGAATGTTGACACGTGGTGTTCTGATTTTGCATGACAACGCTCCAGTCCACAAGTCAAGAGTTGCACAGGCCGCTATATGTGATTGTGGATTCGAAAAGCTTAACAACCCACCCTACAGCCCAGACCTAGCCCCCAGTGACTACTTCCTGTTCAGAAACCTGAAATCCGCCCTACGTGGAAGGCACTTCCGGGATGACGAAGACGTCAAAGCTGCCACAGAGGCGTGGTTAACGGGGGCAAACGGAAGACTTCTACAAAAGCGGCATCAAAAGTCTTAAAGAGAAATGGAATAAGTGTATTGAGGTGAAGGGTAACTATATTGAAAAATAAAAGTAAAAAATTGACTACGCGAGTTGGTTTTATATTGAAGTTGCAACACTTATTGAACGCCCCTCGTATCTCTATTTAAACTTATTAACTGTTGATTCATTAATCCGTTGCTTCCGTTTCTGAATCCGAACTCCAATTAGCTGTAACGGATTAGTTAATTACAACTATTTCTGCTTCATTAATCTGGTGGTTCATCAAAAGCGTTCGGCTAATCCCCTTGACAAACGATTGACACAGGAGTTGAGCGTGTCAGTAGGTTGTTATTTTAATGAATTGTAATGAATTACTTTGTGTGTCAGGAGTTTGTGATTGTAATAAATTGAAATTTCTCATTTTGTGTGATAGTTATAAGTATCCAACGTGTCAAACTCATTTGATATTCTAAATACGTTCTCATCTGTCTGTAGATTCAAAGAGGATCAACTCTATCTTGTTTGGTTCATTTCAGTAGTCCAAACATTTCACTATCCGAACGTTTTGGATAAAAAGGGGAAGTGTTCGGATTATTGAGGCCTGACTGTACTGTTGTGTCTGTGTGGCCATCTGTCCAAAATTGTTTCCTGAGCGTAACTTGAAAACTTCACATTTGGTATGGATGTTACCTATATGGTTTCGGTGTGCCTTTAAGAGGCTTCAACTCTGATGTTCAAATAACTGAACTATGTATTCAGGGGTGTCTGTACGTCCGTCCGATCTTGTTAACACGCCATCTCATGCCCTTTTGAACCTAATGTCTTTAAATTTGTCGATGCCCTTCATTGAGGGATTATGAAAACACCAGTAGACTTTGGTGACCTTGATTTTATTTTCAAGGTCAGCAAGACACTTTGACCACTTCTTGTTAATATGATATCGCATGACCCCATGTACCAAATGTCTTCAAATTAGGTGACGGCCTATATTGGCTGATTAAATGGGCACCAGTTGACTATTGTGACCTTGACCTTATTTTCATGGTCATTCAGTCTTCTTAAAATGATATCCCGTGAACCGTTGAACCTAGTGTCGGTGTCTTCAAATATGGCGACAGTGTGGGTTATACAGACAAAAATCATTTTTGGTAACAACTTTTCAATTAAATGTTAAAAACTTACTGACTCAACATTAGCGGTATGGGACATGGCCATGTTAGTGGCATGCACTTCACTTCACTTCACAGTTAGATTTTCCAACTTTCATTGCTGTAGCAGGACTCCGAAACTGACTTTGAAACTTGAAATTGGGTGCGGATGATATATATGTGGTGATGCATCTTTAAGGAATTTTAATTTGAGGTGAAAATTTTTTTAAAAAAATTTAACAAAAAGGGTAGGATTTTGAGATCATAAGTTCAAATTTGGTATGGATGTGCCTAGGTTGAGAGATTCTATCTGCATCACCATTGGGTAGTATGCGCCTCGCTGTGTGAGGTTGAGCATTCGGGCGACAGAGGTTTCAGTCTAGGATGTTACCTTTGTGTTGGTGTTGTACCTTTAAGGGGTTTCAACTCAAAGGTGCAATTATTTTGGAATCCAGCTTTGTTGAGTATCTGGAACAGAACTTTAAAACTTCATGTTTGTATTGGAAAGCTACCAATGATGTAATGTGATATTTTGGGGGTTTAAGTCCAGAATGTTGAAAATTATTGTAATTCATTGAAATGATTGACTACATTTTCAAATTAGTTACCGTAATACTATATGAAGGTGGTCTACAGGTAGGGGTGAACTGTGCTTTTACACTTTTGCATAGGTATAAAATTATTATATAAATAAGATAATTAATTAATTATGTGTATGTTTATAACATGCACTCATAAATGCACTAATTTTTGCTCAAGGCACCACTCACTAATTACCTTGAAGAAATTGCACTATGGTGCCGCTACTAAGCTTGATCGTATCGGTTCGTACTTTCCGCATCCATTGTAACAGCTGGGTGGACAGAGTGCAATATAGATGAAGTGCTTAGCACAGGACATAACACCATATGTGTATCCACCGTGACTCAAACCCGGGTCCTTGGCATGGATGCTAACCACAAGTGGAGCACTGTGGTGTAAAGTCTTCCACTTGTTATGTTAAAGGTACATCCATTGTGTTGATTGGGGTCACATGTGCTAAATATTATAAACCTCTAGTGACGTCACTCTATTGTTCTATTAGGTTCTACTTTTACCGGGTAAACCTCTATTGTCAGTTTGCCGGGCGTTCTCCAAGAATGCCAAGGGCTTTCTTGAAGACTGCCCGGGGCTTACTCTAGAATTTATCGGATATTTATTTTGATTGGGAATTATACACGTTTTGAAATACTTTGATTCAAAGTCCTTCTTCGAATAAATACCATCACAAAATATCACATTTTTGACAAATCACAAATATAAGGTTTGCATGCCTGGTTTCGAACCCTGCACCATTCGCTTATTAAACTGGCGCCTGTGACAACTCGGCTATAAAGGCCTACGAGAACAATGATGTATTTTCCACAGTGACAATCATGTGAACTTCACGAGGCAGATAGCGCATGCAGCTCACGTGCACGGCGTGGGTAGCGAGTGCAAAGCATGTGCAGGGCGCGGGTGTGCTCTCTTCATAGCAGTTGAACTCCCAGAAGTAAATACATTGAAACCATAACAAGTGTTTGCCACTAACATGGCAATGTCCCCCGCCGGTGACATTGAGTTAGTAAGACACATCATTGGAGCTACTTTGGTTCATGATATATCGTGTTAATAAGAGTTCTAAAAGTGGTCAAAGTGTTGTAGTGACCTTGAAAATAAGGTCAAGGTCACCAAATCGACTGGCGTCTGCGTCATCCTCCAATGTAGACTGACACCAAATTTGAAAACATTTGGTCCAACCGGTCATAATAAATGGTGATAACAAGAGTTAGAAAAGTGCTCAAAGTGTTGCGGTGACCTTGAAAATAAGGTCAAGGTCACCAAAATGAACTGGTGTCTGTGTCTTTCCCCAATGTAGGCTGAAACTAATTTGAAGACTTTTGATGCAATGTTTCATGAGATATCGCCTTAACAAGAGTTCAAAGAGTGGTCAAAGTGTCAAAGTGTTGCGGTGACCTTGAAAATAAGGTCAAGGTCACCAAAATAAACTGGTGTCTGTGTCTTTCCCAAATGTAGGCTGAAAACTAATTTGAAGACTTTGGATGCAATGTTTCATGAGATATCGCCTTAACAAGAGTTCAAAGAGTGGTCAAAGTGTCGTGGTGACCTTGAAAATAAGGCCAAGGCCACCAAAAGTGACTGGTGTCTGCGTCTTCCCACAATGTAGGCAGAAACCAAATTTGAAGACTTTGGATGCAACGCTTCATGAGATATCGCGTAAACAAGAGTTCTAAAAGTGTCGTGGTGACCTTGAAAATAAGGCCAAGGTCACCAAAAGTGACTGGTGTCTGCGTCTTCCCACAATGTAGGCAGAAACCAAATTTGAAGACTTTGGATGTAACGCTTCATGAGATATCGCGTAAACAAGAGTTCAAAAAGTGGTCAAAGTGTTGTGGTGACCTTGAAAATAAGACCAAGGTCACCAAAATTGACTGGTGTCTGCGTCTTCCCACAATGTAGGCAGAAACCAAATTTGAAGACTTTGGATGTAACGCTTCATGAGATATCGCGTAAACAAGAGTTCAAAAAGTGGTGAAAGTGTCGTGGTGACCTTGAAAATAAGACCAAGGTCACCAAAATTGACTGGTGTCTGCGTCTTCCCACAATGTAGGCAGAAACCAAATTTGAAGACTTTGGATGTAACGCTTCATGAGATATCGCGTAAACAAGAGTTCAAAAAGTGGTGAAAGTGTGTTGGTGACCTTGAAAATAAGACCAAGGTCACCAAAATTGACTGGTGTCTGCGTCTTCCCACAATGTAGGCAGACATGAAATTTGAAGACTTTGGATGCAACGCTTCATAAGATATCGGGTAAACAAGAAATGTGACGTACGGACGGACGCCGCTGAATACATAGTCCCCCGTTCCGCGTTGCGGCGGGGGACAAACACCCATTATCAAAATTATGTCTTTATTATATCTTTAATCAGTTCATAAGTTAATTCAAAACCTCCCCCTCGGTTTTGTTTGATAATGTAAGCTCTCAGCCTTGGGAAATTGGAGCGGGGCTATCGGCCCTTTCCAATTTCCCTCTGCCACGGGCTTACATTATCAAACAAAACCTCCGGCTCGGTTTTGATCATTAACTTATAAACTGTTATGTTATCGGAAGTACTGACTGTTGCCAAATATTGCCATTTTGATCTTAGTCGACTCAGTAAACCGACGATATAAAGGTAAAAGTATCAATTTCTGATCTAAAACCGGAGAATGCATCTCGTGTGGCGCACGTCAATTAGTCAAACGTAATTTTGAAAACTTATTTACAACAGACTAAGAGAAAACTTTAAGTTGATAATGTTTAATAGGTCTTATAACTACTGTGGATGTAAATGGAATATGTAGTTTCGGTTTCTGCACCAGTGTAATGATGTTGCTCGATTTTAATTGGAATATATTATATATTTGACAATTGGGGATGAATATGCTCGTTGAGTGAAATTATTTGAACTGATATCAGCACAAATCATATGTTGTCATGTATTAAAGCCCAAAAATGTTTTTGGAAACACAATGGATGCACCTTGCGGTATGCATTAGCCATCACTACCTGGAATTCATGTCAATCCTTGATATTATTCTTTACCGAGGTGAGTTTTTTTTATGGTAAACGCAGCGACACTGTAAGCATAGATTTAGTTTTCTTTTCAAGAAGTGTACAAAGCAAAAATAGAGCCATTGGCTCTGTAGCTCATCAGGATTTGTATTGTTATAATACATTTTCTCAGCTTGTTCTAGAGCTTTTCTAACTGGAGAAGATGAAAATAGGTTTTTTGGGGTTGTGACATGAAATCTACAATTTAGAATCCCCATTAGTCCAGGAGTCTGCACACAAAATTTCAGCTAACTTTTCAGGTCTCTAGACCTTTTTGAACTGGAGAAGAAGATGAAAATAGGTTTTTGGGGTTGTGACCCCTGTGACCCCAGGTGACCCCATTTGAGGTCACAGGATCATGA
The DNA here is from genome assembly GCA_936450465.1 of Gibbula magus. Taxonomy (NCBI): domain Eukaryota; kingdom Metazoa; phylum Mollusca; class Gastropoda; order Trochida; family Trochidae; genus Gibbula; species Gibbula magus. The sequence continues at coordinate 40,897,780 of OW388289.1, forward strand.
AATCTACAAATTAGAATCCCCATTAGCCAAGAAGTCTGCACACAACTTTTTTTCAGTTCTCTAGAACTTTTGGAACTGGGGAAGAAGATGAAAATAGGTTTTTGGGGTTGTGACCCCTGGGACCCCATTTGGGGTCACCAAATCTACAATTTAGAATCCCCATTAGCCAAGGAGTCTGCACACAAAATTTCAGCTACCTAGACCAAGTGGTTCTGGAGAAGTAGAAAATGCGAAAAGTTTACAGACAGACGCCGGACACCATGCCATGCCATGCGCCCATCGGGCCTTTTGGGCCAGATGAGCTAAAACATTTTGTTAGAATTTGAAGAAATGAAAACTACAAAACTGTCATTTAAGTGTGAACACCTTTAAATAATTGGAGGATGGGAAATGAACCTGCGTTGCCTAACAGAACCATGAGCATTGGTTTTAGAACTCCATCTATTGAAGAAGATTGTTAAGCAATTGGGATAATTTCTTTTCGGTTTTGTGAGATCTCTCTATTTTCATTAGAAAATATGCTATGAGGTGAGGTGAGTTGGGGTTTAACGCCGCTTTCAAGAGTATTTCACTTATATCGCGGCTGCTAGTATTACGGCAGGGAGAAAGCCCGCAACGCCATGTGGCTATGCATTGCGGTGAAACCTGCGAGCAACGGCTGGAACTAGCGAACCATGGGTAGTACTACTCTGAAATTCAGTGTAGCATTGCACCCAAACCTTACTGCGTGTAGAACAGTTCTCTACTGCAGACAAAGTTGCCGTGCCCCTGGCGGGATTCGAACCCCGGACCTCTTGATCCGAAGCCGAACGCGCTAACCACTGCGCTATCCCGCCCCCTAGAAAATATGCTATGCTCTTTAAGATTAATCTTAGTAAAGCAAACTTTGTGAAAGGAGCCCCTGAGATAAGTCGGATGACATCACAACGCTATGACATCAAAATTCTGATGACACCTTAAACTTTATGTCAATTGTATGACAAGCACGGCAAAGCTACTGGCACTTTTGCGTTCAGATAGGTATATATGTTTAATTGAAAACTGATCATGGACGATAAATAGAATCTTATCTTATCTTATCTTTATTTGTGGAGCACAGTGGTGTAGTGGTTAGCATGCTTGCCTCTCACGCCAACGGCCCGGGTTCGAATCCCGGTGGAGACACCAAACATTTGTGACCTGGGTCTTATACTGTATTGTGCCCCTGGGCAAGGCACTTCATCCACATTGCACTCAGTCCACCCAGCTGTTAAAATGGGTACCTGAACACGGGAGGTATGGACCTATATGGTCGCGCGGAGCGCTTAGTAGCGGCACCGAAAGTACAATTCCTTCAGGGTAATAATTGTACCGCCATTGAGCAGTGCTTGCAATGGATATTAGGCGTTAAAATGTATATTATTATTATTATTATTATTATTATCTTTGCATCTTCAGTTATTATCATTCAACACTTGTTCCCAGAAGCACCAACATCTGCTGCAGATATTAAGAAAGACAAAGAGTATGTTGTAAACATGTTTAATTTTCCGTACAAGGCATTCATTGTGAGTCAAGTTTAGCAGCCCCTCTGTGTAGTGTAGTGGTCTACAGGTCCGAGAGTAGGTAGGAAGGAGGGTATAGTTCCATGTAACAGCATGATCAACTTTACAACTCAGAACCTTATAATGGCTTAGTAGTGGCAGTAGCACTAGTTTTATATACCTGATGAGAAGCGAATCTTTTTCTTACAATTTGATTTAATGATCAAGACAAAAATTGTCTTATTTTCCTGTGAAATATTTTGATAATCCAATTGAACAAATTTCCCTTAGGAATTTTTTTTTTTTCATTTGAAAATTAAAGTAAAAGAATTTGATTTTTTGAATTAATTTATGAGTAACCTAAGCGAAACAAGTTCAGATTTAACAACATAAATCTCATAAGCAAAACATCATGATTTCTTGTATCTTTGTATCGATTCACATGGTTGATTATCAATCTGTACACAGTTACAAAACATTCCAAAATACACACTGAGTAATAGATTTCCAAGGAAACTTAGAATAACCCTGAACAGAAAGTTTTTAGGACAATAAAATTAATTTTTGTTATTTCTGATTCAGACTCATTCCTAGTCCCCCTAGATCTGATGAAAGTACATTTGTATTTGGTAAACTACAACATCTTTTAGATTGTAAAACCCAAATAGATACATGCTGTACAACGGTAAAACATTACATTGGCAAATATCTATACAAAATTGTACATATCTACAAATATACAGCGGTCTTGTACTCTACACTAATATCACACCGTGACGTGATAGAAAATAGTCTTCAACCACTAGGGATATACATAAACTTGTTTCAACAGTTTAGTTGCAATATTAATTTAACATCAATTCATATCAACAATTTGAATAAACACTTCAAATTTCAAAAACTAGAGGTAATTTCAGCAAATTCTAAAATTTCAAAGTTTAAAAATAAGATTAATTAAAAGACAAGACGAGTTGGATCAATGAATTTTCTTACAGTGATAATGAGTTTTAATCAATAAATAAATGAATGAAGTTTGAAGAAATTCAAGACTCTTCGAATAATTTACCAAACAATGACAAGTAATTGAAAACAACTCCCATGTCTTTCAACTGGAGGGCTTTGCTCTCCCGCAATCTTGTTATATTAATTTGCTAAGGTAGGTTGTTAGGCAGTCAGTATGACAGTAATGTACAGTGATAAGTACAAAACCTCATAAACAATATTCATGTCTTTAGTTCAGTACAATACAAGCAAAGAAATGTATTCAAAACATGGAACCTGTACTATAAACTCAAATAGATTACATGATTTAGAGTTCTCTCATCTTACAGATGGATGTGGTTGTATTTATTTGGATAATTAGAGTTTAAGAATAAGAACAGGAATTGTGTTCCACTTTGGTTTACGAGCTATACTGCTAGAAGCAAACACTGTGTAGATTAACTTCTCGTTAAGTAATTTCATGACATATGAATGATGATGGCATGGGATTGGATGGGGTGACGGTGTGGGGTATTTTGTTATCCTTGTTTGAGTGACTAGAGAAAAGGGAGGACTGAAATTTCTACTTCTGAAAACCATCACACAATGGGACCTCTCTGAAACCACAAGCAATCATAAAAGTTAAAGAGCAAAGTGTTCAGTCAGAAAGATGATGAATTTGCGTCTTGTGACCGTTTCCCAGTTTTGATTCAAAGATGCCAAAATGAAAACATCAAGTTGATCATTACAGAAGAACTTCTGTACTTGATTGTACAACTCCACAATCTTTCTGACAGAAGCATGCTTTTAACACGAACTGGATTAAAATCTTATTTGCATAGATAAAACATTCACCGTGAGTGAACACTAACTGGCCTTCTCTGTTCCTCCATCTTTGCTTGTACTGTCCTCACTGTGGACAAGAAAACATATTGCACTATCTTGCACAGCTCGGTTTTTGGTCAACTCGGGATCTCACACACACACGCACACGGTAGATTCGGGGTGGACATGTCACATGCAAACCTGTCTATACATCATTGTGACATTCTTTACATCACAAGTCTATCAGATCATTGATATCATTGCATGACTAACATTATATTTGTCCAATGCTTCTTTCATATTCGATTTGTCTTCCTGTCCAGGGCATGCATTACATTAATGACGGCTGGCTGACAGGTGTCACCACCTGTGCACCACCTGTGACGAGGAGTAGCGTGCAATGGACATGGCGACTCGTAGCGAGTCGTGGATCTAGCTAGTCACGTCAAGCCAAGCCAACCATGCCGAGGTATTTACTGTCTATCTCAAGCTGCAAATCTTCAGTCTGCAGCTCTTTGTTTATCACCTGCTCAGACTATGGCTGCGCTCTTGGTCACCGTTATTTTGCGAGTTTTCTGCGTCTTTCAGCATCTCCTCCTCTCGATATTTACGGAAGAAGGGGTGTCTGAGGACCTGTTTGAGAGTGGCTCGGTTGCTGGGGTCATACTCCAGCATTTTGGCGATGACCTCGAAGAGTTGTCGGTGCTCATCGTTATCAGGGTCCTTAATGTAGCGCTGGAAGAGGGTTTAGTAATCATTAGTCATCAACGTGACGTCATCACAGACAGAACATGCACATGCTATATAATAGTCAATACAGAGCAGAGAAATTCTGTTGAAGGCAATCAAGTGATTTACAGAACATCTGTTCAAAGTCTATTATCAAATTTATCTTAGATAGGAAAACCTGATTCCATCACAACACCAATATATTTGAATAAACATTCCTCTGGATAAAAAATAATTTCACAAAAAATTTCGACCAAATAATAATTTGACAACAACAACAGAATGTCTTGCTAGACAGACAATGATGAGCACAACTAGTGTCAATGCTTGCTGTATCTGTGAGTCACTTGCATACAGTGGGGCCAGTGCACACACAGATCTGAAGTACAAATCATCTCAACAAAAATAGGACTTGGAAGAAAATTCTGAAAATAAAGAACTAGATTAAAAAGAATAAATGAAATAAGTATGAGAACACTGGCTGACTAAGGTTGGCTGGCACACACTGAAGGCGACATGACAGTGACAACAGGCAGCGAGCAGGGAGGAAATGGGGCGGGAGGGGTAACTACCGAGGGATCATGATGCACTACGAAGGAGCAGTCTCAGGGCAGGGAGTAACATCTTCTGGTTGCTTCTTTTAGTTAGGATTCATGTAGTAATCACTTTAACAAGCAAATTTGTGATTCAAGTTGGGAGCTGCTATGTTAGAGCTTAGTATTCTGAGTAGCCAATTGATAGGAATCACAGCTTGTAAAGCAAGGGAGTGAGTGAGTGAGTTATTGTTTAACGCCGCTTCGACAGTATTGCAGCCATTAGCGGCGAGTAAAGCAAGGGAACAACCACGGACCAGTAGATCATGGGTTAGTTCATCCTCCTGAAGTCAGGTCGACCAGAGGCGAATCATTCCTGGTGATGGGTTACTAGAATTCATAAAATCTATGCATTGGTCAATAGTGCGGGCAACAGGTTTTCCAGAATATTCCGAGGTAGGGGACTAAGGGGGACGATGACTGTTATGAAATTCAACAGACCACTAAGATGTGTCTGTTGATGTGCTTTGACAGTGTCAACTTGCAGTCTTGTTCAGGAATTCTTGACACTTTGATATGTATGTAAAGGCACTTGCGTTTAAGGTAAGTGTTCTTGAAGCATATCTCCAACAGAATTGTACTGACCACATTGAGAACAGCATTCATACATGGTATATAACTCTGGGCAATTCTAGGCTTCACAACATCCACAAGGAACCCTTTCACCCCTGCAGGCCTCTACAAAGACCAGAAAGAGTATCAGTGTTCTGGTTTCTCAGTGGTGAAAGGGTTAAGGATTATAAAACATAAATAATCATATACTGATCAACATAAAAGTGACTAAAACGTATTTCAATCACTGGAATCCAAGACAACTGTAGCTGCACAGTTCCACTGAGATAGCCATGTATCACATCACACAAGCAGCAGTGTATATTAACACCTTCAACTGATCGCAGTTTGTCCAGTATCAATACAGTTCACTTGAAGCCAAGGGGACTTGGAGAATGATCTGCCTATACAATCAAACTCACTGAAAGACATCTGCAGATTGTCAACTTATTGACCACAAGGCACAGATATGATATTGCAGCTATGTATATTTGCTGAGGTGAAAATCACCTGGGATCACAGAAATCATCTGTGAGGTTGAGACAAGACTCATCAATGTCTGCATTGATCTCTGGGTAGGACCTGGCAAGCCTCAACCAGGGATCATTCTCTGCCTTCCTCCTCTCCTCCTCGGCCTCAGAGTCTCCCTCAGCCCCTTCCTCAAACGGTTCCGGGGTTGGAGGCTGCGGACTGCTGGAGGCTGGAGGGAGGTGGCGGTCGGATTCTGGCATCTCAGTTGCTGTCATAGACGCCATCTTGTGATAGGGGTCTGTTAGGAAACTTAGCATCAGGTCTGGAGCAGGATCTGGGGTGCTTGCAGTCGAGGGACATGACTCTGGAGCTAGAGCTCCAGCAGCCTCCAGACCATCTGAGTTAGGGACTCCCGTCAGGTACCCTTCTGCGTCTGCTTGTCCGTCAGACATGATCTGGGAGTCCGATGGAGGATCTGAGGGTGTTGAGAACGAGAAGGACACTTCAATGTCCGGCATCAACACCTCTGGAGCCCCTGTGAGTGGCTCTGCAAGCTCCACTTCGTGGTTGGGTGAGTGGAAGCCCGAGTCCTTGGTTACGTTCAGTACATTCTGCGTCTGGACCGAGTCGGACATGGGGGAGTGAGAACTGCAGGATTTTGGGTCGGGCATGCAGGGTGGGGAGGCAGCTAGCAGGCTGTTAGTGTTACTACCATCACACGACTCGTAGGGCGGGCACTTGGAGGACGGGAGGATGGGAGGGGAGTCCTCGTGATAGTAGGGCTTGAAGAATGGATGTTTTAGCGCTTCCTTCAGTGTTGTGCGCTGCTCGGGCATATAGTCCAACATCTTTTCGATGAGATCAAAAAGTTGGATGTCTTCTACACCTTTATCTCGAAGGCCGTGCTGAAAGGAAACACAACATCAATAACAAGGAGTTGACTACAGGGTGGATTCCACACCCGGAACATCCCTGCAATACCCACCCACCCACCATCGTCAAAGCTACAAACTTATTTCTCCCCAATTTGTCAATTGTATTGCAAGGATATATACCAGTCTATATTCTACAGTTTTACAAGTTACAATGTTTTCAAGAAATTTCCAAGAAATTTGAGATAAGAAGATTAAACTAAGTATAGATCTATTTAATACCTCGACTAGCTATCACCCATGGGAGCAGAATACAGACTGGTGCTCAGATCAAACTACAGGAGGGGCAAGTCCACTCTTCTTGTTCAAACTGTCACACGCTTCTAGATATTCACATATCACATCTCACAAATTTAGTCAAAATGGTTCTTATAATGATCTAATGCACATACTTGTAATTTTTAATGGAGGGAAGTACGCAGTTTCTCTACAATCTCAAGAATGTGAAAACATTTAGTTAACACTTGGTCAATGAAACTCGATATTTTGATGTATAATTTCCAACAGATATTCTGCTTGAATATATCAAAGTCAATTTTCAGTTTGTCAAATGTAGAAATGTAAAATGGGACGCAAACATTAGAATGATCACTGTCAAGGATGAGGATAGAAATAGATGACGACATTCTCATGCAGTTATGAAGAACTTCATGCAGCTCCGACAACATAGACTAAAAACATCTTAGTTGGACAAAATATGTTTCATAATGGACGTAGATTTCACCAGACTACAGACAAGTTGATGACAGTTTACAATATCCATCTATAAGACTTGTCACAATCACGACCTCAATTTCTGCCAGAATCATGTCCACAAAAATTTCACAATTCTAATTTCATTTTCATTGTTCAACCCGGTTTTAATTTCAAGTTGTCTTTTTGTGAATTATTAAAGTGAGGTGAGGTGTAAAACCACTTTCAAGAGAATTTCACAAAAGCAAGCAATACCATTACGGCTTTGAAACCGTAAGGATCTTTGGAACTAGCATACCCTTGGTGGTACTGCGCAGAAATTCAGAGTAACATGGCACCAAAACCTTACTGCCTGCAGAACAGTTCTCTACAGCAGATAAAGTTTCCGAGTCCCAGATGGGATTTGAACCCCAGACTCCAGAGTTATCCCAACCTAATGGTATCAAAGGATGGGTGAACAATGAATTCAATTCAAACGACTGACAACAGAAAGCGTGAACCAGTTTCAACAAGAACATCAAGACAAAACACATGCTCGCTCTCATGAGAGAAGCATGCCCACGAGAAGGTCAACTCTGAAACTGCAAGAGAAAAGACGATGGTTGGGCTCCTGTTTGAGGCACCAAGATGCACACTGAAATCAAACAAACTCGTAAATCTCACGGCAGCAAAGCCACAGTACTTGTTCACATTCACAACCATCTCCACAATTAACATCTGCATTCACAGAAATACCACACTCATCATTTTAGATGTGAGCACAGATATCCTTTCGATATAAATATCAATTTTGAATGTTTCAAATATCCAGCTCATCAGAGAAGCTTATTTACTAAAATTGATTGTTCAGCCTCCCCAGGATAAATAGCATGCTCAAAGCACTTATAAATGTCAAATTTATAATTCTTTTTTATGAATAATTATGAATACATGGCTTAACTGTGGAGAAAGATGACATCGAAATTATACATTGACACTAGATGTGCACCAAAATTCTGAAAATTAATCAAAGCGGAAAAAGCTTAAAATCTTTCAGCTTTCATTTAAAAATCATAAGAGGCAACATGCTTGATAACAAACAAGGGTCCCGTTCCACAGAACAATCATCAAGTTAAAATCTATGTTTCGAGGAATGTATCCACTCCAAATTATTAATTATATTTAAATTTCTTTATATTCATAAAAAATTGTTAACACTGTCTGGGTATTAATACATATACACAAAGTCGACAATATCAACAGATCTTGCTCCAATTGAGTGGTCTCCCTTTGATGAGTTTCGTCTTGTGGCTTACCCGAAGAGGTTTACAATTATCTCGAACATAGCGGCCTGCTGAATTCTTCTCGTCCCAATCAAAGCGACCATGGTAGAAATACTTTTGTTTTCTTTAAAAAAAAGAGAAATACAAACAAGCTGTGAAACATGCAGGACAAAAATGCTGGGCGACATGCAGACACTCAAACTGAAAGAGTTGTCTCCCTTGCATAGGCAGATCTTGTGATGAGACTTCTAAGGGCTACTCCTTTCGCTGCCTGGTTCTTGTTCCAAATGTCCTGACATGTGCGAAGTGAAAGGAGGAGCTCCAAACACTGTTCTGGGCGTGCGGAACACGTTCCAAAAACAAGCAGGTGCAACCGCACAGCAACAGAATGTTCCGCACACCCAGGACAGCGTTTGGAGTCACTCCTTTCACTTCGCGCACGTACCGGACATTCGGTGCAATGTTCGATATTTTAAAGCAGGCCACTACTGAAGGCATCTTAATGAAATTTTCTCTAAAAAATTACCAAAAATTGCATAAAATTTGACACATTGACAAAAGTGTGCAAGATCTGTCCACAAGAAGACAACCATGTACAACTTGCAGTGCCTGCACGAGTCAGTACACACAACGCAGCTGCACAATAAGAATGCACTACGTATCACTAGAGCATGCACATACATCGGGTGGGGAGGCTGCATGCCCATATACTTACATAGAGGGGCTTGCAGTTCTCGCGTACGTAACGCCCTGCCGAAGTAGTTGGGTCCCAATCAAGGCGACCATGCCAGAAGTAATTTGTTCTTAAGAGTGAAAAATACCATTTAATGCTTTTAAAGCTTGAATCCTTGAATTTAAAGTGTTACAGCCTCTTTCGATCACAACATCCTTGAATTTAATGCTTTAAAGCCTCTTTCAATTATAACATTCTTGAATTCAATTATCATTTTGAAGCATACAAGCAGCATATATAAAAGTGTACAGCATACAATTATATACTATTGGAAAGAAATTTTATATCATTTCTCTTACTGTAAATTAACATTTCTAAGTAAAGATGATGAATCCATTTTTAAGCTTAAAAGAAAATCCTAGTCAACGGCCACTTGCACAAATCCCCTAAGATTAGGGTCCATTGGACCATTGTGATAACATGAGAGTCTAGATCACCTAAGGCTAAAATGACTTTCAGCAAGTGTCCATGACATCAATAGTTGGATCGAGAAATTTCAAAGGAGGGGGTTCACATTTTGAAAAGGGGGTGATCACCCAAGGGGTCCGTCATATTTATATACACATTTTCTCAACCCTCTTGACCCTGGATCCACATTTTGAAAAGGGGGTGGGGGTGATGGGTGATCACCCAAGGGGTCTGTCATATTTATATACAAAATTTCTCAACCCCCGACCCCCTCCTCTGGATCCGCCACTGACTAAGGGAGAACTTACTTTGTTTTCTTCGCCATCCTGTAGGGAATGGATCCAAGGATTCTCTCCATCATGGCTAAGTGTTCCTTGTTGTCATGTGTCTGCAACACAACAAGATTGTTACTTACACATCGTTTACATGAGATGAGGTGAGGTGAGGTGAGTTGTGGTTTAACACCGCTTTCAACAGTATTTCACTTTTATCCTAGCAGTATATAGCAGGGAGAAAGACCGCAACACCATGTGGCTATGCTTTACGGTGAAACCTGCGAACCATGTGTGGTACTTACATGAGATGCTAAAATCAGATACTGTTTCTTTGTTGGCAGTCGGCATAAAGCTAAAACAACGCATTAACTGCCGCAGCATTGTGTCTGACATGCATTCTTTAAAATCGCTGCCTGCCCGTCAGCTGATAGCTTATTTTCAGATCGTGCCAATCAGAAGTGGACAGCAAGACTGTCTGGCTTGAGTGATTTTAGATGAACGAAATTCTAATATACTGCAGGGCCTGTTTAACTTCTAGAAGGACTGGTTGATTTTTCAAACCACAAGCCCTGATTGCCAGTAGAGACTGTAAGTATTTCGAACACTGCTGACAGGTGTACTTACACAAAAGAAAATCTGAATATACTCAAAACAATGAGCTTGGTCCATGTTCTGACAAAGGTGAGAGATACAGATTTAGATAGTTCGACCATGTAAACAGTTATTCTCAAATTACATTGTAGCAAAAGAACTTCTAATCAAAATAAGATAGATATTTGTTGTTTGTTTTTACCAATTCCTGATCATAATGCTACTAATGTTTTAGTGAAAATATTCTGAATATGAAAGGTGAAATTTCTCGCTGTTTCAAGAAATTGACGGACATACCTGGAATAGTGTATAGCCTGTGTACAGCTCGAACATTATGCACCCGATACTCCATACATCACAGGGTTGTGACCAGCCCAATTCTAAATGAAAAATGTATAATCATCTTGAGAAAACAAATAAACTAGTGAGCAAAGGGAAAACAATACTAGTATTATTGCAAGAGTAAGATAAAGGTACTCAATTCACATTCTGGTATTGTATGATATTTACACAGTCCACTTTTCCTTTTTTCTTACCCAACCCAACCCTACAGCACACCATCAGTAATCTTGAAGAGATGTGCTTTACAGATTTACATAACTTTCATGAATATTTCATGATGAAGATAAAAAGCTGAACCACCTAATCACCATGCTGTTGAAAGAGTGAAATTGAAATAATTCAATAAAGGTGGGTGGGTTGGATTTAATGCCACTTTCAAGAAAGAAATAATTGAATAGAAAGTAAACAGCCATAAACTTACCTAGAATAACCTCCGGTGCCCTGTAGTGCCTCGTGGAGACAATGGTACTGTGGTGTTCATGGTCAAATGTCGCTGAACCAAAATCTATCAATCGAATGTCTGTGTTCTTCACTCGCCGTTCATCACGACGCTGCAATATCATGCAAAATTAATATGACCGTAATTTCATAATTCACATAATAAATTATAATTTGTATTTATAAATTTGATTTCTGACATTGTTATGATTATGTCACTCTTTAGGGCTAGACTACATATTAGAGCCATATGATGAATTTTTCATTTTATCAAAAGATTCTTCTCTTTATTAACAAGTTGTGATTCCTGAAATTGGCCACTAAGAATGACTTGCAGCTAAAGTGTTACGAATTGAATTTAATATCTATGCACGGTTTCAAGAAATTTGTGATAAAATAATTATAAACTTGATTACTGTTAGCATTTGTACTGATAGGTTCTGTTCATTTAAAGTATGAATTGATAAAGCAATAAAACTTGTTTTGGTTTAAAAACAAGACAACACTTTCAGAAAGAAAGCAAAAACAATTTCTTACCTTTTTTTGATTATATGATAAGTCAAAATCAGAGCTGATGAATAAAATATTTTCTGGCTTCAGATCTGTGTGTGTCAGCTGAATTTCATGTAAAACTGAAAAATAAAATTCATGAAATGTAGTTCATGCAACGCACTAGTCTGAAATACACATTAAAATTCATGCTTATGTTATATGAGAGATTAAGACTGAGATAGCAATGAAACTTGCATATGTGAATTTTACCAAAAACAAATATAAAACCAATAGGAAGAGGTCAATGCGACACATTTCAACATTTGAAATCAAATTATGAGTCTTTTCAGAAATTAAAGGAACAATGATACCGAAAAATCTTCCATTTTGCACACTGCAATATAGAGAAAAGAAGGACACAGCCATCCATTTAAACTGTAACTCGAAACATATTCATAAATGCCAGTCCTATTTCTAAAGACTCCATAATTTTGATACTTTTAGATTGACAAAATGATTGTTCAGCTGAAAAATTACATATTGTCCAAGAAAATATATGAAATACTTACAGTTAACTGCATAGCAAAGTTGATACGATATATGTCTCACTTGTTCCAGAGGATATGGTACATAGTTATTGTCTTTCTGCAAGGCAAGAAAAACAGATTTTAAAATCTTTACTAATCATTTCAATACACATATGTCTGTTTTTGGTATTGATGCTTCATAAGATGAGATTATTTAGTTCAACACAGAGTATTTAACTAATATCACGGCTGCTAGTATTATTGCAGGGTGAAAGCTCGCAACACTAGAGTGGCTGTGCATTGGAGTGAAACCTGCGAGCATCGGCTGGAACTAGCTAACCATGGTAGTACTGCGCTGAAATTCAGTGTAGCATTGTACCCAAACCGTACTGCGTGAAGAACAGTTCTCTACTGCAGAGAAAGTTGCCGTGCCCCTGGCGTGATTTGAACCCCGGACCTCTTGATCTAAAGATGACCGAGTTATCCCCTGAACTATCCCACCCCTTGCTTCATAAGGGAATTAATCATTATAAGCTTACCAGTTCCAGCTGTTGAGAACAGTGATGGGAACAAAAAGACAACAAAGTCTCTAATACTATTCTCTCTTTATCACAATAGTTTTTAACTGACTGAACAAAAATATGCTAATAAAAGTCTGAAATAAGAAAGCAAACATTATATTTTGAAAGTAATAAAAATTCCATCGTGTGAAACAAATTATTTCAAATTTGATGTTTCAAGCAATCATCAACAAAGACTAATTTCACTATTTTACGATCCCCCATTAACAGGATAATGAGCGTGAGGATAATTGACTGAACATATGCCATGGAAAATATTGTAGCAATAGCGAGCAAATACATAAACAGACATTTCTAGAGTCACATTGGGTGTAAGTATGAAAATCCTGCTTTGTATACTGTGTACTAGACTTGTTGTATCTCCAATACCATTCTTTCCATTAGCACTACTCAAGCATAAGTATCGTCATCGGCAGTGCTTATTCTTAAGTAAGACATAATATACTAGTGACTGAGGCGAGGCTAAGCAAGTTGAAGTTTTAAGGGTTGTTTCAAGAGTAGTTCACTTATATCACGGTATTATTGCAGAGAAAATTACAATGCAACTGCTATTTTTCCACTAAAACCTGCTGAAACTGGCAAATCAGGATCCTTATTCTAGAAATGTCCATTGCCCTAGAAAATAAGCCCATTCTTAATACATGGGCTTCGATCAAAGTTAAGAATTCTTAAGGCTAAGAAAGTTTCAAGAATAAGGGCCCAGTGCACTGACAAGTTGCTAAGTTACAAGACGGATTCAAACCGGTCCTCTTGATCTGAAAACCTCCAAACAGCCTAAAAAATCACCCCTCACAAATTCACACCCTAATCACAAGAAGCTTACTTTTAATACAGTCCTGGAAATTGGAAAGATTCATGATCCCTTTGCGTCGGGACATTCATGATAAATAATCTCAAGTACAATAGTTCTCATACTGCAGCAAACCTAACATTTGATGTTATTCAATATATATCTCAAATCAATGTGATTGTATTGGTCTACTATAAGTGGCAAAATCCGAACTTTGAGCAAGTCTGATGCTTTTGACATTTGCAAGAGCAATGTCAGGAGTTCCATACAGCGCACACATGTTGCTCAAGGGTTTCAGCAGTATATACAAACGCTGTGATCTGATTGGCTGGGACTCTTTCCTGACATTTAACAACATTGATGGCTGCGATTACCTCCCTTGTTGTAACTCTCTAAATGAAGATTGATATGTTTTGCAACTGTTTCTCATGCACAGGTTTCAAAAGTATCCTACGTGTTCAAGCTGTCTGTGCAAATATTACCTCATCCCATCGTTCTGAGGATGATCTGTTTCTGTATTTGTAACCAAGTTTAACACTAAATATATTCTTGTGTTAATTTCTTTAATATAAATACAGACCGAATAAAAGAGAATATCTTCTGATATCAAATAAATCAACAAAAATATAAAAAAATTGTATCCAAGACACAAATTCATATTTTATTTATTATCTATAATCATTCTTCATTACTTTTCAATGAAAATAAACATCTATGAACACAGCATTGCCATAAGACTCCAAGTGAGGTGATGTGAGATCATCATGTCATGTTTATGAAGTCATGGCAATGTAAATCATCAGGTTTATGACATCATAGCATTCAGAGTATATCACGGCTGCTGGTATTAAAGCAGGGAGAAAGCCCGCAACACTATTGTAGCTATGAATGTTTGGTGAAACCTGCAAGCATTGGCAGGAACTAGCGAACCATGGGTGGTACTACGTTGAAATTCAGTGTAGCATTGCACCAAAAAGTTACTGCATGTTGAACAGTTCTCTACAGCAGTCAAAGTTGCCGTGTACCTGGCAGGATTCTAACCTCGCACCTCTTGATCTGAAGCCGAACGCGCTAACCCACCCAGATTTCTCAAAAGGAACTTTAATTATTATCATGGCAGTGTTGTTCCTAGAGGAGGTCCTCGGGACATTTGCCCCCCTTTTTGGCTAGGTGTCCCTTAAAATTTGGAGAAGTAGGATACTTTTACCATTGCAAAGGGTCCCAGGAGATCACCTAGGAACAACACTATCATGGTATATGGATTTTATGACTACGATATACTTACAAGGAAGTCAAAGACGCTGAGTCCGAGCATGTCAAACGCCAGACACATGTGGCCATGGTAGTCGAACCAATCTAACATCCGCACACATAAACTGAAACATAAACACGCAACATGGTTATATTGGGCTCGATTAGCTAGTTAAATCAAAGGAATAGCATCTAAATGTACACTGTATCTTTATGTTGCTATTTCTGTTAACAAAATAGTCATTAGATGCCCTAATCTTTGTCAGGAAATTCGGTGTATTGCTGTTTCGGGAGAACTAATGCCGTCTTTTGAGACAAATGGTTACCTAATGTTAGCAGAAATCTTGTAATCAGGAAAATCATCGGAAACAATTAATCAGACTTTTTTTAAAAAGGCATTTAGAAGTTGGTAAGATGAAGAATATAAATTTATGGATTTACAACTTTATTGCAGTGAGAAGCAACATTTCGGTGTAGATACTAACACCGTTTTCAATTATTTATCGCTTGTCATATATAAAGGTGTATCTACACGGAAACATCGCATTTCATATTCATTGTTATAAATTCATAACTTGGTATTTCTTCAAGTAATCAGAAACATATTCATTTGATAAATGAGGTCCAAATTGGATCAAAGTTTCTTCTGACTTGTGTTGACAAAGATTTGAACAAGTGAAATTAAACCCTTATTAAATTGAATAAATTAAATTGAACCAATATGAAATTTAACGCTGTTGACATATTGCCAACCATTCTGAATAGCCAATATACAGGACTCACAGAGCCCAATGACAAAGAGAGTAATTGGAGATGGAGCCCTCCCTAAGAATATCAAGGAATTCAATGTAACGCAAAGGGTTAAAAGTTTTATATCTAAAGAGCATGTGTATACCAGGTTTTGCTGTATCTATTACAGCTATTACAGATGGAGTGCCTCACAGACTCCCCTAAAAAGTCATTAATATTTATTTTATGGGAAAAAAACACAAATATGAAAATCATCCCCATAAAATGTATAGGTAGATCTGCTGCCAGGGGATAGGTTGTGGCCATTTATTAAATTCTTAACATTAAACACCGGAAAATTGTTTTAGGAGACGTTACCAAGTCTACATGATTCATTACAAACACAGATGGATTGCAAGGCGTGGTATAAAGCTTCTCTTTACCTGGGATTATGAGGTGTTATTACACCTGTTGGGACTCTGACGAGCCACAGGGTAGCCAACTTTCTTCTCTATCCTACCTTTGAGCTAGATAAATACATATTCATTGCATTAAGTAAAATTAGGAAGCGATTTGATAGTTGCAGCTGCCGTACTGGAGATTATATCTATATCCCTAAGGAGCAATAAGATGAATACAAATTGTATAAAAGTATAATTATGTTTTTTCAATTAGATTTTGGTGTTTTTTTGGAGAAAACTTAAAAACTAATTAATATTTTTACTTTTCCTACTTCCAGGAGGAATTATGTTTTTTTCAATTTGATTTTTTTTGATGGAAAAAAACTTAAAATCTAATTCATATTCTTACTTTTCCTAGTTTTGTAGGAGTGTAATTCTAGGACTTAGTTGTCAGTTTTGCAGCTACTTTGGTAGTTATTATTTTGTATTTTTATCTCGCCTGAATCTGAGTTAGTAAACATACTTCTTGATTTCATATTGCGTTTGCTGTTACTTAGCTTTTAAAATTTAAAATTATCATTTGATTTTTATTTAAACATTTATTAAAAGGTTTTGAAATTTTAACATAATACCTTAAATAACCAATGTCTCTTTCCTATTTTCACGCATTCCATTATTTTCACTTATGTAGGGAAGTGCATATGATGTCATATTTTCTTCTTAAAAACTGCAACTTTCTATCTTTAATAAGTGGCAAATACCACACTTTTTGCTGTTAACGAGTTCAGATTCCTGTTAATTAGGAATAGTTCGCACTAATTAATTCAAAACCTTTTTTTTCCCCATAGGGGAAATTGATAATTTGAAAATAGTGAGGTCTAGGCATGTGACTTTGATTGGCGAAACCTCGAAAAATCTTGAAATTTGGGAGCTCAAAAAAAAGCTTTTTCACAAATATCAAAGAGTCAGATATTCAAAGAATTTTAGTCTGAGAGGCATCTAGACTAGATTAGCCGTCAAATTATTTCTATGAAGGGGAGGTGAAGGGAAAGAAATCCGTGGATGGTTAAAGAGACTATGTTGGAGCCAGATTACATCAAAGCGCCTGTGTCTGTACACTCACTCATATGAACATCAATCAACCGGACACAGGGGAGATCGCAAAGAAAACTGCATATCTCTCGTCTACAGATAACTCATTTCTTTACTTTCCTTTTTTCTTAAATGTGAACTGGTACAATTGTAATGGAATATGGAGACAAGAAAGAACATGGCATTGACACATTACACTGATGTTATAGGGCCATGATATTCCTCTATTTAGTGTGGTACTTTGAAGTTGAAAGTGAAGACGTACTAGGATTTATAACATATTTACTGCAGGACTGACGGGCATGAGGACAGCCTTTTTGTCTACAAGTGTTGAAAATTACGAATCAAAGGAGTAACACCACAGAAACTTTGAAGATCTTATTTCTTTCTCAAAAGTATAACTATAATCCAAATGTTCAAATCCATTCAAGCATGATGGCATTTCTGCATGACTGTTCCAGACATCCTTTGTCAATCACAAAAGAAATCGCTATTACTGCAGATCCAGAGAGGGTACAGGATCTCCCCCCCCCCACCCCAAAAACACTTTGTCCATGCAAATATTTTGGACCCTATGGGTTAACCCCTTCAAAATTCCTGGATCTGCCTCTGACCTTATTAATGTTCTGTGCTGTCACATTGTGCCCTGACTAAA
Source organism: Gibbula magus (assembly GCA_936450465.1). Classification (NCBI taxonomy): domain Eukaryota; kingdom Metazoa; phylum Mollusca; class Gastropoda; order Trochida; family Trochidae; genus Gibbula; species Gibbula magus. Next base: position 40,915,646 of record OW388289.1, read on the forward strand.
TCATCAATGATAAAAAAAATTAACATTAAATCATAAATCTCAACCACAATATCTTTTGGCAAATTCTGTTTTCGTGAGTACATGAAACACCCCCAATATTATTCATGATAACAAGTTTTGTGTATTCTTTAGACACTTCAATTCATTGAAACGTGAACACATACAAGTTTTTTTAAAAACCTTAAGAAATTCTCAATAGTACATTCCGACAAGTAATTCTCAATTTTTCCAAACATTCAAATATAATCTTCAAAAAGCTCTAAACAAACAAATTGCATAAACATGTAAGATTCTGCAGACATTTAGTCAACAGCAGCACAGAGTCTGGGAGAGTGGAAGTGGGTTCTGGTACAGCAGGATGAGACAGTCAGCTAGATTACATGGGAAATGAGCTTGTCAAGAAACAATCAGCTGAGCACACTATCCCTGATGTGCTACAGGTTATCAATTACTCTCCAGTCTGGGTCGTTAAACAATTAGTATCTTCCTACAAAGATCAGGTATATAGATATACAATCTTCTTGTTCTCAAATTTGTTTTTTCCAAAGTTTAGAAATAACAAAGAAATATCTAGTACAGTAAATAACTAATTTTGGGGGGAAAATTTAGTCAACTAAGAAATACGCAGTCTTATAAATTTGAAATATTTGAGTGTGAGTGAGTGAGTGAGTGAGTGAGTGAGTGAGTGAGTGAGTGAGTGAGTGAGTGAGTGAGTGAGTGAGTGAGTGAGTGAGTGTTTAATGCTGCTTCGGAAGTATCACAGCCATTAGCTGCGTGAGAAATATTTGAAAAAGTATAAGTTATAAATGTTTTGGCAATTTCGACTTCAATTACGTCGTTCAAAATATTTCAAAGAAGCATCAGAGGGAAAGAATGTATTGTGTACAAAATAGATTCGAGAAATCTCAACAAGAATGGGGTACGTTTGCGTCAGTCGTGGAATGTACCAAAATACTACGCACTTGGCTTAAGGCGGGGCAACAAACTAAATGGGGAAACAAGCGGGCAGAGGTGCGCTTAGAGTCAGACTGTATCGCCATGGCAACTGATCATAAACAGCGTTGTTTTTTCTAACAACAGTGCTAGACGATCTACAAGGGGAATCATGGGTGTGTAAAGTGTTTTGAATCCAGCTAAAGATATTGGCTGCCGATAACCCTCTATTTCTGACACTTTGGTCGACTAATATTAGACTCCATGTCAGGTGTTCGAGAGTCTACTTTCCCAGATAGATAAAACTTATCTTCTGTTTAGAACGCCATGGAAACTACTTGGAAATACGTATCTTGGTTTCATCATTTGCTTCTTATGTTATTGTTTACAATGACTTTAATTTTATCTCAGGGGCACTTATTTAAATTTATTTTATTACAAAAAACATTTTTTCTTGAAATTGAGTGTAAAGTATTCTTATCAGCTAAAGAAACAAATATAGTTAATTTCCACAGAAGAAAACCAGATATCCTGTCTATTTATATTAATCTTATCTCCAAACAAACATCCTTTTTGCTTTACCCTTAATCACATCCTCTTTGATCGATTAAGAGAAATACTTTTAACGTCAATTAAAACCTAAATTATTTTCCAAATAAACAGGAAATTGTGATGAAAACAAACATCTATCCCCCAACATACCGACTTCTTTCTTTTTCAGGGTATTTGGCAGAAAATCAACGACGCTGATGATGTCACCATTCTTACACGCATAAATGCAACATTCCTGTTTAGACGGTGTACATGCGATGATACAGAGGAAGTCTCATATAGGTGACAGTAAGTGTAGGAGGAACTTGGACACGTGCCATTGTTACCCTACCGTCAGTGGTTTACTGTGCCGTCTACACTTTACTTTCGTGTTAGCAGAAATAGGTCTATGATTAATACATCTAACAATATGTCTGCTATTTATTTTACATACTATTACAATGAGCATTGTTGGCTAGAGGTATGATAATTCTGAACTTTATAATTGAACATAATTTAATCTATTAAAATTCAATGAAAAGATTTTGGAAAATCCTCACTAATTTCATTTTTTCCAAACAGAATACAAAGTCTAGTTTCTACATTTGTACCTTCAACCATGCGATTTTATTTCTTTATTTCTTTAGACTTTCAATTGCATGCATTTTCATGTCTAGATATGCTGATATGTATATTGGGTCATGGGACATATTGTGTGTGTGTGTGTGTGTGTGTGTGTGCGTGTGCGAGAGAGTGAGAGAGAGAGGGAGAGAAAGAGATAGACAGTCAAATAGAGAGGGAGAGAGACAAAGAGACAGACAGATAGAGATTCGTCCATTATGTTCATGCTCATGTGATGGAAGAATATCAAAAGAACACAAAATGAGGAGCTGTGTGACATCAACATCTCAAGCACCGCAGTTATTTTCATCCATCCCTTTAATCCATCCTAGTTCTAACTATTTATCTATGTTTCAAAGACAACAAAGTGTTAACTTACTATCTGGCTGTTGGGTCCCTTTCTCGAAGTTTTTCGAGCACATTTATTTCCAATTTGGCTGCTTCTCTGTATTTTTCTACATTTTTGATTATCTTCAAGGCTATCCTCTCGGAGGGGCTGAAAATTAATAATAAACAGGTAAATATAACAATTAAGAAGAAACTGAAATAAAAGTTTACATGTAATTATGACATGACAAAATATTTAAAGGTCATCTTTGCAAATGGTTATCATTTGGATCTGGGTGCTGCCTTGGTAAACAACTTTTTGACTGGCAAAAATTATGATATTTTGCCAATTCAAAAAAATAATTGGATAATCATTACTACTTGATTCACTCTAAAGCATCTCACAGAGACATCAGTTAATAACTGCCAATAACTAATTAATTATGCCCTCATAGCATTTTTACTAATAACATTAATTCATGTATTCAAGAGATTGAACCATAGATTTCGTCACAGATACACTGATATTTAGCATTTACAGATTATGAAAATGAAAACCCATATCCTTTAAATATCATATTTTCAAATAGCTTTGAGATGACACTATAAAAACAATTACAGATTTAACCATTGAAGTATTGAAGTATCATATGCCGAGTATACAGCTACATTGCAAATATCAAACTTAAACAACAAATACCTAAATTAAACAACAAATAAATCAAACTACATTAACTACCAAGAACAGAAGACAAAAAGAATCCCAGTTTTCAATTACAGATTCTCATTGCTACACGGAATCAATCAATACCTTTTTATCAACTCCTGGAAACACAACGTACATTCTAACCACGAGACAGTTTTGCTAATAACGGAGACACTGAGCTGTTGATCAGCCTTCAATTACAGATTCAACTGGTGAGCAGAACATCTCGGATACCGGCCATGTCAGAAGGCTTTGGGAACAACACTGAAATCAATACCGAATTCAATGAGGAGCCACAGCATACAAAAGATCAGCCGTGGGCCGAGATTTGGCGATTCAGCAGAGTCTCAAGGTTCTCCTGGGTATTGATCGCGACCATTCATTCACAAAGTCAGCCAAATACTGACGATTTGCAAAAATATGATTAAAGGCAGTCCTAGGTCGCCAGCCTTACACTTGTGCAACAGATCAGTAATGAAGGAAACATAGTGAAGGGTGCTATCAAACAATGGATTACAGTGGCGTTTCAGGAGCGTTTCAGGGGGGTTTCATGGATGTTTCATGGGATCTGAACCCCTTTCAAAATCTTTTGCATGGGCGGGTATCGGGGGACCCCAAAAGTAGACCCCCACTTTTCCATTGGTGGACCCCCTCTTTCAAAATTCCTGGATCCACGACTGATGGATTAAATTCAATGGAGCCCTCCGACTGACATACATTTGTCTTTATGCTATTGCAGAGAACAATACTTCCTGTTACATTTGAAAACATCCAATTAAGTTACAATTAACGTTTACAAAAATATCAAATATTGATTCTTTCAGTGCTGCCATAAGGTCTATCCATAAATCACTTATTGATGGCAGATCTATTGAATTTTTTCGATCAATGAATTCATAAATAACTGATTGCTCAAACTTTGAAACCTTATTTCTGAATCAAGCGAACATGTATTTATGACGCTCTAAGTGAATCTAGCATGCCAAGCAGCCATTTGACTTTGAACTTAATCGATAAACTACAACTGCAAACAGCTGACATCACAAAATGTGAAGCAACAAAAAAGCCTCTCTTCCACAGTGCAGCTGATGCTAGACTAGGTGTAAACTTATTGGGGCCCAATGTGAGTTGAGGTGATTTGGAATTTAAAGCTGTTTTCAAGAGTATTTCACTTATATCCCGGCTGTTAGTATTATGGCAGGGAGAAAGCCCGCAATGCCATGGTGCTATGCATTGTGGTGAAACCAGCGAGCATCGGCTGGAACTGGCAAACCATGGGCGATACTGCGCTGAAATTCAGTGCAGCATTGCACCCAAACATTACTGCGTGTAGAAGAGTTCTCTACTTCAGACAAAGTTGCCGTGCCCTTGGCAGGATTCAACCCCGGACCAATTGATCCAAAGTCGACTGTGCTAACCACTGCACTATCCTGCCCTCGGCCCAATGTGATACTCCATAACAAGCTCTGCAGTTCATAAAGATTATATGATGTACTGAAGTCTATGAAACACCTCATATCTCTCAAGTCAAACATACAGTGTTGCTGTTGCTGATATCTCTCAGCTTGATTGATATACACAGCATATGATGGAGGCAATGTACCAAGCAAGAAGCATGAAACAGGCGCCTTTGAACAACAGATGAAAGCTGTAGATTGATGTTCTGGGATAGTCAATGTGCAAAGACTGGGATTTTTCAAAAAGATAATTTGGCCTGAAAATTCCTCTTCAAAGGATATTTTGAACTTTCAACGTAAGCTTGATATGTAAATGGTATTTAATACCAACTTTGATATGACATTTGTTTAGTCTGGACCTGACTTTAAGAATCTTAAAAGACAAAGATCCATTTGAGGTTCAGATTTATTGGAACCAAAACATCAGCTACAAGAAAGGCAGATTCAATGTTAACCGGCATGTTATCTTGCTCCGAAGTTGGAATGTAATAATGTCAACATGGCAAAGACATCAATGATGGTGCTCGGAAAGAAACGGAAGAGTAAAATGAGAGCGAATGAAAGCCGACCTTAAGCATGTGGTCACTCCTCAATTGCTCCCTTTATTAAGTTAAAAGAAGATAATGCTTCAATTCTTCAAAATTGCATACAGATATTAAAACTTCGAAACAAGTAATTGCTGCCTCAAACAATCGCCGGTTCTTATTTGCATTTGAAATTCAAGCAATTATTCAAGGATATACGTTATCTCATATTTTTTCCTGTCTGACAGCTTTAATATCATAAGTATGACAGCCTCATAGCATCTCCTATTTAGTTGTGTTACATTCAGCCATCTTATAACAGGCATGTCCTTGTGACATTGCTCAGCAAAGAAAACATGTCAGTCCATTACTGGAATTGGAAAATCTTTTCTAATCCTCACAGCAACTTATTTCCCAATGAAAGAGATAGATGGCCTGTAGCAACTGCTGGGAGGCATTTAAAGAACTAAAAGTAGGGTCCATGTATCAAATCCGAAAAACATTGCAACAGCACAAAATGGATTCATCATTCATTTCTTTTGACACTGGATTTATGTATGAGAAGCAACAGTTCAAGAGATAAAGCTATCAAAAGTGGACGTTTATCAAACATGAAATATTCCTTTTAACCCTTTACTAGCTTTTTGAACAAGTTGATTCCTGTAAATTGTCATCACATAATAGTCTGACACCACAAAATTATTGAGTTCCATTTTGCAAGATGTCACAAATTTCTGACCAATTATTGATTGAATTATATCTTATATCACTATCAACAAGGTAATTTTCTAAAATATTTAGTGGTGAATCAATAAAATATCGATATAAATAAATAATATTAAACTAATTTGACTGTACCTCAAAATTGAACACTTCAAAATAGCATTTAATTAAAAGTGAAATTTAGGCAAAATTCAAATTATAATAAATATAAAATTATTGCCTCCAGGTAAAACAACCAATAATTTTGTTATGCTTCAAGTTCTTTTTTTCACAAAAACTGTGCCTTTGGAGGGTACTTTGATGTTATGTAAATTGAAAGAGGCTATCAGTTTAGTGATGAACAATATAATTTCACACTCCGACGACCCAGTATGAATGTATTTTCGACAAAACCATGAATCAGTAAATAAACAAGCTGCTAAGAAACTAATAAAGCTTTTCCCCTTCAACGCATTCACTGGGAAAGCATTCACCTCGCCAAAACAGTCCCAAATACGTCATAGACACTATATTTAATCATTTTTGTCTGACATCTTCATGAAGAACACAGACAAGAAATACATTTCAAATGCTCAGATCTTTTCTGCTTGTATGGTCTGGTGATGTGTACATAGAAAACATCAATGGTTCTTGTTTTAAAATCTGAAACATAGTACTAAGTTGAATTCTATTTCAAACAAAAACACCTATTTGTTAATTCTGGCAACATAAGATAAATGAGAACACGTTACAAGTCATTCTTATTCAAACAGTTTCTATTAACAGTTTCATGAATGAAATTCTGAGAGATCAATTTACAGGAATCTCTCCACTTTAGACTTTATAAAGATGGATTATAAAGGAATATTCCTGTGTGCGCACCTTAAAGTGTTTTATCTGCAATTTTGTCTGTGCATTACGGGAAATGGCAAAACAAACTGCTGAATATTTGCTGATATAACACAAGTCTTGTCAAATTTAACATATACAGATAACAGATGGAATAAAAGTAACAAATAAGTTATTGGTAGACTAATAAAAAAAATGTGTTATTATCCAGTGGTCATTCCTGTATCACTCGCTATGTAAAAGGGCTGTGATTACTGAAAATTGCCCACTCTGAATGGAGAGGTGAGGTGATTTGGGGTTTAATGCCGCTTTCAAGAGTATATACTTCACTTATACCTTGGCTGCTAGCTTTACTGCAGGGAGAAAGCACGCAAGATCGTTGTGGCTATGCATTGCAGTGAAATCTGTGAGCCAGAACTAGGGAACTAGGCTTGTACTATGCTGAAATTCAGCGTTGCACCCAACTTTTCTGCATGTAGAACAGTTCTCTACAGAATACAGAGTTGCCGAGGCACTGGCGGGATTCGACCCTGGACGTCTTGATCCAAAGTCAAACGCTTTAACCAATGCGCTATCCAGCCCCTCTAAATGGTTGGCCAATGACAAAATTGAGATGGTAAATAATAACAAGAAAGCCTCTTTTACAGGGATCTTTCTAAAATGAATAATCAGGAATCCCATTAACTGAATTTGTTTCTACAGACCTATAACCTGGATAAAACATTCCCAATTGATAAAGTCTTTTGATGACTTGTAACTAAAGAGATAACTCTTAAAAAACACAATTATACAAATTGACATTTTCAATTGTTCAAACAAATCAAATCAATACTGAATTCAGTGAACAAAAATAAAGGTTACACATATTTTTCTTTAATAAAAAAAAATAAATATAAAAATCCTTTAATAATGAAGTTAATTTTTATCAGAGACAACTTCCTAGAGATAAGCTCCATCAGTAACACATCAATCAACCAAAAGTTCTATAATTTCCCCACAAAACGTTTCTATCCTCTGACGTAAAAGTGAAACGGTTTTATTCCAACGAGAAACGTTATAGCCTTTGACCTTCCTGAGAGCTGGTCTCTTTGACATAAATCAATATAGAACCGCAGCGAGATTGTAGCCATACGCCCACACATACACTCGTAGGAGGTGCATCCTCAAGGTTTGTGTCTACCCACGTTCCGTACCATTACTATTTATACAGCTGGTGTATATATATCTTAAACTACACGGAGTATCAGCGTAATTATTATTGAACTATTTTAATTCATTATTTTGACTGATATTATGATATATTTGATATCTAAATTGTGTTGTGTTACACTAGCCAGACCATTTAATTAAATATTCCAAAGGAGCCTCGATCTGCATATAGACCCACCAGACTTGCTTTTTAAGATTGGATCACTTTTTGGTAAATTATTATGAATTGCCATCTTTGAAAAAGATGTGTTACACTTGAAATGCCACCATAATGGACTATATTTTTACATCTGAAAGTACGCAAATTTAATTTTAGTTTCATGGTTCAATTATTTCCCAAATGACCACAATTTCATAATTCTAGATTTCAATTTCCCAAATGACCAATATTGATATTTCTGTTTGAAATTATTTTTCTGTCTCATGTTGATACTTGTGGTGTTAATAATTCTTTATGATATCGTGATGTTCATGATAATATACTGGACATAAAATAGGTTAGGGATATTGGATCTTTTATCAATGTGCCAATGAATAAATATAATACCACATTTATTTATCATTTCAAAATGTACATAATATCCTTAACTACTTTTGTCCAGCATATACATATATAGAACATCATACTTGTGCATTTGGATCGTTTGTATTGAACGAGAAGATGTCATGGAAGCGGAGGAACAACGAGTTCGAAGAACGAGTTGTTCCTCCGCTTCCATGACAGCTTCGAGGCCAATACAAACGATCCAAATGCACAAGTATGATGTTCTATATTTATTATATACCCCTTTTTATTAGCAAATTCGTAAACAAATAAAGTTGCATAATTTTCTTGGACGATGTGCTGCGTATTGATACACGGGCGGTTGCTTGACTAGCACGACTCACAATTTGATATCTTAATAATATCTTTATTTTCTCATTTGTCAGCCCAAAAGACCTGTAAGTGAAATTTTATTCAGTGTGGTAACATAATTAAACCATCAAATTTGCTTTATTATCATTTAAATTACAAAGAACTGAAAATAAGAAACAACATCCAGGCTTCCGTGCGTCGTGCTTCTTTCGAATGACGTAACCATGGTTATGACGTCACAATAGTAAACGGTTGTGACGTCACAGTGACGCAGCATCGGTAGCGAATCTCTCGGCATTGCTTTCGATTCCCCTTCTACTTTACGCTTTTCTGCCTTGTTAATGATAATTTGAGCAACATTGTCCCTGCTTGTGCTGTTAATATAAGGCCAAATCCATGCTGATACTTTAATCAACTGAACAAATACTAGCAGTATTATTAAAACATAAATTCCGGAGATTTAATTGGGTAAACATTGAAAAGTACGGAAAATCCCGAGAAGTGCCGAAGTTTAGAGAAAGTAGAACCGTCAGCCGTGCAATACGGAATTCACCGTGCAATACGGAAATCGACCACGGAAACCGTATTGCACCCCTGTATTACTATCTTAAGTTTACATGGGTATATAATAAAAAGATATATTTCATAGCTGATATACAGAGATCATAATATGGTCTATTCAACTTGTTTTCTTTATAATGTTGATTAAACTTTTAGATAAAACTTTTTTGCTCACATATAACCTGGTTCATTAGAATTAGATTCACATTTCTTGTTCTCTCAACACACATAAATCTTCTGTTTGATGTCTTTTAAATAGTTTCTTGTTTATGGCCTCTCGACTATTACGTACTTATGCAAGCATGACAATTGTAAGTCGTCAAGTTGAATTTATTACACTGAAGATACAATGTGTCGTTAATGGGATCAAGTTTACAGCAGAAATGGGAATCGCTTCAAACTGCCTGGCTTCATGTTATGCTTCGTTTTGATGAAAAATAATAAAAGATAATCAATATTTTCCTTCATTCCTTTTTGTTTGCCAGTTGTAAAACTGAAGTAACAAGAGGAAAACCGAGCCATTTTTCAAAATCTGATTTTACATATGTTTTTCTTGGGAAACTGCTGACTGATTCAAAAACGGAGCAAAATACATAAAATGTAAGAAAACTCTTTTAAACTTTTCAGATATGATATCAATTTAGACTTTACAAAGACAACATTATTACAATTAAGAAAATTATATCTCTGTATATCTCTCCTCAAGTCGAGATTAAGGCAACCCAATCCAGAGGGAATGTTTACGCAATAATTATTATTTTAAATACATGATTTTTTCCACACTTGTGGTAGAGTAACAAAGAAACTCTGAATTTTAATATTTTTTACAGTAATTCTAAATTGTGATAATTAACATTGTATCAATTGAAAAGAGTCTTTAAAAATCCAGCATCGAAACTTAATACAAGGATGCATTTTGCTTCCTGATCTAAATTGTGGGTGTCAAATGACATTAATGTCAGGAAATAGGGAAAATTACAGTTACTGCGCCCACACTTGGTAAAATCACTTTAAACAGGCAAGATATTCATGACAATATTTTTACTCTCCAATTAGTTGGTAATTTAGCTTTCTTTTCACAAACAGGCAACTTTCTCATTCAACATTATCAGTCAGAGAAGTCACATGCAAAAGCAATAGAATACTGACAGTTGCTTTGAAATATAACTTCTGAAAATTGTTATGCAAGTAATTGAAATATGAAATTCTTAATGACAAGACCTTCACATCAAACTATAATGTTTAAAATTTTGTGATGGATTAAGTAATGATATTAGATTCCTATCCTAAACAAGATCATTTAATTCAAAGATATTTATAAAATTGGTTTCAAATCACATTTTATACTTCAGAAAATACCTAGGGCAATATCCAAATGTACACATCTAACATAAAGCTCTCACTCTCAAATCACCAAATTAGCTCAAACTCATCGGATCAAGTAAAACAGATCCATTCCTGAATAACCAACAAAAGAAGGATGGCTCAGTAAGTGATGCTAGTGGTAATAATCCAATTTGCGAAATAAACTGGACAGTGATAGATTAAAGCAGTCACCCTGGCTAACACCACTCTGGAATAGCAGGAGAGGGGGCTTAGTTCTACACGCTTCCACTCTGCAGGGATTTATCAACTGATTGCTAGTACACGTATTGGTACAGCCGGATTTATTAACTGATTAGGGGGTAGACTCATAACCACGAAAACAAGATTGAACTGAACTGAAGGAGAATTGATGGGCACCTGTTGAGGCGTGAGTGACCCACACTTTCATGTGATGCTTGTACACATCACTGTAATCAGGGGTAAAAGGTAACCTTATAAAAAAAAAACTACACATTCGAACTAGTATTTTATTATGACCTTTGGCAAAAACCAATTACAACTTTCCAAATTTCTGATGATATTGGATTGATTTTTTTCTAGTCATGGGTTTGCGAACCCTGGAGAAAGATATTTGGAAGATGACATTTACTATGATCAGCTTGAATTAAGTCAATTTGATCAAGATAACAAAATATTGAAGTTTCTAAGATTGTGTCATGATGCATCTGATATACAACCTTTTTAACTAATTAATATTACCTTAGGCTCAGGCTAGTTAAACTTTTGGGTAACATTTTTCAGGATGTAAGATTGAAATATATCTGAGACTTCACCCAGGGCATGTTCATCTTCATTTTACTAATCTATTACCAAAGGCAAGTGTCAAAGTTAACATTGTTGAAGGTAAAAAGCATTAGCCACTCTGAGGACTTTATCTAGTTCAAACCTGAAGGGAGAGGGAAGGCTGAATTCTTGTTACTCCTAGGTAAATGTTTATAATAAATTTCAGATTTCCTAACTTGGACAAATGTTAAGCCTTCTATATAAAATCCAGATAAGGTATACAATGGCTAAATTTTTCACTAGGTGTAGGCTACAAGGCTTACCTATACCACCCAAAGCCACCAAGAACACAAGTTATCCACAGGAGCAGAAATTTGGTAGTTATCTTATTTTTCTTCACTATTCAAGGACTCTTTAAAGAAAAAGACTTTGGTCACTATCTCTGTTATTTACTGCATAGATTTTCTAAGAATGATTTTTTCCTCAGTATTTCATCAAAATTCGATAACTTTCAATCAGTTTGCCAAAGAATCCCCACATCATATTGATGGTTATTGTTCTAAGGTTCCTGTGAGATGAGGCCTGCAGTTTCCATGATAACGAGTCCATTGTACCATCTGGTAGCTGTTAATATACAGAGAGCAGTCAGGATAATAAGTAATCAGAGCCCATATGGGTTCAATCTGTCTGGAGTGTAACGCTCAGCCTGTACACTACACATACATATCTTGTGGGAAACAGGGAAGAGGAAGGGATGCGTGTGATGGACATCTGATAACAAAACAATAACAACTTCATGTTGTGAATTGGTATCTCCTGTTTTCCCATATAGTAAACATTTTATGACACATCATATGCACTATAAATAACCAGGGCATTTCTTAAAAGCATTAACTCTTAATTTCCAACCCAGGAAAATTTATGACACATCATCAGATACACTAAGAATAAGATTAAGAATTCTCAAATGCAGAAACTCTAATTTTCAACCCATTACAAACATTTCCATTTTATGTTTATCAACAAGATTTTTATCAACAAATACTTTTTATAACAATGGAAACATGAAGAAGACAATGATATTTATGGATGATCAACTTCTTTAGTTAACAATTGAAAATCATCCATAAAACTTCTAAACTCTCAGTCAACCAAAATTACCAAAAATATAATCAGCCTGAATTCCAAATCTCAAGACTATGTCCTTCTAAATTCAATTGGAGGAAAGTTATGAATCAAGGATCGATGTCTGGATTCGAACTCGGACCAACTGGGATCTCAAGTGTGTGCCTGACAGGACTGAAGGAACCAATCAGTTTCTCTCAAAGTGCCAAGTCAATAACAAATCTCTCGGTGGACCTCTAAGTCAATACCAAGTAATATCATCTTTAAGAATCCAGGCTGCAAGTCAGGCCGGTGCGGCAGCTAATCAGGCTATGTTGGAGCAAGTCATGTATATTATCAGTGCCGAACAATTTATGAGTGGGACCTGATTCCATGTATTGATTGCTCAGAACATCCCTCAAGTGAATCTGGCCCTGTACAAATATAATCTCAACAAGAGAGAGGGGAAGTCGACCTGGGAATTTACACACATGTCCGAAATTCATACAATTGTCATATTTATCCCCCCGGCAAGGGTGAGTTTGGATGTTAAGCTACAAAGGCAGATCTCATGAATGTGATTTTACAAACTGGTAAATATTGATTGATTATAAACATATAATGGATACTCAAAGAGCTGTTTACAGAAAATATGAAAACAATGTTTCCAATTAGTCAAGCCTTATTTCCTTTCATCTTTGAACAGATCTTCATTTTGAGTATTTTCTCAGTTACAAAACAAATGAGGTAAGATGTTTTTGAGTTCATTTAACCTTGTTTTCTTCCAGTGCATGAACCATGTAGCATTAGTTCTAACCAATGAGGTGATTACTGATGAACTTGTTACAACAGGTGAGACGAGCCTGGTCACTTCTAGTTGGAAGAATAACGAGGTGAGAGGTATAGAGAGCCAACATTCTCTAGTCCTGTCTTCCACAGATAAGGAATGTCAGGAATTGGTTGTTCCAGGATTGGGCAGAGTGCCAGAGAGAGAAGAAAGAACCATCTGGCTGAGTGTCAGTCCGGAAAGGAACCACAATATCCCTCGACCAACAACTGACAAACCCTCCTACGTTCCCTCCAAGCTGAAGAACACAGCTCTTTACTCTCCTCCGAGGTACAACAACTGACAAACCCTCCCACCATCCCTCCAAGCTGAAGAACACAGCTCTTTACTCTCCTCCATGGTCCGCTAGTCACTCTCGAGGTCTGCTAGTGACGGGCATGATAAGACTAACCGTATAAAGGCTGTATATGGGACAGGCAGACAATTCATATTAACTCCCTCCTGAATAAGTGTACTTTCAGAATATTGTGAGTCCCTTTTAGCACAGTTCGAGTACTTGGGACCAGTGGTATTAACACTGCTTTAGAATGGGCTGTCATGGTGATGTATTCATGGTAAATGCAAATACTTTTTATCAGGCGAGCTTCCTCCAAATATTGTTTGATTAATTACAGAGGAGTTACATCTACTATGAAATGAATATTTGTAACTCTCCGATGATTCACATCGTTCTGAAGTATTCACTACTGATTCAATTATCCAAGGAACTTAAATGCAGTCGGATGATCAGGACTTCAGCAGATATGTGACTAGGGATTTGATGTTGTTTTCAGAGTATTTCACTTATATATACACCAGAGTGGCAAGTATCCCACGATGCCAATGTGATGACTGATCATTGGGAAGAACCCTGTGTCACTGAATTTAAATGCAGCATTGCACCCAAACCTCACTGTTGACATATATGAAAAGCTCCGGATGGGATTTGAACCAGGACAATTTGATCTGTAACCAAACCATCTAACCACTGTGCTATCAAGTCCTCATAGCAGAAAGTTATATAATTAAAATTTAAGTTGGTCCTTCATGTTCCTATACTAAAACATACCACAGTGTTCAAATTTAATATGTATATATAAAACTTTGAATGCAAAAACACATAAAATTGTAAATACATAAAAGTTTCCAAAGGAGATGGATTTAGCCTCAGCATTTGCAAGATGATTCAACACGTTATTGTTAGACAAACACTTCAGTATTCAAAAGAAGGATGTCAATAAAAGGAGAAATATTTGTTCAGCTCAGCTATCTGTGTATTGTATAGAAAAATCACTAGTAACTTACATGTTTTACTGTTTCAATTTTGACCAAGAGGCCCTGGGTTAAAATCATGGTAATGGTATGGTAACTTTGTCTGCTGTAGAGAGCTGTTGTACAAGCAGTTGGTAATGGGTGCAATGCTACTCTGAGTTTCGCTGTTGTCACCAATGGTTTGTGGTTCTATCCTGTTCACAGGTTTCATTGTAACACATAAACACTAGCTGCTTTAATGTAAGTTAAATACTCATAAAACATTGTTAAACCAAAAATTATTTTACCAGAGTTCTCATTCATTATTAAGGACAATAAAAGATTAAATTTTTGTTTTCAAATGTGTCGGTCATTTATAAGAATTCATTGTGATCATGATATCAGTGTTAGAAATTGGTGTAATCATAGTACCATATGTGGGAGATCACTTCAAAATGATAAATGCAATAGACAATCATCAAAACCACTGATTGAAACCTTTGCTATGTATCCTGGTCCAACTATGCAACAAGTAGATCAGTTAGTGAGTTATTGTTTGACGCAGTTTCAGCCATTAGCGGCGAGACAGGTAGATGATCCATCACTGCTGTCAATAGGCAAATAATACATGACAAAACAAAATGTAGGTGCATCAAGGTGAGGTGAGGTGATTTGGGGTTTAATTCTGCTTTCAAGTATATTTCACCGAAGCCTGCAACACCATGTGGCTATGCATTGCGGTGAAACCTGTGAGCATCGTTTGGAACTAGGAAACCATTGGTGATACTACACTGAAATCCTACACTACAAACCTTACTGATTGTAGAACAGTTCTCTACTGCAGACAAAGTTACTTTGTCCCTGGTGGGATTTGAACGCGCTAAACACGGCGCTGTGTGTCAAAGTCCCCTTATTCGTATACATGTATAACAAATTGTAAACAATTCAATATGTACTTTCTTTCAAATGAGCAACTTGAAAGCAACTATTCATGAAACAAATACAACAGTGTCATTTTAAGGCTTCTTACACCAATTGGTGTTCAATAAATAAAAACATGGTAGTGATAGATAAGTCTCAAAAGTTTAAGGCTTAGTCATCAAGCAGTCAAAGTGTATAAATTGTTTGGTCAAAATTCCTAGATGACCAACAGATCATAGAGGCAACATTCAACACTAAGGAACTGTAATGAAAACATTTACAGTATCAGAGAACCTCACTGTTCAACACAGCATTGATTCGCTTAGCGATAATTCATAAACACTTCAGTGTTGTTCCTCAAGGTGGTCCTGGGGAAATTTGCCCACTGCTTGGTGTCCCTTAAAGGCGCTGTAGCACGTTTTTTGCAAATTTTATTTTTTCAAATTTCTCATTTATAATGATTGTTTATGTCATTTATATTTACTTTAGAGGGTAAACATCTTATTACACACACCAATGATCCCTAGTGGTAATAACGGTGTTGCGTATAAAGCCAAAATTGCATGGCGGCCATTTTATTGTGAACACATTTTATTATATTCGAATGACAAAAACAATTCCCATGGCTTTACGGAACCATGTGCACTCATTTGCAACTTGATTTATCGAAGAGAGAAGGGTGTTTTACTATTGTTGACATTATTTTTCAAATACATTTCATCGACTTATTTCAGCAAAAAAACGTGCTACAGCGCCTTTAAAATTTGGAAAAGTAGTACTTTGACCATTGCAAAGGGTTCCATCTATTCAGAAATGACAAAAATGACCCCCTGATGATCACCTAGGAACAACACTGTTCATTTCCTGAAATTAATATTGCGATAATTATTCAACATAAAGAAACTCTCACCTTTGCATGTCCTTGCATTCTACCACTTTGCCGAATGTACCTTCCCCTAACGTTTGTACAACTTCATCTGAAAAGGAGACAATAATCGGACTTCAGAATATGCTGGAACTGAGAGAAACCTGAAAGAAACGAACACTGAGGATTATGGCACTAACAGTACACCATACTTGCAGACTTGCGACCTGGCAATATGCTCCTAGGGTATGTGTATAAGCTTCTGCAATAACCTGTATTGCCATCAGTTTATTGCTCGTTCAGTTTTATCTTATCTTTGTTAGTATATGGGCAGATACCTCATCCATAAAGTGAGATTAACGAGTCTTTGCTGAGATGATCGCTTACATTTCAAAATGCAGTTGGAGATTAACTTTCAGATGGATGTGAAGTTTTTTAATGAAATTGTAAAACCCTTGGGTGATGAAATTTAAATTGCGCTGAAGGTGGATAATAAGCGTGCCACTTGAACGTATAAATTGATTCTATGTGATGATTTAGAATTACAAGAACAATAGATGCAGTGACAACGAAATCATTAATATAAATGTGCTGGCTTAAAAAGGAAGTTGTAATGGGAGATATCCCCACTGGCAATAATGATCTCAGCAAGTCTGCAGTAGTATGAAAGAATTCAAAGTGAAATGAACAAATCTGCCGCATCAGCATTTTAATAAGCCAAGTTAATATGCTCAGAGCTGTGGGAATCATCCCCCAAATACATGGGCAGCTGCAGGCTTGTCCCACAGGCAAAGGTTGCCAATAAAAGCAGAATATCACAGAAAACAATAATAAAGCATTTGCTATCGTTTTTTTAAATATCAGCATGAAAATGAGGCAATGGTAACAACAATAACATAGATATCCTAGACTAAACGTTACGGAAAGTTGAGTACATCGTGCTTGAAGGACGTCGCCTTGGTGATAGATCAGGTGACCATCGTCATCATCGTTGACGCTTGGCGCTCTTTCACTGGACTCGGGCTGCTCCTTTCAACCAAACCGCCATTTTCAATCCCATCATTCAACAGCGTCCACATCACAGGAAGTGGTCAAGAGAGCGTCCAGCAATGTCGCAATTTGGAGTGGGGAGGACAGCAATTCAGTCATCGTAACGGCAATTGGGCGGCACGACACGCCACAATCGGCACATGAGATAAACAAGGGGAGGCAAGGCCAAGTAAAGATTGTGTCAAAATTCATGTGTATATACAACGTCATACACAACACAAGAATGTACTAACAGTAACAAGCATACCTTACTGTAATTCGTCTAGTTTGGTTATAGGCAACAGAGTAGAGAAATATCACTTTAAAGTGCTCAGTCATTATCCCTTTAAAGTAAGATAGATCAATCCAAAATATCAAAACTTTCTAATCTTCCCAGAAATTTCCTACCAACATCCTATTCTGGAAATGACGCCCCTGGGTATGTTTCGATTAATTTAGAAAACTCTGGTAACAAGAATGGTAACGGTAACGATAATGTAACATGATAAACACGATTCTCACTAAATTGTTTCCAATTGATGACGCACCCTGGGGCATCCTTTCCTACTAAGCAGCAGAGACTTCAGCGGTTCAACAGGTATATAAAGTAAACATGAACATATTAAACTCTCCAATAGGATGCTTCAACAGTTGGCTTCATCTTACAGTGATAGGCATGCTTACAATAGCGATCCTGCGTTATCACCTCATCATTATATGTAGGGTATAAATATTATTACTGGTGGGTGTCATGGCTTTTACGAACCGAGTGATTTCTTGTATTCCCTAAGCAGATTATACACACATTTGAGGCGAGTTGGAATTTAATGCCGCTTTCAAGAGTATTTCACTTATATAGCGGCTGCAAGCATAATGGCAAGGAGAAAGCCCGCAACGCCATGTGGCTATGCATTGTGGTGAAACCTGCAGGCATCGGCTGGATCTAGCGAACCATGGGTGGTACTAGGCTGAAATTCATTCAAGCATTGACCCAAACCTTACTGCGTGTAGAACAGTTCTCTACTGCAGACAAAGTTGCCATGCCCCTGGCGGGATTCGAACCCCGGACCTCTTGGTCCGAAGCTGAACACGCTAAGCACTGCGCTATCCCGCCCCCCACACATTTCGTAAAATTCATACAAACTTTCCAGTGTATAAACTTCTTTACCCATTTTATTTGATTTACATCGTGGGCTAAAGGCAGAAAATGGTCTCTTAACTTGATTTTATTTAACCATTTGGTAATGGGTACATTTTTTGTTACGATTGTCATGCTGATACATAGAGCGAACAGCATGATCTTACTGATTGAAGGATCATATGGAAGGTTTTCTTTTGAGAAGTCAGCAGAGCTTTAAAACTTCAAATGAAGTTTTCAGAAGTTACAAATTCTCACAAGAGGGATGCTATTAGAGTCAGACAAGAACAGTTTGTCCTTTCAACAAAGATAGGAGTTACTGATGCTAGCTAAAAGGTGTCTCGTCTTCCAATCTGAGAGAGTGCTACAACAAATCAAGCACAAAGTGTGCTAAAGTGACTCCTTAACCATTAGTGTCCAGTCCGGCTTAATCGTAGGCATTGTACCTTCATTAAAGCATTAAATTGACAGATTTTACCCTTATTATATTGAAAGAGTGGATCGTCCTTCATAGAAAAGAAAATCTCGGAAATGTATTTGTTATGATGGTATCATGCCATACATCTTTCTGTTGACAAACATTGTACTTACTTCAATATAAATTGATGAAATAAAATAGCAATGTCAGCTAAAACATGTAAAACAGGAATTTGCATGGATTTTGAAAATGACCCATATCAGACAAAAAAATATCTGAAATTTCTGTTTGTGCCTTTTCAACTCAGAAAAGCAAAGACACTTCAATGCTCTACCTGGGTATACAGACCTAACAAATGTTGGTCCCGAATGTCAAGGTCACCATCAATGGAGAGATTAAAATGACAACTCGTCTAGACCCTTCTCACTGCTCAAACAATGTGTAAAGGCTGATGTGAAGTGAGGGAGACAGGAAATAGCCTCCATTAAGTGAATGGGAACCATTAGAGTTGATAGTTTACTACGAGCTTGGAGCGCCTCCACTTAAATCTGACATTAGAAGCAAAGGACTCACTGCCTGCTCTCCATGTCTCCATGTCTCTGTGTCCACTGACTAACTAGCAGTTCCGCTCAGGGCAGTAATAAGAATCAGAGACAGACTTTGTATAAGGGTTGTTGCTTTAAACTTGCATTGACAACTGTGGGACCAAAACTGAGGCATTCTATCATTTGTCCTCCATGTTGTTTTTCGATGTTTTGAAATGTTACGATACCTATAGCAGAAATAAGAACTCTTCTTCAGCGCCATTGAGCAAATTGTTTTTTTGGAAAAGGGTTACATAAATTCATTATGATCATGATAAGTTTTGATGTGTTACTTCTTAATTTTTACTGACAATGCCAAAAGTATACTATGGACAGCGGTGATCATTTTATCATTCATAAATTTTTAATTTTTGTTATCCATTATTCATATTTTTGTTGGCATACCGGTAATAGTTTGATATCCTTAAAACTTCATAAAATATTTTGTAAAAACGATTTGAACTCTACTGCTCAAACACCATCTTCCAAAAACCTTAGATCTAAATCCCAGAAGAAAAAAGAACTGAACTTTGCAAGTTCTTATTTTCATCACAGAACTTTATTTAGATAAATCACTATTGGGAAAGTTCTCAGCAAACATCAATGATTCCAGCTATATTGAATGTCGTCACAAAAAAAAACTTCAAAGGGGAGAAAAGCGGTGGAGGGACGGACCGGTAAACCAATTCAGACCAATCTCGTCCCACAGTAGGTGATGAGACAGTTATATTACCGAATCTATGGCTGCAGCGAAGCCCTTTGCCCTTGTTGTGGAATACAAACTATATTAGGCAGCAAGAGTGGCATTGATTGGTCAGTCAAGTCTTCAAGGGGAAGGTAGTAATCATGTTTACATCATAGAGACAAACTGGATCAGTGTCTTAGCTGGGCAATATTGACCGAACAGTCCATATAACTGGGAATCAAGTCACTTGGTCCGCATTAGCAGGACAATTGGGTATTTGGATTCTTAATTAGCCAATTTAACACTACAATGCTACTACTGCCAACCATTATTTTACCATACTGCTTTTGCCTACCATTTGATTTTCTCATATCAGTCAATAAATGAGCTAATTATGGATATATACTGTTAGATTTGATTAGCATAGATGAGCTTGCAGTAAGATTATTTCGGAGCTGGACAAACAAGATTCATCAAACTTGAAGAAGCTGAACTTACTAACCTAATCAGAAGTTTTGTTCATCTCATTGGAAATACATTAACAGAGCAGACGAGTTTAATACTTTGAAATGAGTTTCTCAAAAGTCACAGGAAGAATAATTCAAAGAACATGAATAACATACAAATGTATTTCTAAGGTTGGATCTACAAAACTGTAAAATATCCGTAATTTGAAATTTAGATTTGACATGTAATCAACATGAAGACATAGGTTTAGCAAGGAGCTGTCCAAGGCTTATATAGGCTTGGGAGCCTCATAGTGAAACATGACACCGCGAAGGCTTGGGTTATCTGTCTCTGCTGGTGTAACAGCATCTTTCAATGAAAGCGTCATAACTCGGAGAATAAGCTTTTATACCAGTGGAACTGCATCACCTCTGCCAGCCAAAGTAAATACACATCTTATGCTTTCTCTAATGAATATACATGAATCTGACATTTCGTGTTTGCCAGGCACCAAGAAGGTCCCAAACAGCCAAGAGATCAATTTTCCCCCTCTCATCCTTGCGGATGTCTTGTGTACGAAGTCTGGAATTTGAGTTGAATCCTACACTCGGTTTGCATCTATTCTGGGCGGCTTGTTGAAAACCTTTGAACGTAAACAGTTTACCCGTCCTTTGAATATGTGTGTATGTCTTCATGACTCATCTCAAACAGACAAAGTGTTCAGTCATTCGTCTTTCCCCAAAATTCCTAAGTGTTTAGAAATCGCAGATCTTGGTGCCAAGTTTCAAGTTAGAGAATTAATCGAAACGGACAACTTTGGGATCTGGACAAAACATTCATGTCAGATTAGAACAAATATCAAAATATTTCATTATAACCATTATCCTGTCATAAAACTTTAGAATTATGTTTAGAAAATAAGTACAAGCGATCAACGAATCTGAAACTGACCCTAGCTTGACTGGCCTACATACTTTCTACAATGACTACCCCATAGGCATTCACAGCACATACCTTCTTGGGCAAATTCCGTTTTGATTCAGTAGCAGGCATATTTTTCCCCCATTCTTTAACTTCCTTGAAAGCAGCTAAAACATCTACTCTCATGTCGAAAGACTGAGCCAGGAGCCTGCCCCTACCACAGGATGGTAGTGAGCCAGCAGGGGTAGGGGGAATGGGAGGAGGGGGTAACTCCAATGGGGGACTCCAAGTAACAAACTCCGCCAAACTTTCAGTAGCACTGCAAACAACAAAACACTGCACTGCTGATGATTTATCCTTGGCTGAAAGTCTTCAGAGTAAGAGATGGGGGCCAGAGCGTGTTCCCCTCCAAACCTTCCTCAGTACAAGTGAACAGAGGCTGGTCTCTGCTCCACACTACATGAGAGAGGGGTGAAACTTCATCCCCAGAGGTAGAACCTGCTAAAAATAGACTCCAGTATGGTAGCAGCAGCATCTGCTAGAGTTTCACTCTCCAAAACCACATGGGTGCAGGCAGCCGATGTGGGGAGAGGGGGAGGGAGAGGAGGGGGCACATGAATTCCTATGGTGTCCCTTCCAAACAAAATGGCTGCTGTACGAAGCTGGAGGCTTATCTCATTAGCTGGTACTGCCCATGGCCATTATCTACATCCAGCAGGGTCCTGGCATCGGGGCAGGGCAAGTAGAGCTGGCTGGCTGGAGACATCGGCCGACCGAGGCACCCTGTAGTTTAGGACTGTATTAGTTAGCTCTTATTACAATGTTACTCAACTCAATGCAGCGTATCATTTCTGTCTTGCATAAGGCTTCCGATGTTATGTCTATCTTAGTATCGGCTGTTCGAATTGATGATGCTAACTTTTCTAATATTGATTCATATTAAGGATGCCGTTACTAAAAACATACTTTGTTATGAATTGTTATTTGATGGAGTGAAATTAATTACAGACCAATCTGAGTTAGAACTTTAATTAGTTCATATGTATATATGATTTCCAGTTATGATGTTAAAAGTGTAGTTATGCTAGATTGAGTAAAATTAATTTTTATCAGTAAAACTAATTTTATGAGTAAAAATAATTGTTACAAGTAAAATTAATTTTAATGTGTAAGATTAGTTTTAATGATTAAAATTAATTTTGATAATTGTCATTTGAAATTTTATTTTTAATTTTGGAACATTGAATATGGTTTCAATTATCAAATGATGCCAAGGAATCTTCTATGAGAACCAGCATAAGTGACCCTTATACAGGGATGACTAAATGACACTATTAGCTGTGTGGCAATAAATCTAGGCTGACAATACCTTCAGCTGGCAGTCAGTGAGATAAGAGGGGCATAAATCACTCATAATACCCAATATTAATGTAAATGATGAAGACGGAATCAGCTTAGCAATAATATCTATAATACCTAATATATGGAGCCTACAAAAATTATGACAATGATTTAATAGATAATCATCTGAAATTTCTTTGAATATTTGTTTAGATTTTTGACAAATAAAAGATCTTGGTTATTATGTTTACATTTAAATAATTAGTCTTTTTGAGAATTGAGCAATACTTTGACTAGCTTATTAGAAACATATTTTTGTATTTAAATATGAGTTGTACATTATCAAATGATGGAGATAAACTGTCTTTAAATTTAAATTTAAATTTTTAACTTATTAAAATTCTTGTAAATTTAACATTCTTTAATTCCTATTTTAATGTTGACTCTCTTACTGTTGCAATGTTTACTCTCTAGCATTCTATGAACTCTGGAATAGGATGGTCATACTTTCCCCCTAATACTTATAATGACTTTTCAAAATTATATTTAGCATCATATCAATTATGAAATCTAACTTGTAACATTACATTCCTTGTTTAATTACAAATGGTCAAGTCACAAATAAAACAACTATTTTAGTTCTGATGACTTTAGAAATCCAAAGAGTTTTTAAAACAACCTACCCTTAAGGTTAGTTATAACAAGCGAGGGTATCCATTAGTAGTTGATGAAAGAGCTGTAGTCCTAAATCAAGGCTATTAGACTGTGTAAACAGCACAGTTCTTCAAGGAAGAGAATACAGTTGAACCAGTAAACATCCCATCTGTTGTGACTTGTCACAGCATCCACATAGGAGGGACGTGTTTGCATTCCTTGCACTGACATGCCAATCACTAATTAGTCTCATAATTAATCCGATGACATCACAGGGCAGCAATGTGTCCCTGGTCCGGCGTGGACAGAGAGAGTGTTGTTGAAGAGGGTCACTGGCTACTGCTGCTGGTGCTGGCCTGACCCAGTTCACTTGTCGACTGACTGACTGACTGACTTCAATCCATGCTAAGCACTCCCTTCCTGTCACCAAGCCTCCACTTACACCTATGTCAGTTTTAGCGTACACCCTGACATTCCACCAGAGCCGCTGAACGCAGCCCTTCACCTCTACATTTGGGACGGGAGTGGAGTCACAATATCTAATGTGTCACAATATTGATCCAGTCACAAAATTAGTGAGGATGAAACTATTTTCACGAGTTCTGCCGGCCCTTGAGAGTCGACTTTGGCAACAATGAGCAATTACGTTGCAGAGTGACAGTCGCCCGCTAACAACATGGACTCCGTGAATAATTGGCACAAATTAACAAATTGTTGTTGCTGGTGGACCTAATCATTTAACCGAAGCAGAAGAGACGAAGGAGTTCTACCGACTGGAACAGATTAAACGGCCAAATGGTCGAGGCCCGAGTCAACAGTTGTGTGGGGTGTTCAATAAAAATCATCAATATTCGTAGGAACCGTGTCTGGCCTCCAAGAACTGGCGCCCAGTTTGGCAGGCAACAAGACGGAGAGTCCATCTGCCCAGGAAGGCCCCATCACTTGGACAATCCACATCCAGTACTAGTCTTATGCATAGCAAGCCTGGCCCTATACCTTCCCCATCTCTATTCACAAATCAATATCGAAACTTGACTGAGCACTAGTGAATGCGAAATTTCTCTACTTCCATTGCCTTGTCCAAGACACAGAGCACGGGCTCTATATCCCAAACGCTCATCAGAAAATTTCGGCACACATTTACTAGATCTCTTCACAAACAGGGCGACGGACAGAATAATGACCTAACAGTCATTTGTATGCATGCTGGGCTATTATTTTGCCGTCATCAGCCTATGGTATTAGTCTATGATGCAATGCCTGGCTTGATGATCCCCCTTCTAACTAACAGAAGAGGGTCACACAGACATGAACCTTCCTTGTCCCTCACTCTATACACCTAGAATCATATGGCTATCTACGCTATGTATCTGTATGTATTACATCAAGTATCTGAGCAGCTGCGACAACTAGTATTTCAATACTTACCCTATGTCATGCAATGGCACTTACCGTTCACTTTTTTCTCTTCATGGATTTTTTCGGTAGTGTTTATTTTTAAAAATTTTTGTAAGATGTAATTCTTTTCAAATTTAAGAATTTCCAAATATTTCAGAATATTTTTTTAAAATTTGAACATTTTATAAAATTGAAACTGAATTGATTCAAAAAATTGCAAAATTCAAAATTGAAATATCAAATTCCAAAATATTTACTCTCGATACCCACCTGACCCATGACACAGCCCCGTGAACTTTGACCACTCATAACTTTCCCTCCTAGTCAACTAGCAGTACTACTATATAAGTTCATGTTAATGACTTCACAACCAGAACGGAGGACAAAGAATACCTACCCGACTAGACCCTGTGGAATACGACCGTCTATTTTTCCGCTGGCGGTTGCGCCTCCGTCTGCGACTGCTGTGGTGGCTGCCGGAGTGGTACCGGGAACTGTGGTCTGACTCGCGGTAGTGGTGGCTGCGACTGTGGTGACTGTGGGTGTTGGGGCTCAGCGACCGTGACTGTGAGTAGGACCGGTCCCTGTGACGATGTCTGCGATGTCTTGGTCTGCGCTCACTGCTAATCCGGCTGTCGGAATGAAAACAATTTGGTCTTATTTCAATGAAATTTGGTGCAAATGAATAGGGCTTTAATTG
Organism: Gibbula magus; assembly: GCA_936450465.1. Classification (NCBI taxonomy): domain Eukaryota; kingdom Metazoa; phylum Mollusca; class Gastropoda; order Trochida; family Trochidae; genus Gibbula; species Gibbula magus. The sequence goes on from OW388289.1 coordinate 40,941,313, forward strand.
TTTAACTGTTAAAGTATTGCAAACGAAGCTTTGCCTTTCATTAGTGTATGGCCTATTTCAGATTACATCCAAGCCCTTATTCCACCTCAGATGTCTATTGTTCCTTTCTAATTCATACACTTATGCTATGGAAACGTAACTTAGTCAGAAAAAGTTCAGATTAAAATTTCAAAAATATGTGGCGCCCAGAAGCAAAAGACACATCAACAGCTTATCAGTTACTTCCATACCAAATTTAAAGTTTCTAAATCATACGGTTTTCGAGTTAGACTCTGCAAATGGTTTGCTAACAACTTTCAAAAATAGTTTTTCTAAGACAATACAAAGTATACAATCATACTGACTTCATACCATAACCTTAATTCTTACTAATAACAGTATAACTATTTTCAGAAAAACTTGGCATAAATACCTGATTAAAACTAAAAACAATTTTCAACAAAATTTTGCAAATATAGAACTTAAAGGGGCAGTAGCACGTTTTTTGCAAAATTTAATTTTTCAAATTTCCCATTTATAATGATAGTTTATGTCATTTAAATTAACTTTAGAGGGTAAAACATCTTATTACACAAACCAATTATCTGTAGTGGTAAAAACTATGTTGCGTATACAGCAAAAATTGCATGACGGCCATTTTATTGTGAACACAATTTATTATTTTGTATTACAAAAACGATTCCCATGGCTTTACCAAAACATGTACACTCATTTTAAACTTTATTTTCCGAAGAGAGAAGGATGTTTTACTATTGGTGAAATTATTTTTCAAATACATTTCATCAACTTATTTCATCGAGAAAACGTGCTAATGCCCCTTTAAATTGTTGAACTCAATTACTGCCACAGCATTCTCAGTAGCCAATTTAGAGGAATCACAACTAGTTTACAAAGGAAACAACCCAGGATTGAACAGTTGATAATTATTTAAGAAAAGGTTACACAGAATGTTCTTGAACCCGGAGACAAAGGGTTGTGATGTTTTATAATATCAATATCATATCTGCGCAAATGAATTTAATCTATGTTGACAACCTTATGTTTCAAACTAAACTTTATTACAATTGTTATCATATCAATTTCATTGACATTTACACAACAGGTATGTTTATGACATCATTATTAACAATATCTCATTATCTAAACAATCCTGTTGACAGGAGGGTAATCGATACAGTTTTGATTGCATATGACCTCCCACTGAATCCTAAAGTGGCGGCCACTTTCCGTGTCAACTCTATGAATATATGGAAGTGTCAACCCCCGGTCACTAGAAGGTTCAGAACCTTCCCAGTCGATCAATAACATTTCTATACCCCACACAATCTTAGAGAATGTGTTGTTACTAATTTAGATATAGATGCTATATTCCAGAACAGCTTACACTTGTTTCCGCTTATGCAGGATTCGAAATTAGCACTAGTCCGGTAGCCCATGGCTAGTGAAAAAGAAGCTGGGCAAGTAGAGTGTAAAAACTGGTAGTCCGAAGGACTAGTTAAAATTTGAGGTAAAATGATCATCAAGATGTATTTGGCTAGCTGGAATAAGTCTTGACTAGTATTTTTAGAAATGCACTAGTCTGAAAGGCTACTGCATTGAAAAGGTTAATTTCGACCCCTGTTATGTGTACACATATTACAACATATTACAAGTATTTTGTAATTTGTAATGAAGTAAGTATGATTTATTTAGTTCTAACATTTTATGCTCTGGGTCCCGTTGCATGTAACTCCTAAGGTGGCCATGTAACTCACTAAGATGTACAGTCAAACTTCGTTTAACCAGACCCTGTATATCCAGAAACACATCCATCCGTACAGTAGTATCAGTATTTAAGATCTTCTCTATGCATTTCTATGCAAATGATGATTCGTTTAACCGCACGACTTGCTATCCGGACGTTTTACAACTGTAACCAAATAGTGCTGGGGTCTGACTGTACTTTGTTTATTCTGGAATTTACTGTTGAAATCTGTAACCGTTCAGGACTTCATTATTCCATATAGAAGGTGGTGCTTTTAATTCACAATAAATGTGTACAATTTGCAACACTACTGTACAATCATATTTCAGGATTACCTTTGTAGGCAGCTTAAGTGAACAAACACAACATTGGATCATTTGTCTGGAAAGTTGTATATGGTTTTAACATATTTTATTCATGTAATGAATTGGGAAACAGTAAAGTTTTATATATAAGCACTGAAAAGGGTCAACTTGAATAAATACTACAAGTTATGATGATAATAAATTATTAGTTTCCACACAAATGCAACATTTAATATATTTGGGGTCAAGTATATATAATTTTATTACTATCACATATTTTCAATACAAATGCAACAATTACTATCCTTTTGAGCCCAGAATCACTGATAAATTTACTCGGGAGTCCTGTATACCCGTAAATTTATCATTGAGTACCGTATATGTAGATTTATAACTACAACATACACTCACTCATATAAAACCTTTGAAAACTGAAATTTTAGATTTAAAGTACCGGTAGATGGATTCAACACAAAACAGATAAAAGATTCCATTTAGGCTCGACAAAATTATTAAATTTAATAAGAAGATAATGTTTCCCATTTAGTTTCTTCGTAAAATTTGATAACATTTACATTGAAGGGAAATTTGGCAACAATCTTATATTTGGCAGTAATTCTCAGTAGAATTTATTTTGTTCTCCAAATATTTGTCAAAATAAATTTAAAAACAACAAAATTTGTTTGTTTTTTTGGCTTAACATGAGACTCTGAAAAAATATAGCTGATTTCAATTGTTTTATGTTATATCCAACTTGCAGATGTATCAACAATGAGAAAAATTATTCAAATTTCCTTTAAATATCAACAAACACAGAGATAGCCAGGGTTGTAGTCTAACACTTGAAAAGGAGCCGTATATATAAAATGGTGATATTTTCAGAATAAATACTTTTTTTTCATAGTCCGTGAGTGTAAGACTACCAGAGTTATTCCCAGTGCCCCAGTGCAGGTTAGAACACATATAATGGGTAAAAACATTATATAGACGAATGCAGCAGTCTACTGACCCAGTGGCATTCTCCATTTACAGGGAACCTTTTACATGATGTTACAGGGGGAAGCACCGAGGATAGAGATGGACAGACTGACAGATGTGCAGTCAGATTTACGTATAGTACAGACGGACATATAGATATAGACAGGTATATGGTAGATAGACCATTGATACTATTGGACTAGGAATTATGTCAAGATACCACTAGACCTGAGATTGTCAAGATAACCATGACCAGAGATTGTGTCATGATACCACTAGACAAGAGATTATGTCAAGATACCACTAGACCAGAGATTGTGTCAAGATACCACTAGACCAGAGATTGTGTCAAGATACCACTAGACCAGAGATTGTGTCAAGATACCACTAGACCAGAGATTGTGTCAAGATACCACTAGACCAGAATTTACTACTAGACCAGATAACAAAAGACAAATTGATGTCCAGAGCTGATTTGCATCCTGACTCAAACAGTAAGGCAAAATGACAGTAATAAAAACTTCCCATATGAAAAGTGCAATCTAACTCATATAGAAGGCCATCCTGTCTCAGGGTATAACGTACACTATTGCAACTTTCATGTATATCCTTGGTGCAAAGGCAGTTTATACCTTCGTGGGGTGACGTATGTTCCAGCCAATCAAATAGTATTCTCGCCCTGTTGGCGATAAAATTTAGCCAATCACAGAGAGCTTTACAAAATTCACAAAATGGCGACTTCCTTAGATAAGCGAGCTGAAATTGAAGAGTTTTTTCCCCCGTCAAATTGTCTCAGACGCCGACCATGGAATGGGAACCGCAGTTCATGGAGAAAGGTGGGGTAAACGTTTGATGACTCGGTTTTGAGAGATCAGGCGGAAGCCGACTCGCCTTTCAAATCATGTCATTGGTTGTCTATATTTGTTCCTCGATCATACGTCACCTCGTGAAGGTATAAGCTGCCTTTGCACCCAGGGTATGAAAGTTTCATTAGCAGGATGACAGAAGGCAGAGATGTACTGATTGACAAATGCAACATTCATGTAGGTCAAAAGACATATTAATGCATAGATGATAGACAGAAATATAGAGACAGACACAGAAAACAGTGGGACACACAATACAGTTACAGACGACAAATATGCTAAGTCAGACGGACACAATACAGACATACAGATGTAGAGAGAGACAGGTCATTTACTGCACAAAACTACTAATGGACAGATGGACAGATCTAGAGGTCTATGTTTACACAGCTGCAGAAGGAATTTCTCATCTTGGTAAATTCCTTCCAATTCCCTCTACTCCTGAGGTACCACTCCCTCTTCTATTAGGAGGGACAAGCTATGCATACTGATGCTTGTGAATGTGCATTTATGCTCTGCCAGTGCATCAAATTCTGTGGGTGAAGAATTCTCTCAACTGGCAGATATTTTTAAAATGTTTACCATCATAAAAACGTGAATAAATAATGCAACCGTGGCCAAAATAATATAAATCACAGGTTTAATTTCAAAATCTGTTTATCATGTAATTAAGCATAAATTACAAAAACTGTGGTAATATTACCATGGCAACAGCTGCAACAGTTCTATAATGAGAGTCAAAGTCTGGCTTGGCTCAGGATGATTAATAAAGGTGGTCTAAGATAAACTCGGGATGGAGCAGCTATCTTGGGTTTGGACGCCCCAGCCTTCAGCTAACAGAATGTAAACATGGTGGCATAGTCTTTCTCAAAGATGGCAGTTCATAATAATTTGACTTGGACTTCATCTATCTTGAAATATAATCCACCCTTGGTTCTTAAAGGGGCAGTAGCATGTTTTTTGCAAAATTTATTTTTTCAAATTTCCTATTTTAATGATAGTTTGTACCATTTATATTTACTTTATCCTATTACACAAATCAATTGTCCGTAGTAGTAGTAGTAGTATTAGTATTAGTATTAGTAGTAGTAGTAGTAGTAGTAGTAGTAGTAGTAATAACGGTGTTGCGTATAAAGCAAAAAATGCATGGTGGCCATTTTATTGTGAACACATTTTATTATTTCGAATGACAAAACCGATCCCCATGGCTTTACTGAGCCATGTACACCCATTTTAAACTTGATTTTCCAAAGATCGAAGGATGATTTACGATTGGGGAAATTATTTTTCAAATACATTTCATCGACTTATTTGAGCGAAAAAACGTGCTACTGCCCCTTTAACAAACAATTTAATTTCTCAGAGGATTCTTTGCAATATTGAATAAAATGGTTATTTTTTAACAACAAGTTATTTTCAGAGACTAGGGGTCAAAATAAAGGTGGAAATGATCGAAACTTTGGAAGCTAAGGTTCTTAGAAACATGCACAGGTACTCTTCCATATCAGATTGGTTTTGATGTAACGGCAGAACAATCTCATTGGATTTATCCTTTTCTATCAATATAACTAGTGAATCGTTCATGAATGCATGTGAATGGACACCACAAAACAGTAAACTATGTATAATTTTTCAGTAGGGGTAGAACGGTTCACAACTACATAAGTTGAATTATTTTGCATTTTCAGTTTGTAAAGCCATATTTTATCTTATTTTATTAAATACAATTTATATCTTAAGTTTCACTTTCATAAGATTTTATATTAAAGAAAAATATAATTTGTTGCGAGTTTTGTTTGTTTCTTTCATGGTTCTAAACTACACTAAACCGAAAATGTACCAAACCGAGGTTCAGTACCGCAATATGCATTGAAAAGAAGCACAAGTGTTTCACCGTATATTTTTAGTAGATGTTTGTATTTCTTGTGACAGAATAATATTCTGGGATTGGCTGCCGACTAAAGATAGGAATTTTTTTTATTTCTATGGAAACTTGAGAATTTCAGAAACGGGATAAACAGATTACTTCCTGACTAACACTGTTACACGTTACATGAATTTCACAGCACTTATTTTTAGCAACAGTGATCTTTTACACTGTTTATATTTCAACAAATTTATGGGACAAAACAGCTAGACTAGGGTTTAATCTATGAAATCTGTTTTAAAGAATGCTACTTTTTACTCATTTTAAATTCTTGGGCTTCCCAATTCAAATGAACTGATAATAGCTAGACTCTTGGAAGGCGAAATTACTCTTATACTCTGAAAAAAAGTATTTATTCTTAAAATACAATTTATTATATATTGAAAAGGAGACTAAGAGAAATGGGTCTTTTAGTCTCCTTTTCAATATTATATTCAAAGTGTTAGACTGAAGGAGAAAACTAACCTATACAAATTCCTAAATAATTTTTTTCATAATCATGGTGCCGAATGACTAATCCGCACATCCATATGGTAGCAATGTCGGTTAACTAACAACTTCGTAAATATAACAGTGCAGTGGCGTTATACACATTTCTGACTAACACAGCGACGCTCGTTCTATCATGTTTATTGCAATACCCGACTGATGACATTACATGCTGTCTGTGAGTGTGGTGAGCTATGCTCATATAAATGACATCAGGTTATACTGTACTTTCTGTACATTCAATTCCACATGACTCTGTATTGTATAGTTATGCAACTATTGAATTAGCCAATACATATGTATTTTGGTTGTTTACTTCAGGACAAACTAATTATCTTGTTTCATGGCCTCCTCATAAATATAGAGGCCCTGTAACCAGGATAGTTATGATTTAGCTTTTTCTGAAGTTTGTGCTGGGTAAAACCTTAAATAATATTTATCCTGATTCTGTACCTCCTGATCAATATAGAGAAACTGTAACCAGGATAGTTATCATTTTAGTTTGTGGGGCAGTTACTTCAGTTCAGAAATCAATAGACCGATACCTACTGCTTGCAACTTGGTAGGAAATGTGTTTAATTCTCATTTCAAATTCAATACATTGATTCCAGAAAATATACTCATATGAAATCTAAATTATCTTTTACTTACATTGGATATAATAATATGACGAAATATTCAAAGGTCTGGTAAAAATTGACTTTAAATTTCAGTGGTCAATTCAGTTGTGGAGCACAGTGGTGTAGTGGTTAGCATGCTTGCCTCTCACGCCAACGGCCCAGGTTCGAATCCCGGTGGAGACACCAAACGTTTGTGACCTGGATCTTATACTGTGCTGTGCCCCTGGGCAAGGCACTTCATCTACATTGCACTCAGTCCACCCAGCTGTTTAAATGGGTACCTGAACACGGGAGGTACGGATCTATATGGTCGCGCGGAGGGCTAAGTAGCAGCACCAAAAGTACAATTCCTTCAGGGTAATAATTGTACCGCCATTGAGCAGTGCTTGCACTGGATATTAGGCGTTAAAATGTATATTATTATTATTATTATTATGGGGTAAATAAAAACATATTGGTCTGTCAAAAGAGTAGGATACATTTTCTGACTCAGTTGATTTGAACTGTCTGGCATTGCTAACATTTTATGCTAAACATTAAGCGATGGTTAATAAATAATCAAATAATCATGATCAAAAAAATATTGATAAACAGTTTGGCTTGCTTCCAACAAAATTCCACTTGTTCAGATTACAGATAAAAAATTATGTAAGATGTTTTTTAACAATTTGTAAATGTCATCAAATAATAACATTATCTGTTAAAATGAATAATGTATCTTTGACAGTGAACTAGCATAGATCTGTTGCCAGATGAGCCATCTTCCATTATCCATGTTCAGGGGACAGTTTCTTTTACATCAAGCCCTGAAAGAACATTACTATCATAACGTTCTACTATTACATTACTATCATAACGTTCTACTATTACAATACTATCATGACGTTCTACTATTACTATCATTATTTAATAAAGCAGGTTAAGAGTAAATTCTCAAACAAATAAAATCTTGAAAGTGATGAAATAGTCCTTTTTTTCATTTGTTATTCTTCTCAACTTATAATTCGATGAGTGAAATACCCGACTCAAAATAATTATCTGGAGCCCTGTATCGCCCACAGAGTACTACAGCTCTATCTCAAATTGAAGATAAATGTTTGAATTTGCTCCCTGCCCTCTGTATCACATGCTTCCATGCATGCACTGTTCATCTGGCTTGCTTCAAGATACTGGAGGCAGTCAATTTGGCAGTATTAGTGTCTCTGCTTATTGCACTTAGATCAGAGACTCTTGACTTCACACTTCATGCATCGAGTAGATATTTTGAAAGTTTTATCTTTTCCAGAGACAAAAGGAATGTATCAAAACAGAAGAGAGCATGGTGTCTTCAACAAAACATTATTTCCTTGTTGTTGCTGTTGTCATTTTTCATATGATCAATAAATTGTACTTTACCTAACTGAACGATTATTGACAAATTTGTTTTTATTGCATTTTGAGACAGTCCTTCAAAAGTTTAGAAGCATATTCATAATGCACTTATTTCTTGTGAAGATGAAACTAGATATTTCGTACATTTCTTTCTTTGTTGAATGTGTTAAAGCATGCTTCTAGTATTTTATATCTCACTCACTTTCTTCTTTCTATGCATGTTCTACATGGATAACAGCATATCATAACTATATTATAGTGATGATGATGATGATGATGATCTGCAAATCTCCATAAAATAGTGTAAAGCGCCCTAGAGTGTTTTTATTTTAAAGGAAACATTTTTCATATGATTATGAATAAAATTGTCCTTTTATAACTATTTAACTAGTTTATAACTTTTTTAACTGTAGCATTTTGGTACAGTCTGTCACATTGCTCCTTGTGAAGATGAAACTAGATATTTTCACTTTTATTGTTTTGTTTTATGTGTTATAGCATATGCTTCTAGTATTTTATATTTCTACTCATCTGTACACTTACATTTTTCTTCTTTCTACGTGTTTTGAGCATGGTATCCATGGGTAACAGCAGATTATAAATATATTATGGTGATGATGACGATGGCGACGCCGACGATGACAACGACATTCTGCATATCTCCATATCATAAATATTTAAAGCGCCCTAGAGTCTTCAAATCATCATCAAAATTCTGCATATTATGTTTATTTATTTTATATTTTATTCACATCTTGAGGGGATGGTATTAAGGCAGCTGAACGCAAGGATGGAGACATCTTGAATCCAGTACATTCACCCACGTCATGTTGAGATGTGCGCAGTGCCCAGGAGATTGCTCCTGCTGTATGCATGCTATTACATCTAGCTTTTGCCTACCAGCATACGAGAGCTCACCATCTCCAGATGTGTGGGATCAGATGGCTCCCTTGTCAAAGCTATAGCATTCATCCACTTGGGAAAATACACAAATAGATCATTTAGATCTACAGTTATGTTACATAAGCTGCCTGCCTCAATTGGACGATTTCTGCAATTGATCATTACTACACAAGTATTGTTATTGTAAACTTTTAATCAATATAATTTTTGTCTGAAATGTGATGGGGGATCTCTAAGCGTGCTTATGGTGAGAGCATAAAATTGGTAAGTTCATTTTGAAATAGGGTGATGCTTTGGTAGGTAATGTCAGTTTTACGTGATAAATTATTGTGATGATTAAATATTAGAAATAGTCTTGGGTATTGATATTTTAATCATCAGTCGATAATAAAACACATTTCTTAACTCTCATATAACATGTTATTGACAGTATTTCATGTGCATAATAAAGGTAAACATGTTGTTACATTATTTGCATTTGTTTTTGATGTTTAATGTCAATTATTGATTGATAATCCCAAAATGATTGATAATTCTATTAATTGGTTCACCACTAAAAGTCTACAGTAATTATAAATACAGTCAGGCCTCGATAATCCGAACGCGTCAGTTTTTCATTAAAATCGTTCGGATAGTGAAATGTTCGGACTATTGAAATGAAAGAAACAAGATGGGTTAAGATAGGTTGCAGCTTGCTACAGTTCGGACATCGCGGGATCCGGAATATCGGTGGCCGGACTATCGCGGTTTGACTGTATTATAAGAGTACTAATTGTTTAAATTAATCAACCCTATGGAAAATATGAGATGAAACATGACTTCATTCAATAATTCATAAATTTAAAAATTCTTATAACTGGCAATATTTCAGACTGCTGAATTGATAAGTGCCAACCATTCAAGTGGCCAATTTACAGGACCGACTAGTTAATGAAGAGATCCAAGACATAACTGCACCAGCAGCTTTGAAGATGAGCAGAAAATTTCAAATCATAAAAAATAAATGATGTTGCCTCAACAGGGTGGGTATATTATCATGGAAGGCAATGCATGAGTTGCACATGCTGATGCTGTAAATATAGATAGATAGGTAGGTATGTGTGTAGGCAGTGAACAGGCATCTGTCTGTACTTAGCACTCAGGTTGGGCTTGAATTCTTGGCACTGGGCCAGTCTCTTCTGCCTAGACACTGAATACAAATGAGCTATTATTGGCAACTCTGCTTCAATCCCCAAGAGGCAAAGGGAGGTAATCAAAGTGAATTGTGGTTGGTGTTGATAGGGAGGGATGAGTTAGCTCCCTTTCATTGTTGCCAGTACAAAACTTGAATCCTTTGATTTTAAAGAACAAAGAGCAAAATAAAAGAGATGCAATTTATTTCAAAAGAATTACTTTGTCATGTAGTTTCTTTAAATAATTAAATTTGCCATTAAATAATGTTTATGTGACAAAACACATTAAACATTAAACAGTTAACTTCCAGACGAACTGTTTTAAAACTTAAAGCACCGAAAAGGCTGGGTAATACATTTATCTTGAGATTTATTTCTCCATTCAAATTTAATTGTGGAAAAATGTTGATGGCAAGTACACATTTAGGTTTAGATATTGATAAATACATTCTACTCAAACAAAAAACTAGTCTTGACAAAGAAAAGTTGTTGTTTTTTAAATAGTACTTAATCAGCATATTTGATAACATTTGAGTATTATAATGTAAGTTAACAGAATGTAAATTCAATTATTCCAATATTTTATCATGTTGGTACTTTTATTTCATGAACAGAAAGATAAGGAAAATATAATAATGTAGAACCACTACCAACAACTAAATAATTTCAGAAAACCGTGAGTTTGAACATGAAGAGCATTAAATTAACAATGAATATGAAAACAGAATAGAATAGCCGAACGCATCAAACAGACTATGAAAGCACATTCAATATTCACAGCATGTATCTGCCGACAGAATCAATTTGCTCTACCTCGCCTAATAATGAATCAAATTTGACACAACATGAGTAAGACATTGTTCATGAAGGTTCATATGCACAGAAATAAAAGCCAGGGTTTAACTTAATGCATTGCCTACATTTCCAAATATTTCATTGCATTTCATAGCTTTGTACTTCCTACTAAACAAATATCCTTTGGTCATTTGACTTCAATACATTGCGAACACAATATCCTCCGGGGTTTGTCCTATTCATGCACAAACTATCCTAAAAATAAGCAGTTTAAATGTTAGGGAAATTTACAAAAGATCAGATCTTAACGTCTAGATATGCATTAAACAGGAGATTGTCTTTGATGAGCTTGAAAATTATGACATCATTTGAATAATCTACTGACAATGAATAAACATGTCAATTGCTATCCCTGATCACTAAGAAATTATGGTCATTGTTAAATTTGTCAGAAATTGCACCTTTCATCAAGGTCAAGCTTAGGTTAGAAGGTCAAATAATATAACCTTATTTCAATGGTTTCTCGTCAAGGGAAACATATAATTTATCATAATGATAATTGTCCATTTGTATAGTGCTATTTCTAAGCATAAGCATGCTCAAAGCGCACAATTATTATCCTGAAGGAATCTTTTGGTGCTGCAACTTAGAGCTCTGCGCGACCGTATAGGTCCATACCTCGTGTGTTCAGGTAGACAGGTACCCATTTAAAGGGGCAGTAGCATGTTTTTTGCAAATTTAAAAAATTTCAAATTTCCCATTTATAATGATAGTTTATGTTATTTAAATTTACTTTAGAGGGTAAAACATCTTATTACAGAAACCAATTATCTGTAGTGGTAATGACTGTGTTGCGTATAATGCAAAAATTGCATGGCGGCCATTTTATTGTGAACACAATTTATTATTTTGAATGACAAAAAAGATTTCCATGGCTTTACGGAACCATGTACACTCATTTTTTAACTTGATTTTCTGAAGAGAGAAGGGTGTTTTACTATTGGTGACATTATTTTTCAAATACATTTCATCGACTTATTTCAGTGAAAAAACGTGCTACTGCCCCTTTAATGTGGATGAAGTGCCTTGTCTAGGGACACTAACACAGTATGAGACCCAAGTCACACATGTTTGGTGTCTCCATCGGGATTCGAACCCGGGTCTCTGGCATGAGAGGCTAGCACACTAACCACTACACCACTGTAATCAATCAAATGTTAAGAGGCAAGCAGTTCAACCCACAGTCTGAAATAGGATTAAATTGATACACCCCAAATGTCACATGGATACCACTGAATTATATACAGAGGGACTGTGCCACGACATGACTAGATAAGACATCACCCCCTTCAATTTTACCCGGGGGTTAAAAACAAAAAGGTTCCAGCAAAAGACCATGACATTTTACAGATAAAGCCCTCTGGATATGATCCTGGACAATTCAGTAAATGTATTAGAATCTCATTGAATAAACCAAAATTGTCATAGTGACTAACTACCCTAAAAGCAAACAATTAAAAGGGGCGCCAATTAGGAAAAACCATGCCATTTTAGTCAACTTCCCAATGCAAGGCATAACTCTTGCCAGTCTCCATTACTGGCTGATTTAGGTCTGAAACTTCTTATGACTAAAACAATGTTCACAACTGGCATCATAGTATCCAATTTTCACTGTGATACATGGTTTGGTGACAGAACTCATTCAAATATCTCCTTTCGATTTCTTGCCAGAGGATAATAGTCACATGAAATTGAGATATACAGCAGCGAGTGATCGACCTATTTGTACATCCTGCAGTTGACAGCAGCTGGTTAGATCACACACAGATAGGTAGATGGACAGCACAGATGCCTTCATTATCACTTGTGAAGTACAGTGACCATACACAATTTTCAACCAATGAATAGTTATGAGTCAAGAATAATTATCATTAAGATGACAAACCTACCTATACTCACAAACTCCAATTGCATCAAAGCATATGATAATGAGCGATTTGATTTAAACAAGTATTTGTCACTTAGGTGATATGATCCCCCGCCGCAAATTAAAACTTCAAATTGAAAAATCGACTGTCAAACATGTCGAAAAAGTAAAAGCTCCACTGTAACCTTGAGAATAATGTCAAGGTCACCAAAATCTAATCAGCACTTTGTCTTTCTTAGCAGGTACTTTGCGTAAGATATGATGAAATTCCAGTGAATAGTTCTTGAGATATCCTGCTGACAAGCTTTACATGTACATTATCATGTCGAAAAATTCAAAGTTCCACTGTGACCTTGCGAATAATGTCAAGGTCACCAAAATCTAATCAGCTCGTCGTCTTCCCTAGGAGGTGCTTTGTATAAGATATGATGGAATTCCAGGGAATGGTTCTTGAGATGTCCCGCTGACAACCTTTACATGTACATTAACATGTCGAAAAATTCAAAGTTTCACTGTGACCTTGAGAATAATGTCAAGGTCACCAAAATCTAATCAGCCCGTTGTCTTTCCCTGGAGAAGCTATGTGTAAGATATGAAGAGAATCCAGCAAATGGTTCTTGAGATATCCCGCTGACAAGGATAAAATGACAAAATTTTGTTGTGACCTTGAGATGAAGGTCGAGGTCACAAACCTCTGTAGGAACAATACTCTCCCTATGATGAACCCATATGCAAAATATGAAAAGAATCCAGTGAATAGTATTTGAGTTATTCCATTTTGTACGGACGTACGCAGCCAAATACTATATCACCCGCTTCGCGCTAAACGCGCGGTGGGGGATAATTAGAAAAAATTATTATTGGCCTCTTCCCAACATTTCCCAATGCGATATTAAAGTCACTGTAACACTTTTTTTTTACTGAAATATAGTGCTCATGAAAAGGTAAATATGAGTTACTAATAACTAAATAGTAAATAATACTCCTGAATCAAAAATAGAGCCATGGGCTCTGTAGCTCATCAGGGTTTATATTGTTTAATGATGAAGACAGAAATAGATTTTAAGGTCATGGCTTGAGTCCCTTATTTGAGGCACCACAGGGTCTCCAAATCTAAAATTTAGAATCCCCATTGACAGAGTCTGCACACAATATTACAGCCTTTGAGGTACATTTGTTCTGGAGTAGATGAAAATAGGTTTTTAAGGATGTGACCCCTGTGACCCCATTTGGGGTGACAGGGTCACGAAATCTACAATTTAGAATCCCCATTGGCCAAGGAGTCTGCACACAACTTTTCAGCTCTCTAGACCTTTTGGAACTGGAGAAGAAGATGAAAATAGGTTCTTCAGGATGTGACCCCGGTGACCCCATTTGGGGTCACGGGGTCACAAAATCTACAATTTAGAATCCCCATTGGCCAAGCAGTCTGCACACAACTTTTCAGCTCTCTAGACCTTTTGGAACTGGAGAAGAAGATGAAAATAGGTTTTTAAGGATGTGACCCCGGTGACCCCATTTGGGGTCATGGGGTCACGAAATCTACAATCCAAAATCCCCATTGGCCAAGGAGTCTCCACACAACTTTTCAGCTCTCTAGACCTTTTGGAACTGGAGAAGAAGATGAAAATAGGTTTTAAAACATGTGACCCCTGTGACCCCATTTGGGGTCATGGGGTCACGAAATCTACAATTTAGAATCCCCATTGGGCAAGGAGTCTGCACACAACTTTTCAGCTCTCTAGACCTTTTGGAACTGGAGAAGAAGATGAAAATAGGTTTTTAAACATGTGACCCCTGTGACCCCATTTGGGGTCATGGGGTCACGAAATCTACAATCCAAAATCCCCATTGGCCAAGGAGTCTCCACACAACTTTTCAGCTCTCTAGACCTTTTGGAACTGGAGAAGAAGATGAAAATAGGTTTTTAAGGATGTGACCCCGGTGACCCCATTTGGGGTCATGGGGTCACGAAATCTACAATCCAAAATCCCCATTGGCCAAGGAGTCTCCACACAACTTTTCAGCTCTCTAGACCTTTTGGAACTGGAGAAGAAGATGAAAATAGGTTTTAAAACATGTGACCCCTGTGACCCCATTTGGGGTCATGGGGTCACGAAATCTACAATTTAGAATCCCCATTGGGCAAGGAGTCTGCACACAACTTTTCAGCTCTCTAGACCTTTTGGAACTGGAGAAGAAGATGAAAATAGGTTTTTAAACATGTGACCCCTGTGACCCCATTTGGGGTCATGGGGTCACGAAATCTACAATCCAAAATCCCCATTGGCCAAGGAGTCTCCACACAACTTTTCAGCTCTCTAGACCTTTTGGAACTGGAGAAGAAGATGAAAATAGGTTTTTAAGGATGTGACCCCGGTGACCCCATTTGGGGTCACGGGGTCAGGAAATCTACAATTTAGAATCCCCATTGGCCAAGGAGTCTCCACACAGCTTTTCAGCTCTCTAGACCTTTTGGAACTGGAGAAGAAGATGAAAATAGGTTTTAAAACATGTGACCCCTGTGACCCCATTTGGGGTCATGGGGTCACGAAATCTACAATTTAGAATCCCCATTGGGCAAGGAGTCTGCACACAACTTTTCAGCTCTCTAGACCTTTTGGAACTGGAGAAGAAGATGAAAATAGGTTTTTAAACATGTGACCCCTGTGACCCCATTTGGGGTCATGGGGTCACGAAATCTACAATTTAAAATCCCCATTGGCTAGGGAGTCTGCACACAACTTTTCAGCTCTCTAGACCTTTTGGAACTGGAGAAGAAGATGAAAATAGGTTTTTAAGAATGTGACCCCGGTGACCCCATGGGGTCACGAAATCTACAATTTAGAATCCCCATTGGCCAAGGAGTCTCCACACAACTTTTCAGCTCTCTAGACCTGTTGGAACTGGAGAAGAAGATGAAAATAGGTTTTTAAGGATGTGACCCCTGTGACCCCATTTGGGGTCACAGGGTCACAAAATCTACAATTTAGAATCCCCATTGGCCAAGGAGTCTGCATATAAAATTTCAGCTCTGTGGAGTTATTGGTTCTGGAGAAGAAGTCGAAAAAGCGAAAAGTTTACGGACGGATGGATGGACGGACGGACGCCGGACGCCATGCCATGCCATAAGCCCATCGGGCCTTTCAGGCCTGATGAGCTAATAAAAAGTGTACTAAAACGAATATACCGTATTCGCCGTAATAAGCGCCCTGCTCCAATAAGCGCCCCCCAAAGGGTTTTGCAATTAACTCTAATAACCGCCCATGTACCAGCGGTACTAAATAATAGATTAAACTTACCTAAATTCAATCCAACAACCCCTTCAGACGAGAAACTAGTCGCTGAGAGCCCTTGAAATTTAGTTTACAGGGAATTTCCAACCCCAGTGTTCCCGTTTACCAGTAAATACCACTATATTTTACCGAAATTTTCGAAGCTGTACCGGTATTTCACATTACTGTCGATCCCAAGGACCGGCAATTTAAAAATTGTGAAGAAATGATCCTAAATAAGCATATATAAATAAAAAGTGCTTAATTTGGTTTTTATGCTAAATAAGCATTTGTCAATCTTACAAATTACACCTAAAACAAATCATAAACACCAATACAAATGCTTATTGGTGCTGCATGGCAACTTCAGACAGGAAACGTCAATCAAGGTGTTGACCTAATTCCATGCAACAAGAGGGACTGGTTTATTTTTGTATGGGGGTGACAGGAGTTGCATAGTTAAAATAGGTTAGAGCACAATAACTTATTAAATGATTATTACTGATAGAAAATAAAGATTGATTTTAGCCAAACTTAAATAAAATAATAAGATAATAGATTTGTCAAACCAAGAAACAAAAATCAAATTTGTTTGAAGTTTTTTTTAAATTGCCACCCCTGTGTTGAAAATGGATTATCCGGGAGGTCTGCATTGTCGTCAACATGCAGATTTTTGTCCCCCGCCGCAACGCGGAACGGGGGACTATGTATTCAGCGGCGTCCGTCCGTACGTACGTCACATTTCTTGTTTACGCGATATCTTATGAAGCGTTACATCCAAAGTCTTCAAATTTGGTTTCTGCCTACATTGTGGGAAGACGCAGACACCAGTCACTTTTGGTGACCTTGGTCTTATTTTCAAGGTCACCACGACACTTTGACCACTTTTTGAACTCTTGTTTACGCGATATCTCATGAAGCGTTACATCCCAAGTCTTCAAATTTGGTTTCTGCCTACATTGTGGGAAGACGCAGACACCAGTCACTTTTGGTGACCTTGGCCTTATTTTCAAGGTCACCACGACACTTTCACCACTTTTTGAACTCTTGTTTACGCGATATCTCATGAAGCGTTACATCCAAAGTCTTCAAATTTGGTTTCTGCCTACATTGTGGGAAGACGCAGACACCATTCACTTTTGGTGACCTTGGCCTTATTTTCAAGGTCACCATGACACTTTCACCACTTTTTGAACTCTTGTTTACGCGATATCTCATGAAGCGTTACATCCAAAGTCTTCAAATTTGGTTTCTGCCTACATTGTGGGAAGACGCAGACACCAGTCACTTTTGGTGACCTTGGCCTTATTTTCAAGGTCACCATGACACTTTCACCACTTTTTGAACTCTTGTTTACGCGATATCTCATGAAGCGTTACATCCAAAGTCTTCAAATTTGGTTTCTGCCTACATTGTGGGAAGACGCAGACACCAGTCACTTTTGGTGACCTTGGCCTTATTTTCAAGGTCACCATGACACTTTCACCACTTTTTGAACTCTTGTTTACGCGATATCTCATGAAGCGTTGCATCCAAAGTCTTCAAATTTGGTTTCTGCCTACATTGTGGGAAGACGCAGACACCAGTCACTTTTGGTGACCTTGGCCTTATTTTCAAGGTCACCACGACACTTTGACCACTCTTTGAACTCTTGTAAAGGCGATATCTCATGAAACATTGCATCCAAAGTCTTCAAATTAGTTTTCAGCCTACATTGGGGAAAGACACAGACACCAGTTTATTTTGGTGACCTTGACCTTATTTTCAAGGTCACCGCAACACTTTGAGCACTTTTCTTACTCTTGTTATCACCATTTATTATGACCGGTTGGACCAAATGTTTTCAAATTTGGTGTCAGTCTACATTGGAGGATGACGCAGACGCCAGTCGATTTGGTGACCTTGACCTTATTTTCAAGGTCACTACAACACTTTGACCACTTTTAGAACTCTTATTAACACGATATATCATGAACCAAAGTAGCTCCAATGATGTGTCTTACTAACTCAATGTCACCGGCGTCGATTTGGTGACCTTGACCTTATTTTCAAGGTCACTACAACACTTTGACCACTTTTAGAACTCTTATTAACACGATATATCATGAACCCAAGTAGCTCCAATGATGTGTCTTACTAACTCAATGTCACCGGCGGGGGACATTGCCATGTTAGTGGCAAACACTTGTCTGTTTTAAATGTCGTAGTTTTAGACAGCCATGCAGCTCAATGTTACCAAAATCTTTATGTTGAGGTATGTTTCAAAATATCACTGATGAAATGTTTGCAGGTGTAAAATATTTGAAAAGCATTACAAGTTTTTAGTTTAGTAGTTATTGTATGTTATGTACAATTCCTGCCATCGTGTGACGGCTAAAAATAGCACTGTGTTGATAGGATACTACGATTGCAATTGAGAAATTATCAGCATAAAATTAAAATCAAATTACATTAAATATGACATTACTTTTTATCAAGAACTTTGACAATCTAACAATTTGATTTGTAGTATTTGTATTGATATGCATGGTTTTACTTTTGACTGTCGGAAAACTTTTAGTACCTGCTTACGTCACTCAATCACGCTGTTAGTGTCATGTGATCAGCATTTCACTCACACTGATATTTATAAACAATATGAAGTTCGTTCACAAGTGCATACATTTATTATTGTTTTATACTTAGTATCAATTATCAAAACCTCACAACCTAAACACAGGTCCACGTGAATAGTCTTTATTTTTCGTTCGTCACTCACATCATTTTAATAAGCGCCCACCTAAGTAAATTTTTTAAGCGCCCTGGGCGCTTATAACGGCGAATACGGTACATTGTTTGGTTAAGCCTGAGTCCATTTCCTAACAAGTGGCCATTTTAATGTGTTCAAATTAAAATGGCCGCTCAAAGGTGATTCAAGTGATCAGACTAAGGTAGAGATAACTAAACACTCAAAGTATGGTACTACAATGACAGAATGGTCAACCATCTTGCTGTCTGAACTCTCAAAACCGCATGAAACCTTCAAATCTACCTCTCACACTGAAGACTTTAACACCACTGTCTCTTTATACATCGCACTATTTTCTTTCAATACAGATAACCGTTTACTATGGATACGGCTTAATGGGTCGTGTAATGAGATGATTTACCCACTAACATGACAATATATTGTATATAAATTTATTATAAAGCAAATTTGAGAAAAACAAAATATGCAAAAAAACATGCTACAGCGCCTTTAACATACTGCTGTATTAAAATCAATTCATGATTGCTCAAAGACAACAGCCCTGTTGTACATAAAAAGTATGAACAGTGTCCTCAAACTCGGCAATAACTGTAAATCTCTATCATAAACAACCTACGTTGACATGCATGTCTTCTTGACCCCAAGCAAGCCTTATAACAAAGAACCACTGTTCACTACAGAAAACACCTCTGTATACTTTATGTCCAAACATTTCCACAGAGTTAGGGTCTCTGACTTAAGGTAAACCAAATTTACATTGTTCTCGATACCCCAAAAGGTATAAAAAAATATATATATATTAATCATAACATTGAGCTTTTATGAACAGTAACTACAAAAAAATTTCAAATATTGTGAATTATTACTGACAAGTTTCATGATATAGACTACTGTTTCTCAAACTGGATCACAAAACAAAACAATAGTGTCAATGCCTATGATAAACAGTATGAGGGTATTGCAATGATAAATACACAAATCACACTGTTTAATAAGTAAGGGGCATCTTATGATGTAGATGTTCCTGTTTGACAATATAACAATTGTTCTGAAACATTCACCTGCTGAAATCAAAATTCACCATGAAGAAATTTATCATTGAAAGAATTTTTTTTTTTTATTGATAAATTTCTTCATAATGAATTTTGATTTCAGCAGGTGAATCTTTCAGAACAGTTGTTATATTGTCAAACAGGAACATCATTGAAAGAAGGGGCGGGATAGCACAGGCGTTCGCGTGTTCGGCTTCGGATCAAGAGGTCCGGGGTTTGAATCCCACTTATATCGCGGCTGCTAGTTTTATGGCAGGGAGAAAGCCTGCAATGCCATGTGGCTATGCATTGTGGTGAAACCTGCGAGCAACGGCTGGAACTAGCAAACCATGGGTGATACTACGCTGAATTTCAGTGTACCATTGCACCCAAACCTTAATGCATGTAGAACAGTTCTCTACTGCAGACAAAGTTGCCATGCCCCTGGCGGGATCGAGTCTTTTTTAATTCCATGCATGATATTTTTCTGTTGCAGACTGTAGTCACAGTTTTCAATAATAACATGTTACAACTTGAACATATGTATTTGTGTAATTGACATAACCATTGGTGATGATTTTTTGGCATTCAGGTTCATATTTCTTCTGGCTTTCATAAATTTAATCAGAACATAAGTTGAATTCAAATTTTATAAACTTGTAACTCATTGACATCATACGTAATTCAGCTGAGGATAAAATAATAAATTACATTAATTTTTTTCTAAAAATGTTGATAAATTTTTCACAAATGATGGTCATGTTTTTTCTGTATTTACAATGTTAAATTTTGTGTGCACACATGTGTACCCTTCACTTTACCCTGTATGTTTTATAAATGTTTCATTGCATTTTGTCAATATTATTCAATTTTGATTGCCAAACATCAATTTATTTATTTTCTAAATAAATACAAAAATCTTCGCAATGTGAATCCCAGTCACCAGAACCGTCCCAATGTATAAGTCAGACATGACGTCTGGTGACGTAATGTTTTTGATATTCTTGCCTTCAAGAGGACTTAATTTGTTGTATTACGAGAGAGAAACACATGTTTAACGATTGTGACGTGTATATCATGAAATAAAGGCTGTACAGAGCATGGCTGAGGAAGCTACCAGCAATTGGTTAACTGATGACGACTTTGATGCATTATGCATTTGAAACGTGTGGGGCTTTCAAGAATACACATCTTGCCGCGGCACAGATAGTTGATGATAATTTACTGTCCAGTCCCTCTGTTTTATGCTCTCTGCTCAAACCAATCAGCAGCGAGGCTGGTGGTTGTCAGACCAGTTCAAAATCTATTAAGTTCACAAATCACAATCTCAGCGGCGCAGTACTCAGATGAATGTTTTATGTTTGATTTGATTTTATTGAGATCGCAGTCAATTTCAACCAGTAGTATAAACATCAATAACACATACCTTCTGGAATGTCCTGAGTCATAATAATCATCATCATAGTAGTCATTTCTACGTCTTTTATGACGGTAATCGTCATCATAACTTGAGTCTCTGCTGTAGCTTCTCTTTCTGCGTGATCTGGGCATCTGTCAATACAAAATAGTATGTTAAACGGAAAGTTCTATCGCCGATTTATCGACAGCTTCCGCCATCTTGGTTTCTTGGCATTTCGTGAAATGAAAACAAGCTACCGGGGTATATTTAAACCAATTTTTAATTTTTTTAATAAAAGAACATATACACTTATAGGATATTCACATAGTAACACATAACGTATCATAAAACTAATAAACAATATGATGTAAGGCTGTAGCGATATGTTCACCACTCCTAGCGCTGCTGAATGGCTTCAATTCTCATTGTTTTAATTTTTCAACAAATATGCTCTTGTCTTTATCAAGTTGTTAAATATAAAGTCATCAAAATATTAACTTCACTGTGTTTTAATCATGTATTTATATCATATTTGTGTAAACGAGAACATCCTCTCGAATTTCGTTTCCACAAAAAATATCCCGATAGAATCCTCCTTTTAAATCCTGGTAATAACTTACCAGCAGAGGGAGGGAGTTTATTCCAGTAGTACTGAAGGTGTCAGGGCACAGTGTACAACATTTAGCACATATCCAATACAATATTATATTTACAAATCTACACTGGTGTGTGCAGCATAATAATAACACATATTTCTCTTCAAGTATATATAGAAAGTGATCTCAAATTCCCTTTTTTTAGAAATAACAATTGTATTTTTTTTTTTAAATCAGTTGGATAATGACAAATCCTACCCCTTCTTCAAAACAACAATTTTAAAACGATGTTATACAATGTACCTACACATTTCTAGCACTTGTTGACTGTTATACATCTTAATAAAATAGCATGGTCTGCAAAAATAAATGTATATTGACATATTGCAAATAGGGTTTCATATTCAGATAGGAACAATACAATATTGTACCAGTTACCACAAACATATTGTGTTGAATCGTTTGTTTATGGGCATCTGTCAATATATAATAGTATGTTAAATCCTTGTTATAACCTAAGGGGCATTCCCATGATGTGATCTGTAGTAACTAGGGGTGAAACCGTACGCTTGAGCTTCGGTTCGGTTCGGTACGTATTGCGGTACAGGACCCTCGTTTCGGTACATTATCAGTTCAGTACACAACCATGAATGTCTTTCAATATATAAACTAAACCATAATAAATCACATGTTTCTGTATAATTGAAAATATAATTACATCTAATGTTAATAATACATAATTATTAATTAAGTTATATATTCGGTACAGTGTTGTTCCTAGAGGGGGTCCTGGGGACATTTCCCCACCTTTTTGGCTTGGTGTCTCTTACAATTTAGAGAAGTAGGATTCTTTTACCATTGCAAAGGGTCCGACATGTTCAGATATGGCCAAAATGACCCCCTCAGCAGATCACCTAGGACCAACACTGCGGTATATACCAAAAATAGAGCCATGGGCTCTGTAGCTCATCATGGTTTTATTGATTTATTATCAAAGGTTGAATATCTAAGTTATCTCAAGTAATACATTGTTAACAAGCAAAATAATATTGGTTTTAGATCATGACCCCTGTGACCCACATTTGGAGTCACACGGTCACTAATCCAACAATTAAGAATCACCTTTGACCAAAGAATCTCTACACAACATTTCACCTTTCTAGAGCTTTACATATAAACTGGAGAAGAAGATGAAAATAGTTTTTGGGTCATGACCCGTGACCTAGATTGGAGTCACAGGGTCACAAAATCTACAATTTAGAATCCCCATTGGCCAAAGAGTCTGCACACAACTTTTCAGCTCTCTAGACCTTTTGCAACTGGAGAAGAAGATGAAAATAGGTTTTTAAGGATGTGACCCCTGTGATCCCATTTGGGGTCATGGGGTCAAGAAATCTACAATTTAGAATCCACATTGGCCAAGGAGTCTGCACACAACATTTCAGCTCTCTAGACCTTTTGGAACTTGAGAAGAAGATGAAAATAGGTTTTTAAGGATGTGACCCCTGTGACCCCATTTGGGGTCATGGGGTCACGAAATCTACAATTTAGAATCCCCATTGACCAAGGAGTCTACACACAACATTTCAGCTCTCTAGACCTTTTGGAACTGGAGAAGAAGATGAAAATAGGTTTTTAAGGATGTGACCCCTGTGATCCCATTTGGGGTCATGGGGTCATGAAATCTACAATTTAGAATCCCCATTAGCCAAGGAGTCTGCACACAACTTTTCAGCTCTCTAGACCTTTTGGAACTGGAGAAGAAGATGAAAATAGGTTTTTGAGGATGTGACCACTGTGACCCCATTTGGGGTCACGGGGTCACGAAATCTACAATTTAGAATCCCCATTAGACAAGGAGTCTGCACACAACTTTTCAGCTCTCTAGACCTTTTGGAACTGGAGAAGAAGACGAAAATAGGTTTTTAAGGATGTAACCCCTATGACCCCATTTGAGGTCATGGGGTCACAAAATCTACAATTTAGAATCCCCATTAGCGAAGGAGTCTGCACACCACTTTTCAGCTCTCTAGACCTTTTGGAACTGGAGAAGAAGATGAAAATAGGTTTTTAAGGATGTGACCCCTGTCACCCCATTTGGGGTCACGGGGTCACGAAATCTACAATTTAGAATCCCCATTAGCCAAGGAGTCTGCACACAACTTTTCAGCTCTCTAGACCTTTTGCAACTGGAGAAGAAGATGAAAATAGGTTTTTAAGGATGTGACCCCTGTGATCCCATTTGGGGTCATGGGGTCAAGAAATCTACAATTTAGAATCCACATTCCACCGAAAGCAAAATACTGTGGACCGTTTCACCCTTAATAGTAACAGAATATTAGTGTTCGGATTCGACCTAGACGATCGTGCTCGCCTCGGTCATGCTCCCCTACGCTGGGCTACGCTCCGCAGTTACCGAGACGAGGAGCCTCGCATTGAAAAAAGTGGAAATTTTCCTCCGAAATTTTCAAAGTCGAAATAAAGAAATAATAGGAGTTTCCTGATCAAATTATTGTCATATACCAATGTAAAATTATGAAATCTAATCATCCAGTCAGTGTATTTTTTATTATTTGCTTTATTTTTCCAATAATTTGCCGAAATCGACGATTTGAAAAACGGGCCCGACAAGGATCCTAATCGGCCTTTGGCTATTAATTACTACAAGAAATACTACAAATTCACACACGAAAATTTACCCACGTGTTCTTCATCAAATAAATTGTTGATTTTAATTAAATCAAAGCTCTCGGTGTCATAATTATGTTTTAATTAGTAATTTTCTAGAAGGTGTAAGTTTACGATTTCGTTTGTTTTTTCATCAATTGCGCATGCGCACCGAACCGGAAAGAACACTGCAATCATGACTTGACCTCTCAAGGAAACAAATCTCGCACTCTTTGGCTAATAATTTCGATTTTCAAGACTGGAGACAGTAAGAATCCATTTTGAAAACTAAATCTTTGTAATAATAAAGGAAACCTCGATTCAATTACAATTGTTCAAGCAGAGACAGTTGACAGTTGTAGAGAAAACTACGAGATATGAGATGTCAAATTGATCCAAACTCAACATGTGCTTTTTGTATTATGACACTGTGTCAACACAATGCTCCTTGATCGTCAACAAACCCAGAAATTATTATATGGAATAATTAACGTTATCATGTGGTATTTGATAGGAATTATATGTGACCATAATTCTATCAAAATGCAGGGATCACCCTTGAGCAGAGTCTCAAAGGGAGAATAATCTCCCCTTTGCCTTATACCATGGGATTTTCAGATAAAGTAATGGGATATTTCTAAATAATAACAATCATTTTACATTTTTGCAATGGGATGTTCTCCCCTCATCAGTATTTATTATGGGATATCTTGCTACATCAATGAGTAAATATCCCCAAATCCCTGCCTAAAGTGATCCCTGAAAATGTCAATTGTCATTGAGTACTGTTTTTTCCAGATTAAGTGAAGATTATTATTTAGAACTTAATTTGATTTTTATATAACAATATTCATCATAAGTGTATATTATTACATAAGGCTAGTTAAACTCAATGTAGGATAAAATAACCCTTTATTACCCAAAAGGCAATTCTTTTTACATCATCCTAAGGAGTAAACATTGTGGAAAGAGAGTGACATTACATTACCAAAGACAATAATTAAATTTATACATTACCATGACATATTATTAACCATTATTGTTGAACTTTTTAAATAATTTTTTATAATACATTAGAATTAATTAATTAGAAATAATTTTGTTTACATAGTATTAATTAACTTAATTTATTCATCCATAAACTCAGTTATCAACAGATACATGCATGTAAGGTGTGCTTTTGTTACAATTATCAATACATTGCTCATATACAGTAAACACTTATCTTTCATTGATTTGTAAACTTATGCTAAAATGTCTCTGTGTTTGGTTTGTATTTTCTCCACCAATTTACATATATTAAACTGCCAAATAGTTTTCACATTGCAACTTGCTATAATTAAAATAACAAACAATACAATTGTGAAAATAAAATGGAATTAAATCACATGTATTGTGGATATCATTTCCTGAAAAATTGTGTTTCATTTGATTTCTTTTGCTTATTCATTCTGCAAATGCTGTCACCAGCTTCAAGGATACTTAAAGTAAGATTTACTTATCCTAAACTTATCTGTATTTCAAATTGAATATTGATGGCCATAACATCATAAAAAGAAAACATGGTACACACAACATTCTTGAAATTTATTAGGGCACTAAGTTAAATTAAATGTGAAGTTCTTGGAAATGGGTGTACATATACACTAGAAGAAAGGGAAGATGTCTGTGCCTTGACATTAAACACAAAATCATGTAGTTGGTCTGCTTTTCGTCTGACTGATTGTAACTCAGATGTTATATATATCTGGGATTGATGCATCATGAAACTGTGGAGAAGATGAAAGTATGAAGCAGCTCCATCCAAGCAACAGCCTGTAACACAAGACTCCCTGATTCAAGTGAATAAACTCGGAGGGAAAAACATTGCATAACATAACATTTTCAGAAGCTGAATGAACCAATATTTTTAATCAACATTTATATTTTCAGGACACTTTGAAAACCATGAATTTGAATCACAATTGACTGTAAGCCCGGACACTAATTTACTATTCTCAAACTACAGACACATATATAGCTGGTGTTGACTGGTAGGCCTATATTTTATGTAAATTATATAATTAACAGATTACAGTATCTTAATACTGAAAGCAAGTCAAAACTTCAATGCGGTATTTCAAGATTTTTGTTTAACACTACAAAAATGTGCATGCACATTAATTTAAATATTTAATTTTATTTTGGAAATGATAGTCATATTTAATGAAGTGAAAGCCCATGCAAACTTGATATTTGTTCAAAATTGATTGCTCAATATTTAGAACATTATTGTACATTTAAACAGTAGACTGGGTTACTTGAATAAAGTAGAATATGAAATATATTATAAAATATGGGGCCTAAAACTAAATACTAATTAATTCATTGCTGTAGGCCTACTGACTGAAATTATTTTTTAATTATTTATTTTTCACCTTTGTCAACAGTTCATTGCGCTTCACTTAGCTAATAAAATTGCATTAATTTCCATTTAAAATACCTTTCAACTTTATAAATATACCATAGGCTAGTAGATTTGACTTTGTAACTTTTAATTTGCCTGTCAAAAATTGCAGCGACGTCCAGCTGATCGTAGAATCTGCAGTGCACATGCGCAAACTAACTTTGCAAATGGCGGACGTTTCAAACAAACAAACTGGGATCGCTTGAAACATTTGATGCAGTATATGGCTCGTTAGCGTCATGATCAAAATCTCCTAGTTAAATTATCGTCGTGAACGGTTTGGATTTTATTCGTTTTTGTGCATAAGAATAAATAAGCGCTTCATTTGAGAAAGTCCCCCTTTTTAGATAGGACGGCACCTCGTCGTTTGAACGGAGGTTTACCGGAGATAGTCACGGCGAGCATTACATCGTCTAGGATTCGACCATAATCGATTATCAACACTTTTAAAATGCTAATTTATAATATGTACACAGGTCTTAATTTTGTTGACTGTTACACGTGTATCTTAACACAATAACACGATCTGCAAACATACATTGACAATTGGACATTGCAAATAGGTTTTCAGATTCAGATCAACTTCCAAACGCAAGGTATACCTCTTGCCAGTCTGCATTACTGGCTGATTTAACCCTTGCGGTATTTCCCTAGCTTTCTTGTGTCGAGGCAGTGAATCGCTGCACTGGAAATGCATAGCGGGCCTGGATTTCTAAACACAGATTTCTTAAGGAAATACTGCAAGGCCTAAATCAGCCAGTAATGGAGACTGGCAAGAGTTATGCCTTGCATTGGGAAGTTGGATTCAGATAGGAACAATACAATATTGTACCAGTTACCACAAACATGTTGTGTTGTATCGTTTGTTTATGTTTGAAAAATACCATCAAAATGAAAGTTAATGTTGATTAATAACAAATGAACCCCACATGGGATGACTTACGTTTCAACTACAAAAACTGTTTGATAACGAAACGTATGGTTTGACGTGTCTTTACTGTTATTTTAGTTCATAATACAGCGACTACATACAGGTGGCGCGCGATCATGACAAACCAGGTCAAACATGGCCGTCTCACAAAAACATCGAGCTTTTTCTTGACGTTTGCCGATATTCTAACGGAATATTTTTCTTTTTAGACAAGAAATACATTTATTGAAGATTCTTCTAAAACAACTTACGCTTATTGTTCTTCCTCTACTAACAGTTCCCCACAAAAAATCAAGATTCAGATGTCTTCGACAAGACGACACGATCGATGCAAGAGCATCCATTAGGTGCTGTAACGCGTACGTTCATTGGTTGAAAGAGACCCAATTGTAATCGCCAGTTAAAATACGCACCTGCTATTTGTGATAATGATTTTGATTGGATGGCACTTCCACAATTGTTCAATAGAAAACGGCGTTTCATTTGTAAACGAAATGTTGCAATCATGGCTGGAAGGTCAATATCCAAGGTTTTGAAGTCTTTTCACCTGAGAGCTGTAAAAGATGTAAAATTTTCTTTTGATCCCTACAGAGAAAATGTGAGGTCAATCAGGTACGTTGTTGTCGAATGGATTTCCCCGGGTTTCCTTTATTTGAACTCTAAGAAATAAATATATATCGTGGCAGGAGATAAACTTTAATTCCACGTGTTTACCTTTTTACAACCCCAACCCCCCAAAAAATGAAATAAAAAAATAAAAAACACAAGTTATAAAAACCTTATTTCTTGTTAAACCTAAACAAGATATGGTCAGTTGATGCAATGCATTCTTTCACTTCTTGAGCATGACCCTGTTTTCATCACAATAAAATATGTTGCCTTTTCTTTTCAGGGAGATACTGTTTTTGTTGCATTCTCCCAAAATTATCGAAACCAATCAAAATGTGAACATGAAGATTGATGTAAAGTCAGACAGATCAGATCCACTCATGAACGTTACATTTGGTAAGTAGAATTCAATATAATAAAATAATTAATTTAATAGCTTAAAAGGAGGGTTCTATCCGGTTATTTTTTGTGGAAACGAAATTCGAGAGGATATTCCTGTTTACACATATAAAACATGATTAAAACACAGTCAAATTGAAATAAACTAATGAAAGTAATATTTTGATGACTTTACATTTCACAAATTGATAAAGGCAAGCGCACACCTGTTGAAAAATAAAAACGAGGAGAACATAGCCATTCATCGGCACTGCGAGGGGGAAAATTTGCTACGGTCTAACAGAATATTATTTATTAGTTTTATTATGTGTTATCTGTTACTATGTGAATTTTCTATGATTGTGTATGTTTTATTTTTTAGAAAGTGTAAAATTGGGTTAAATATAGCGTGTTTTCATTTTACGTAATGCCAAGAATCCAATATGGCGGATGCTGCCGATAGATCGGTGATAGAACTTTCCCTTTAAAAGGAGGGTTCTATCGGGGTATTTTTTGTGGAAACGAAATTCGAAAGGATATTCCTTTTTAATGTTTACACATATATGTTATTAATGCATGATTAAAACATAGTCATTGAAAGATAGTAATGAAGGTGATATTTTGATGATTTTATATTTCACAACTTGATAAACACAAGCGCATATTTGTTGAAAAATAAAAACAATGAAAACTGAAGCCATTCACCGGCGCTTCGAGTGGGGAAAACTTTGCTACAGCATAACAGCAAATTGATCATAAATTGTGTGTCATGTTATGTGTTACTTACTTGTAACTCTATCAGTGTATGACTTTAGTGATTAAAAAGTTGTAAAATTAGGTACAATGTAGCGTGTTTTCATGCAATGCAATGCAAAAAATCCAATAAGGCGACAGAACCATCCCTTTAAGATAGCTATAGAGTTACCTGTTAAAATTTAAAAATATAATCTTGATTAAAGGGGGACAGCGGTGGTCCACTGATGTGCGAGACCAATGATTACTCTATCAGTATATGTCTTGAGTTATGAAAAAGTTGCAAAATTAGGTACAATATAGCGTGTTTTAATTTCACATAATGCCAAAAAATCCAATATGACGACATAACTCGCCCTATAAGCCTGCAGCTTCAACTAAGAACAAGATAAGCTTTTTATGACATATACATGTACATATTTCACTTTAAGTATTTTGCTGCGATTTGCAGTAGAGTATTAAACTGTATGTTATTGTAGTAACATAGATCAAAAGTTACCAAGGGTGTTATTCTATCGAGAAGTAATGATTGTTGTCGAAAATTACCCTTTTAGTGCCAATCTTTTCAGTATAGTAACATTATTTATATAATAAGATGTTTAGTCTTGTTTATAATCGAAAACCGGACAATGCTCCGCGTCTGTCGCGCATCAATTGTTCAAACGTAATTTTGAAAACTTATATGTAGCAGACAAAGAGACAGATATTGGTTGGCACTGTTCAATGGAACATATAACTGGCATACATGTAAATGGGGCGCATAAATTCAGCCTCTCACCGTGTATTAAGCCAATGCTCGAGTTTCATTGAAATTAAGTTATTGTCAAATATTTGGCGTTAGGGGATACATATGCAAGTCGAGTGAGATGATTTGGACGTAAATCAGGACATTAACCCCTGCATGCAGAAAAGAGGATTTTGAAAAAATATGAGAGGAATAGTATTTGCTTGCAAAGGTAGGGATAAAATTACAATACGCAACAATCCAACATACGGTATGATTTTTTAAAACAGACTATTCAAAAATTTTAAACGTGAATTGCGCAATCCCACATCCTAGATCGGACAATGGCAGGTCTGAGGAGTGACTGATGACCCTAAAGGACAATAGCAATAGTTTATTGTGACTAATTATTGTGATAGTAATAGTCTATTGTGACCTACTACTGCGAAATCTATTGCAGTATTTATCAATAAACAAAATGAAACAGATTCCAGAATAAACAGTGTTTAAATGTCTTTACTTTGAAAGGACTTCTCAGATTTCATTGACAGAATTACTTTGTTTTAAAGTTTTCAAATTCTCAGTAATCCGTTCTGAGTGTTCAAGCATTTTTCTAATATAAAAGCTAGGGGTGACTATTGACCCAAAGAGACTATTGCGATAGCGATAGTCTATTGCCACTTACTATTGCGATAGAGATAGACTATTGTAACTCACTATTGCAATAACTATTGCGATAGGTTTTTTGGTACAAATACGCAATAATCAGCTAGATTTCTTATAGGTTTTAGTAGAAATGTTTAATTGATTTAAGGACTCTGGAACCAAAATCAATAAAGAAATCATAAATGAAATCACTTTTTGTCATTTTGCTATTTCCTATCTCTAGTTCTTCCCTTTTGACCTTCTAAAATGGAAAATCTTGAATTAAATGCAGTGAGGCTTGTGTAAATCATTCATAATTAAGGGAAATTTAATAGTTTCCATAGTATCGATAGTTAACTTTACTATTGCGATAGGGATAGTATTTTTGTATATACTATCGATATAGTACTAATGCCAAGCCAACTATTGTGATGCATCGATAGTTCTATGTATTGTTACACCCCTAATAAAAGCCGCATTTATGTGTGAATTTACTTCTAATTTCAAGTAAACAACTGAGTTGGCTAAAGTATTGAAACTGTTGATAGTTAGCTGGGTTTCGATACTATCGATTGTTTTATAAAATTACTATCAATAAAGTACTATCGGCACAGCAACTATCACGTTAAGTAGATAGTTGGATGTAATAGATACATGATGACACAATTGGT